>JAHRHJ020003258.1:0-215959 GCA_019776745.2 Taxus chinensis | reverse complement strand
TTTTAAAGTATAATTTGGTCAATACATAGGTAATTTTTCAGGATTTCAACATTCAGCATAAATCTTTTAGCGTTTAACTTCTACAATCGAAACCCTAAACCATAGGCCATAAACCTAAACACTAAACTATAAACCTTGAGCCCTAAACCCTAAACCCTAAACCTTAAACATTCAGCCCTTACCCATGAGCCCTAAACCCTGAGCCTTAAGCCCTAAACCCTAAGCCATAAGCCCTAAACCCTAAACCCTAAACCATGAACCATGAGCCCTAAATGCTAAACCCTAAACCGTAAACCTTAAACACTGAATCCTAAACCCTAAACCCTAAGCCTTGAACCCTACACCCTTATTCATGAGCCCTAAAATCTAAACCCTAAACCCTAGACCATATACCCTAAGCCCTAAGCCCTAAAACCTAAACCCTAAACCATGATCCCTAAACCATAAACCCTAAACCTTAATCCCTAAACATTAAATCCTAAACCATAAACCCTAAACCTTAATCCCTAAACATTAAATCCTAAACCCTAAACACTGAACCCTGAACCATAAACCCTAAAACCTGAACCGTAAACCATAAACCCTTATCCCTAAACACTAAATCCTTAACCCGAAACCCTAAACCTTAAACCCTAAATATCAACATATGAAAAAAATCAAATTTTGATGACTCTCTTTGAATGTTCTTCCTACAAATGTGATGAACCCTGAACTCTATGACCAAAACCGTTAACCCTCAACCATGAGACCTAAACCCTAAACTATAACCCTAAACCCTAAAACCAAAATAATAAACCCTAAACCCTAAACACTAAACACTAAATACTAAACCATAAAACCTAAACCCTAAACCCATAACCCTAAACCCTTGACCCTAAACCCTAAACCCTTATCCCTAAGCCCTAAACCCTAAATACTAAATCTAGAGCCCCGGGCTCTAACCCCCAAACCTTGAACCAGTAACTCTGAACCTCGAACCTTAAGCCATAAACCATGAACCATGAACCCTAAACCCTAATCCCTAAACCATAAACCCTAAACTTTAAGCCTTTAACCCTACACCCTAATCCTTAAGCCCTAAACCCTTAACCTTAAACCCTAAGTCCTAAACCCTAAATCTAGAGCCCCAGTCTCTAACACCTAAACCTTAAACCAGTAACTAACCCATAAACATTAAACCCGTAACTCTACCATAACTCTAAACCCTAAACCTTGAGTTGTAAACCTTAAACCATGCACCCTAACCCCTAAACCTGAAACCCTGAGCCCTGAGCCCTAAACTGTAAACCCTAAACCTTAAGGCATAAATGTTAAATCCTAAAGGTCCCTAAACCCTAAACCCTAAACTCTAAACCCCAAGCACTAAATCCTAAACCCTAAGCCCTAAACACTAAAACCTAAACCCTAAACCTTGCGCCCTAAACCCTAAACCCTAAACCTTGAGCCTTAAACCCTAAAACATTAACCCTTTTCCCTAAACCCTGAACCCTGACCTTTAAACCTTAGACCCTAACTCCTAAACCCTAAACTATAAGCCCTAAATCCTCAACCCTAAACCTTAAACACTAAGTGCTAAACCCTAAACCCTATACCATAAACCCTAAGCCCTAAACCCTAAACTCTAAGCCCTAAATCCTAAATCCTAAACCCTAAACCCTAAAACCTAAACCTAGACCCCTAAACCCTAAACCTTGAGCCCTAAACCCTAAACCCTAAGCCCTGAACCCTAGGCCCTAATCCATAAGCCCTAATCCAAAACCCTAAACCTTAAACCCTTAAACATAAACCCTCAACCCTAAACCCTAAAAACTAAACCCTAAACCCTTAACCCTTAACCCTCAACTCTTAACCCTAAACCCTAAACCCTAAACCCTTTTCTCTAAACCTTAGACCTTGACCATTAAACCTTAAACCCTAACTCCTAAACACTAAATCCTCAACCCTAAACTCTTAAAACTATACCCTGTACCCTAAACCCTAAACCCTCAACCCTAATCCCTAAACCCTGAACCTTGATCCATAAACCCTAAACCCTCAACCTTGACCCCTAAACCATAAACCTTGAACCTTGAGCCCTAAACCCTAAACCCTTAACCCTTAACCCTAAACCATAAAACCAAAACTCTAAACCCTAAACCATAAACCCTAAGCCCTAAGCCCTAAACCCTAAACCCTAAAATCTGAACTATGAGCCTTAAACAATAAACCTTAAACCCTAAACTCTAAACCCCGAGCCCTAAACCCTTACCCTAACCCCTAAACCCTAAACCCTAACCCGAAGGAAAGTCCTAAAAAGATCATTCAGCGTGTTTCAGTGTGTAGGGAATAGTGTTTAAGGTGATCGATCGACTCATTTAGTTTTTATGAGAGACTACTTCCTTTGAAGGCCTAAAAAGGCATTTTTGGCCATTTTGTAGTTAATTGAACACCCTTCAGAACAAGCTAAAATGAGCTAGTCATGTCACCGAGTTATCAAGGACCATTATTTGTGAAGTATTAAGGCATCGTTTGTCTCCATAAGAGACATATGAGCAAAAGCATGTATGAGAATCATGAATTTGATTCCATGAAAGGATGCTTTTAGAGATAGGAAAGGTGAGGGGATGATCTTTATATAGAGCATCATGTTTCTAATAATGAGCAATCATCTGAGTTCACTTGATGCAATTCACTTGGTACTATTTGTAACAACTCATTCAACACCTAGTAGTGTTATCACCCCTTAAGAAGTAGGCACATTACAATCACCTCATTTTGGCAATAGGACAGGAAACCCATTCAGGGAACAATCCTTTATCTACAAAGTAAGGATCTCTTTTTAGTAAGAAGTAGACAAACATCATAGAGTTAATTCATAGTCACTAAAGTGAATTATGGACCAAATTTAAAAATTAGTACCAATTCAAGTAGTGGTAGGGAAAAAATCTATTTTAGAAGGTCAAAAAACCTTTAAAATGACTATATTCTTTCCCAAAACAAAGACTGACTACAATATATATGCCTTGAAAGTTTTAGGTTGTTTTCTGAAATCTTGAAAATGACTAGATACTGACCACATTATATTTTGAAAAACTATCTTCTAGATTATAACTGTTGGAGCTACAAGATCACTTCCATAAGGTGCAGAGTGACCCTAATTTCTTATATTTACTAAAATAAATTTAAAGTATAAGAAATAATAAAATAAATCTTATACTTTAACATTTATTTTTGTAAGTATAAACCACCAAAACACATATGCATGGTCCATACTACACAAAACACGTACGCATTTTGACTTGTTTGAAATGCGTGCGTGTTATAGGTTCGGTGATTCTTGAGCCAAACAAATTAAAAAGTGAGCACGTTTTAGCAAAATGCGTACGAATTTTTCTTTTTTTTCATATTCTTGTCCACTTTTTGGCCCCCCAACTTCATGCACTTACCCTATAATCAGCATCAAAATAACATGCCATTGCTCATGATACTTCAAGGAACAACATGAACTAGAAAATGTTATTTGATTGGTGCAATTCGTCAAACAATTTTAGATGCATTGTTTCCATAACGTTCTCCTCTTCTATTACTTACAGCAATAGGAGTTCCTACATTTTATATTGATGCCTCAACGATCCATTCACAACTTCGAATCCCTATTTCAGATTTTACAGAATTAGAAAGATCAAGACTTGAAACATTCCAACAAGATATCTACCACATTAAATATATATTGATTGATGAAATGAGCTTCATTGGACAAAGTTTTCTACAAAACAGAGGCTCCTGACTTTGTCAAGCATTCCCTAAAAGAGCGGACATCAGTTTTGGTTGTGTTTTTATGATTTTGGTAGGATATTTGGGGAAACTTCCTCCTATTTCAGAAAAAGCACCATATTAATAGTAATTGACGTGCAAAGTTGTTATGGGAAGCATTTACAATAGTTATTACACTGGATAAAAGGTATTTAGACAAGAAGGAGAAAATAAAGACTGAAAACATTTTCAACAACTTCTCGCAAATCTCAGAGATGCCTATCTGACACTAGATGATTGGATGTTATTAATGAGCAAAAAAACTTCTTCATTGGACAGATCTAGCAATATTCAATAATAATATTCACTTGGTCACGATAAAGATTAACGTGAATAACCACAACAACAAAAAATTGCATTCGTTGAAGAGACCTGTAGCACGTAGTATTGAGACTACAACAAGTATCCCCAACAGACTAACAGGTGGTCCGAATGATGAACTTGATATTGAATTATTAATTTTTAATGATGCACGGGTTATGTTAACATCCAATCTTTAGATAGAAACAGAGCTTTGGGATATGTCCGAAGTATAATATACGCACCTGGGAGTGGTCTGCCAAACCCTCCAACATATGTAATGGTTGAATTTGATAATTACTTTGGAATACGGTTTGAAGACAGAACTCCATGTACCATCCTAATTACACCAATACAGAGGGGACGCACACACAAATTACTGATATGGTTGACATGGGCATTGAAAATACAAAAATCACAAGTTTTGACTCTTTTCAAGGCTACAATTGATATTGGACATAGGGAAACAATGGGGTGAACATTTGTGGCTATCTCTCAAGTAAGGTCATTACAAAGTCTAAGAATATTTCCACCATTTATGTATGAGTGCTATGAAAGGATGAGGAAGACAAAACTACTTTCGAAATGGAAGGCATAGAAAGAAAGACTTAAGTCCTTGGAATAAAAATAATGTTCTTTGTGTAACACACATTTCGTTTTATGATTTTTTCATTTTGCGTGATGTAAATTTCACATTTTGATTCATATGAAATAATGATTTATTTTTTGAACATGATAATATGGTTATAAATAAAATCCCTAAGAAGTTTTTCTGTTATAGACCTAAAATTTTTATTACTCATACTTATTCACTTTAGAGAGATGGAACTCTGTCCTTAAATCCCTCTACGATGTCCCTTGTAAGATACTTGAGTATAAAAGGATTAATTGTTAACATTTTCTCATTTTAGTTGTATTTTGCGACATTTTCATCGAAATGAAAAACATATTTGAGTCTAAAAGGATTAGTGGTTAACATTTTCTCATTTTAGTTGGTGACATTGTGTTTCGAAGGTCACGTGAGGACTAATAGGTTTGTAATTTTTGGGTGTATGTATAGAAATTTTAGACAAAAAAGTGGTCGTAAGACAACTTTTATTGGAATATATATTCATGATAATAGATTTCTTATTCGATATACATATATTGAAAATTGTAATAAATTTATTTGTTCTACTCGCATTCATGAAAATGTTTAGTTTTATAAAAATGAGGAATTTTAATAAGTTGAGAATGTTTTTTTAAATTGGTTCATTTTTTTTTAAAGTGAGTAATTTATAGGTTATTTTGATTGTGGTATTTTTTACAGAAATGTTTTGGACTTGTTTTTTTTGGAAAGAAAGGAAACATAACCATGCCCATAGAAAATGTTGTTTTCTAAAGTTTGTAAAATCATAGTTTTATAAGATAAATTTGGTATCCCACTTATTTTCCTGATTGGATTTTTGGTATCATTTTCATAATGCAACTCCCATGGTTGCTACTAGCATACCTATATTATATAAATATATTTAAGATATGTCGAGAGGGAAATTTAGTGAGGCGCCTATATATTTATATAATATATAAATATATGTACTGTTTTGATTTATATAAATCTATGTAAGATATGCCGAGAGGAAAAGTTGGTGAGGTGCCTATATATTTATATAATATATAAATATATGTAATATGTCCCTCTCGGCATATCTTACATATATTTATATAATATAGGTATGCTAGTTTAAGCCTAATTTTAGATAATTTGTCAGGCAGGAAAGTTTATTAGGAATTTTAGCTATAAAGTTTACATACCTGTCAAGTGCAACAATGAAGATGCCACACCAGGGGGGAAATAATTACCATTAGTTAAAATCTTAAGAGAAATTGCGCTCCCAATAACTTCCTGAATATCGGCCCCAATGAGAGAAAGATCTGCCATTAACCAGAGTAGAACCCTGTCCCATAGCTGATATTCCTCCCTACAAAGCTCAGAAAAATTACACCCCCAATCTCGCCGCCAAATAGTAAAAAATAAATAAAAATAAGATGACAATTTATTAGTTTTATGTTTAGATTCAAAATAGAAACTAGTGTTTTTTTTATTCGTTGTCAAAAAGTATAGTTTAATTTTAGTTTTATGAAGTTTTCTTGCTTCATCCAATAAAATTTAAGAAAAGTATTTTTTTAACTTTTTGTTTCTGAAATTTTATTATCTAAATGTATGGAAAAGAAATGAAATCACACATGGAAAATTTTAATTGGTCTATGTCAAAATGATCAATAATGTAGATGGAGACTACATAAGATAAAGAAACTAATTTTAAATCATAAATGGGAGTACACATCAAAGTACATTTATAGGTTCGCTAGCTCAAGAGTAATAAATAATAGGTATTTATTAATTTATATTATTTTATTAATTTATGGAAAAATATTTTTTTAAACAATAAGTGGATATTTATTAATGATTCCCACCAAAATTGAGTTTAAATAGAGAATTTAATTTCACAAAAAAATTTAAATAACGGCTCATTCGAAATTTATAAACACCCTTGAGATTTTCTTTAACAGATGAATCTAATCATCAAATCTCATCCTTTCTCATGAGTGAGGGATAAAATTTGTACATGTCCAAGCCCATCACAAAAGTGTAATCTGAAAATTACACCGACTTCTGTGTTTCAGAATAATTAGGTAAGTTTCATTATATTACATTCTAAGTAAGTTTTAAGAAATGTGTTTTGGCACTCTAGGTAGTTCAGTGACAATAATTCAGGGAAACAAATATCACCAAAGTGCTAGATAGAGATAGCTACCAACAAATCAACCCAAAGCTGAAAAAAGGAAAAGGTAATTTATTCGATTTCTTATCTTCTTTGAAGACTAGAGGAGCTATTAAGGAGACATGAATTATGTAAGAGGAAATATTTTCCCCTTGGCTGAGTGGTTCACTTACATAAATGTTTTATGATGTATTTATTTAGAAAAATTAATAATGACTCTCTCTATGACATGCATCATGTTGATGGGTTTGTGACGCTATTGGAGTTATCTAGCTTGAAATATGATACCATTTAGTGGTGATTCAATCTCTTATTTCATATGTATTATTTATTTTAACGTTTTTCTAAAATTATACCACAAAATAAATAAAAATTGCATGTTTTATTTTGGAACATTTTCTTATAGTAGATAAGTATATTAATTGAAAAAATCAATACGCACATTTCATTATGAAGTAATGGGAAACACATTAAAAAACACTATAAATGTGAGCACTACCATTTGAAATATTGTCTGATGTCAACGTCAAAATTGGATCTAAAAATCATGGAAGATAGGTTAGAACTCATGGGTAGAATTTTCCATACTAGATTTGAATTTGAAATTTCAGTATACTTGTGCATGTCGAATTTTGAACTTGAATATGTTGAAGTTTCAACTATTTTTGAGCTTCTATATAATCACTTATTTAAAATAATGTTCCTAAGCTTTAAGACTTGTGTACTAAATTTAATTTTGTCATATGAAGTGTAAATATCTATATTGCTATTCATAATGGAAGGGCTAGTTGAATATGTACCCTTCACAGTTAAATTTTGACTAGCCCTTCAAATTTGATCCTTTCTCACGACCATGGGCTAAATATCAAAATACAATTTCTAGTGCTCATAGATTATCAAAATATCACCAATTAATTAGACACTATAATCTAAGGACTAATGCCCTTAATTGCTTTGATGTTAGAGTATTTATGTGTTTATTTATTATGGGTTTGTATTTTGCGTTGTTTACCAAATAATTTATTTATTGTATGCCTTTTATGATATTTGATGTTTTAGAATTTGACATGCATCTATCAATTCTCTCTCCATTTTTCTTCCTCTATTACATTTCCTTCTGATGGTTTTCTCTCTTCTCTTTTATTTTTGTAAGTCTTGAGTGGTTTATAGTTCTATGTCATTCAAAATTATGCATCTTAGTTTCGTATTCTATACGGAGCAAGTCACCACATTTGTGGCAATTTTGCATCTTAATTTAGAATTAGATCCATAGTTTTTTGTACTTTTTAATTCATATTTCCAATGGAGGATCACTTTAGTAAGGTGGTACATGGCACATGTGATCATATAGGCGATAATTTTTAATTATATTTTTGACACCGGTATATCACTATAAATTGGGGTAGTATTGTAAAAGGGCGGCCCAATAATGATATTTTGTAGTGGTAAATCTTTAAAATAAAGGGTAATATCTAAAATCCCATTATCACATGTTTTTTAGAATTTTTTTAACCAACTGACCCCCTGTGGCGTCTATACTCATATATGTCAACTTGGGCACTAATATAATCCTTATTTTTAAATTTAAGGTAGTGTTTATAAATACATAAGTGCATTAATACATTCATGAGGGACAATTAAGAAAAATATGAATGTAAGAGTGATATTAAAGCTGTAAGATGTAGTGCCCACTCCTCTTCAAAACTATTTCATTATGATTTTATTACTGTTGGATTGATACTTAGTCATTTTGATTATTATATTTTGATCAATAGATGATGGACTATGTGGATATTTGGACTATTGACATCTTGTGATTTACATTTTGATTATGATGCACTAGATGACACAAATAGACAGTTATATATGTTGATTTGTAGTATTCTGATTTTATAATAACATGTTGTATTCTTGATGTATTACCTATGTTAGATGTTTTGAGTAAGAATTATGATTTTATGGATGTTAAATTCGAATTAATAGATAAGATGATAAATGATAGAAATGCTAATTTTGGATGATGATTATTGATTTTTATATGTATGTTATTCTTGATATTGTTGATACGGCAGTAAGGCCAGAGAGGTATTTTATTTTTGTTGCAGGGAAATTATATCATATACATTGAAAGGGGATAGGGGACCAACCACGAAAGGATGTCAGGTGTTGTGCAACATGGCCAAAATTTGACAACTTGTGTATAATGTTATGTTGTGTTGTTGCATGCTTTTTTAGGAGGTTCCCATAGGGGGTAACCTCATTTATGTGGCCATGGGTGTAATGTGTTTCATTTCTTTTAATTTTAAATTGTTTGAATTTGTTATGCATGTGTTTAAATATTTGGGAAATATTTTTACTTTATTAACACTTGCTAATGCATCTTAATTAAGCTAGTTTAGCTTAAACTTAAATTAAAAGGGAAGATAGGACACGTGGGAAATAAAATGGGTGGATAGTTCTTGTTTGTTGCATGATGTGAATTGAATTAAATGCATTTAGGTGGTGTGTACACCACCATTCTTCCCAAATTCGAATTTTTCCTTGTTGGCCACTTTTAGAGACTTGAGGGATAAGTTAACCTTGTCCCTCACATCTCAAACTTTCCTACCAGCCCTACTTATGAAGTATGGGACATATTTTGACCATTTTAATATATATTTTAGGGTAAATAATTGCACTTATTACTTACCACATTTAAGTTTGTCCTTGATAAGCATGGTGTGCAAGTTGGAGTGTCATGTGGGCATGTCATAAATCTTACATATGTATTTATTTTCTTGGGGTTTGGTGTTTGACTTGTGTGTTGAAATGGAGGGATGATGAAGTGACATCCTACATGGAGCCACTTCATCATCCTCACATCCATTTTCTATTTATTGGATGATTTTGATGGATTTTGGGTTAATTGCCGTATTTGTTTCTCTTGCATTTTTGAAAATTTGTCTTGGTTTTCATACTTGGAGCTTTCTTGGAGTTACATCTTGGATTGAGCTAGGTGTGAAGTATTCAAATCTTGTAGAGTCAAGAAATTGCAAGCTTGATCGAGAGGAAGGCTCTCCTCTCAATATGTTCTTTTGTATTAATGTATTTTGATGTAGAAATTGTGTTTGTTTGAATATTGTATGAGTGTTGTGGATATGCTTGATTGTGGAAGGGTAGCCTGCCTTAACTTGGGTGTGGGAGATGGATTTATGGGACCATTGGGGAGGGAAAAGGGATATGTGAGGCATGCATTTTGGAGGGAGTGTGAGTTTGAGTTCCACATATGGGGAGTGAAAAGGATAACATGGATATATTTTGCATACTTGCAAGTGTAGATATAAGGATTTGATTTTATTTGAGTTGTACACATGGAGGATTTTGGGTGAAACTCCTACATTACTTGGGAGATAAAAGGAGGTGGTGCCCATATTCCATTTCTCTTTGTTGGCTTGTTGTATTCAAGCCTTTGTACTAGTTGGGAAAGTTGTTATTTTGTGGAATGCTTGTTGTGGAAGCCTCTTGTAAAAGTTGTCAAATGTTGCATAATACCCCATATGGTTGTTTGGTTGGGGATCAAGGGTAAATAAAGGGATGGTTTCTCCTCTTATTGGATTATAGGTTGGGCGGAGAGTGTCACCTATACACCTTTATTTGTATTGTGATTCAATATTTGAAGAGTTGAAGGATGCAAGTTTGAAAGCTATGAAGTTGGGAGATGACCTTGAAAGAAGATTTGTGTTTGAGCTTGTTGGAAGAATCCTCTATGTCGAAAGCTACTTATTATTCCCACTTAGAGTGGAAGATTGCAATTCTTGTATATTTGAAATAAAGCCTTGTATATTCATTCATTCCAAGTTGTAGTGACTTATTTGAATGGAGAAAGAACTTTAGGTGGATGCCTTGTTTAAAAGGACTATTTTAATGTAAGAAATGGATTAGAATTTCTTGTATTACAAAATATGTTCTTGCAACTTTCATTATCATATTTGTACTGTTTAGTTAAAAAGAAAAGAAATCTCAAAGTGTATTTATAAAAAGAGATTTACATTTTACCTTGTTGTAGGTTGTGTGATTGAATGAAAAGTTAGAAATGTTGAAATTTTATATGAAGTTGTAAAAAAAAATATGAATATTGAATGGATTCATTGTATTTACTTGTGTATAACTTGCTTAAATTTCCTTTGGCAAATCTATTTAGAAAAAAAATAAATTATTAGTTCAAACTACTCTCACTTAATTGAATGGATTTGAAATTTTCACAACTTCATACACCTATATAGTAGCCATTTCAATATTTTGAATTATTAGTTAGTTGCAATAGTTCAATTAATAAAAGAAGAGGGCTATTAGTTTTAATTTTTCCTCCTAAATGAATGGATATAAATTGATAATCCCTTCACTTTATATTATACAAATAAACTAAATTTTACCAAATAATTATCCCTTTTAATATACACTTATATTATAATAAAGTTGAAGTTATTGGGCTATTTTTACAAGACAAAACAAAAATATACATTTATAATAATAAAAAGTTATATACTTTTATTATACAAAATTATATATATTATGATAAATATAAATAAATAAATTATAAACAATTTTGGGTTAAAGTCAAATGACTTGTATGAAAAGTTTATATCATAAAAAAAATGGTGTGGGGCATGGGGGAAGGAGGGGTCATCCCACCCCTCCCAACCCCCCACACTAAAATATTATACAGTGCCCATACCTCCCCCACCGCACCCCCACTCCAATATACAAAAACCTGCACCATTTTCAACACAGGCTGAAACCCTTAATACGATCGTGGCCATTTAAACTCAGGCTCATATAATATTTTTCTTTGGCCACTATTTAACACACACACACACACATAGGTTAAAATCAATTTTATTTTTAATAATATATATATACATATATGTGTGTGTGTATATGCAAAATATACATGTAGGGTTTCTTACTCTTTACCCAAATGAGTTTATATACAATGTGTATACAACCAACTTGTAAGAAAATACCAAATAAACACAAATAAGGAAGGGTAAATAATAGCCTCAAAAGAAATGGGTATATCTATGTTTTAGCAAAAAACTTCAACAAAAATGGAGCTTCCAACCCTCTCTAATGGCCTCCATGGCTTCACCTCCTTCTCCTCCTCTAAACCTGCAAAATAAGAATGATCAAATGGATGAGAAACTAGGGTAAATGAAATAAAAAGTAAGTTATAAGGATATTTAGGGAAACCCAAATCTAAGGGCTATGATAAATTTAATCTAATGGCGCAGATTTAATCCTTCATCACTTAAGTGGGAGGTATTTTTGTGGGAATGTAAACTAAATTAAAATGCATGGGTAATGGGGTGAATGGGCCCACTTAGTGGCTAGACAAAATAGTTAAACTTTTGTTATAGGAAAAAAAGTATATTTGGAGCATGATAATTAAGTAAACTAATGGAACTTGGTAAATGTTTTAAACCGTAAATATTTTTAGGAAGTAAATTAATAATATTTAATTATTAAATTAATTCCAACTTCCACAAGCTTGTGTAGAAAGACTTTAACCAAGAAATTTATTAATTTTTGGATAATGTTTAACCTTGACAACCCTTTTTAAACAAAAAAAATTACCATAATTTTACCTATTATATTATTAGGTTTTATTTTGATTTGAGAGTGGAAAATTGTGGGTGTTACACTTGGTATCAGAGCCGTGGGTTCAACACTTGGACCATGGCACACTTAGAAACACGAAACAGAACAAGTAAACCTAGCGCAACTCTAAACCTAGAACACACAACATTGCATGATATTTTAAAACCTAGAAAAAATTGAAAATTGAAACAAAGCCTATATGATGATAAACTAACTCTCACCTTGGTCTGTGCAGGAGGTGAGAACTAGATGAGGAATTCTTACACGTGGACCTATATTGACCACCCCTAGATCAGGTAGTAACATCTATATTACCTTAGATACTACAAAAACTACAATATGTTAATGTCACTATACATAGAGGGTATTTAGGATGGAGACCTATCAGAAAGGACAAAGAGCCATCAATGGAGGCTGTAACACCCATAGCATCTTCTAGAACTACCTACAGCAAGAACCTCAAAATGTTATAACTTTTGACTGAGAACTCGGGTTTTGATAAAATTGGACTTTTTGGAAAGGTGATGACATCTACTTTGCACAAAAATCATAAAACTTAGGATTGGATGAGGTTAAGATAGTAATTTTTTCAAAACAGTCATGCAGGATCCTACAGTCAAGACTGGAAATTTCCTTAGTGAATCATTTTGTTAGATTTGTTTGATTGAAAGCTTCTAAGGTAAATTCCTTGAGTGTGCAGGTCTGTCTTGGGTCTATTTTGGTCTTGTAAGGTTTGGTTGGTTCACTTCATTCATTACTTAATGGTTTAAGGGGTTATTTCGTTCATTCGTTGGTTGATTAAGCATACATGCATATTGAAGTAAGGGAAGATCATATTACTACATTCTAACTAACTGAAACAACAACTCTTAAGTGTGTAAGAACATCATTTAAAGTCATTTCATGCTAGCTTAAAACCAACTTCTTTCTTCAAAGATTGATAACAATATCTAAACGAAGTCCTTCTTATTCTTTAAAGATTGAATGTTTCCCAGAAAGACAAGTAACAAGAATAACATAATTCCCTTATGCAAGATTTTCTTCCAACATTCCAAAATAGAGAATCACATGCATTTGAATGATACTTACTTACACCAACTCATACCAATGGATGCAACAGAGTAATTCTTTTAATCATTTCAAATGTAATATACAAACACAACTCGATCCCTTTACATTCTTTCAAGCATGAAGTTATATTACGATTGAGCAATCAACTTGGAAAAATGCAATCCAATGGAGGTAGCAACATATCTCTTTTTTCATTATGCAATGAATGCACACATACAATACCATAACAGTTCTCTCAACAACAAGAAGACAAGATGGTTTCCCTTTCTTAAATCAAAATGCATCTTGCATGGTCAATACAACATCTTTACAATATAATGAAAGTGACAGTCCATCCACATAGAGTGGGTAATGGAAATTACAACAATAAGTAAACTAAAAATGATGGATGTTAACTCTGCACCATGACTGATTCCAAAACAACAACATGCTTTAGATGTTTCCTTCGATTGATCACATCAAGAAGAGAGGGGGAAAGGCAATGCTCTCCACCCAACCAAGATATCCAATGAAGAGATGAAGCCTCTCTCGTAATTGGCCCCCGAGCCCCAACCACAACACAATGAAATATGGGGTTCAACACATGGCAACATCCACAGGCTTCCACACACACATAGGTAGATTTTTAACAACAAAACAACCAAGACAAACATACAAATTTCTACTGTATTTCACAATCAAACAACATATAGGATCTATTTAATCAAGCCAAAGGAGAAAGGAATATGGGGGAAGCTTCTTATGCCTCCCAATTGGGAATTGGGCATCCACCTATAATCATACTACCAATATAACATATCATATCTCATAAACCTTATGCCTCCCAACCCCTCCTTATGCCCCCCAACAAGTAAGAAATGTAAGCTATTTCTTTTCCATGGTGGATCCCAAACCCAAAAATCCCTCCACAAAATTTTGATGCCCATGGCATTCCCTTATGCCCCCCATAATGATTCCCCATAGCCTTCTCCTACAGCATCCCTAGGCAGTCTACCCAACCAAACAAATGGAGAAGAGACACACATTTACATTCCATAATAACATGCAAGAAAATAGTAGTATAAAGATGAACAAGCTCTTACCTTTCCATAGCAATGACAACACCTTTGCAAGCAAGAAAAGACAACCCCAAATATTAATTTGAATGTCCACAAAATAGTCTTCAAAACAGCAACAGGAATGCCCAACTCATAGTTTAGAAACAACAATCTTCAAATACAAGAATGCAGCCCCAATAGTACCTTGAATGTCCACCAAAACAATCCTCAAATCAGCAACAAGAATTCCCAAATAACAGTTCAAAACAGCAGCTTCAAATACAAGAATGCAGCCCCAACAGTCACTTGAATGTCCACCAAAACAGTCTTCAAATCAGCAACCAAAATGCCCAAATCACAGTTCAAAAACAACAGCCTTCAACCGCCAAGAAGACAATCCAATAGCAAACTTGAATGAAGGTGAAATGACAGTCTAAAACAACATCTCTCTCTAACGCCAAGGAGACAATCTAACAACAACATTCCAGCAAGAGAAGAACTCCCATGGCTTCCAAAACATGCAGCTCCAAAACAGAAAAAAGAAGAAGAGAAAAAAATGTGACGCTTTCCAGCTCTCTCCAAAATGCAAGTCAAAAGAAAAATCCTCCAAAAATGAAACCCCCCCCCAAAAATGTAAAGTCTTCGTGCCAATCAAATCAATTTTACTTGCAAGCTTCCACTTACACCTCAAGCATAGCCAATTAAATTTTTGTAAGAAAGTACACTTATACAAGCAAGATTGACAAGCAAAAATGCATTTAAGATGCAAAAGTAAACACTCCAATCAAGATAAAGTTGGTATGAGGCTTTTAATGGGTGTGGGAAAAGTTTATCTTGTCCCACAAGCTTCCAATAATACCCTCCAAGTACAAATTCCGAGTTTCAATATGGTGAGGTGTTTTATACTCCAAAGATCAACTCTCTTACACACATTAAATGCAAGGATCAACACATTAATAACTATATTTAAGCAAGTCTCATTTAAATTTATCTTTCACATTCTATTTAAATAAGGAAATGGACACATTCACAAATAAAACACATGCAAGATAACAATAAAAGAAGGACCACATACTAACACACACAAACCCCCATGGTCACATATAAAGGCGATCCCCCCATGGGAACCCCCCAACAACAAAAAACACGCAAACGACTAGTTGCCATGGTGACCGTGTTGAATCCACCCAAAGTTCTGTTGTGGTTAGTCTCCAATCCCCCCTGATGTCTATTGTGATATATAATAACCTGAAAAATAAAAATACCTCCTTTTGCCTCGTGGCCATATTAGAACACTCAAAAATAATATAATATAAATCTAAGCATTGTAAGTATAACTGCATAACACACATCGAAATAGCGACTATACCATTTTATAAATAAAATCAACCATTTTATCATCATTTAAATTTTTCATTTTCTATATATAATCAAATGATTAAAAATCACATATCCAGATAGCATCAATGATATAACTACATCAAATAAAGCATCAACATCTATATATATATAATGTTTATAATAATCATCATGCATCCTGTATAAGTCCAATCAGCAATGAAGTCCATAGCCAAACATCATACTAAATCAAAACATAATAGTGTCCATAATAAGATCAACTGTATCAAGATTAGTATCTAAAGGTGTCAAAGGGAAGTGGGCACTACAAAGGCTCAATTACCTTTATGTCACAGTGCTAAGGATAGGTCAGAGAACTCACTCCCACATGGATTCGGTTAGACATGATTCACCACCGAGAGAGCACGGAGATAGGGCTACGAGACATAGAGACATGTCTAGGAGCCCTAGGCTAAGGGATGATCATGTAGAGATACCTAGGGGCTCACAGTCGATGAAAGTAGATCATATTAGAGATATACTGAAGTTATACCTGCCTCATTTTACTGGAGACATGAGAGAATTTCAGGTGGAGGAATAGTTGGTTAGCTTGAGTAGATGCTTCAAGCTATGTAATTGTACTAGCAACATGAAATCTTGTGTTTCTATCCACCTTCTGAGAGACGGAGCCAGATTTTGGTGGGGGATTGACAAACAAAAGCTCCATGTGGATTCAGATACAGTTACTTAGGAGCTCTTCGAGGGTCATTTTAGGAGTAGGTACATAACTAGGAGATTCATCTAGCAGTGGATCAATGAGTTTCATGATCTACAAAAGGCATTCATGACAGTAGCAGAGTACATGCAGGATGAGCAAGTTAGGGGTCATAGGTTCATCAGGGGCCTGGAATTAGACTTGGGAGGGGTAGTGTGCATTCATTATTAGAAAACACTATCATAGGCCATGGAGAAGGCCTACATTACAGAAGAAACTAGGGGAAGACTCAGCAAGCTTGAGACAGATTGAGGAGCCGTATAGAGTAGATGCAGGATAGTATGTCGAGGGTATCATCTTATCCTCCTCGTGGTGAACACACTTTAGCAGAGTCTTCCTTCATGCCTCCTTCTCAATAACAACATCAACATAATCAACCACCCTTTCAACCTCCACAGTGCTATGATGCTCAGAGAGGGTGTAGCATGGAACTTCTAGCTAGGGCGTATAATAGGACACAAGCTCCACTGTGAGAAAATTCATACGAATTATGTCCATTATAACACCCACAGAGATCTATGTAAGGATCATCAGGTTCTAAAACATGGACTACCGACCCTCCTATAGGAGTATCGACTCAGTGGAGAGGACCAAGTAGTTGTTATGGGTGTAGTGTGCATGGACATCATTGGAGATATTTCCCTTAGAACCATGTTAATTAGGGTAAGGCACATGTTTTTAAGCCTATGGTTGGTTACATAGCTAGGAGCCACATGATTTATGTAGTGGTCGAGAACCGCTAGGCAGAGCACCAAGGCATGATGACTGACACCACAGGTAGCATTGGTGGTATTTCTACCCATTTCTTATTTGATTCAGGCTCTTCATATTCTATCATTTCTCCATCATTAGTAGACCGATGCAGGCTGGTGGCAGTTAGGCATGGCCTTAGTTGGGATGTTGAGATGGTTTTTGAAGCCAAAATCTCATTAGACTCCTTATTTAAGGAGTGTGTATTAGACCTAAGATCCTTCACCACAAATTTGGATTTTTGTATCCTTCCCTTCGGTTTTTATAGAGTTATATTGGGCATGGATTGGTTGTCTACATACAGAGCTAGAGTTGATTGTTATAGCAAGTTTATATCTTGTGCAAACGATTTGGGATTTGAGTCGGTGATAGTTGGAGTTAAGATAACAATCTCTATTCGCACCATATCCACTATGCAATTGAAGAAATGTGCATGATGGGGTTTTTAGTTATATGCCATCAAGGTTTTTGACCGATCATACGATGAGACTCATGGACCATCACTTGAAGACCACCCCATTTTTAAGGAGTTTTCAAATGTTTTTCCTAGAGATTTTCAGGGTTACTATTAGTGCAAAATCACAGTACCCATGAATGTATACAACCAGATGGGTTTAGACTCTTAGTGTGATTACACAACATGGAGCATCTCTAAAGGTGTGGGACCTTGCGAGTTGAGAGATATCTCCAGATTGAGGCTGGTTTCTATCCCTCTGTTCAGGTGTATACAAACAAATTACAGAGGATCTATTCTAAGTCTATTATATCTACCAAGGAGACATGGTTAGAGAGATGCAAGAAAATAAACCTAAGATAACGAGGTGATACACCAAAGGAATGTTAGATGCTCATTTTTCAGTTTAACATAGATTGTGAAATGCAATACAAACACTATGCACAGATGACCAAATCACAATAAAAGATTAGGGAGATAATAACGAATACATAAGAGGGTTTAAAAACATCCACATACATATATATTATTGCTCAGAAGTCAATACCATATATTGTAGTAGCCAATAGGTAAAATTTTCATTACAACCCAAAGGAGAGGTTAGAAAAGCTCCAAAAATACTTCTGTAAACAAAAGAAGAAGGGAGGGCATGAAACAGAAAATGTCCAACCCTTTACAATGATCCCCGACCCTACCTTTATAGATACAACACAGAGAGAAGAAGTAGAAAGAGGTAGTAAAATTAATTTGAGGCTCAGCTACTGCCATCAATGCCTCCTAAAAAATTCACCAAATTTTTTTCATGTCTACATCGATTACTCGTTCGGTGTCTCAAAGGAGGAGGAACGACGGATCAGATCAAGTCCGATCTAGTTGTTGGGGGAAAGTAGATCCTATATTAATGGGCCAAATACATTTATTCATTTTCTCCCCACCTAACCTCTCAAAATTTAAATTTTCAGATCTCCATGGAGTAGATGAGGCTGAGATCTTTCCAACGGTGCTAGATTTGTCAAATTTTGAGAACTGAGTCAAAAGACATGCTCATTTGAAATGTGGATCGGGTCCGTACAAAATGGTGGGAATCAGCTACCAAATTGGGCCCCCTTTTGAAACTGGACACGTAGAAGGTTGGCACATGTATGAGGGAAGCCTTTGTATTGTTATTTTGGAGTTGTGTTAGGTTGACACATGGTTTCTTCTGTGGCTTGCTCAATCTCTTCATGTTTTTGGCTAAGTCTTTTACTCAATAGGGTCATATATCTGACCGGGGACATGTGGAGGCCTGACGATTGTTTGGAAACCTTCCCTTAATTTTGTTCTTGAATTAGCATCGTGTTGACACTTGGCACCCTCCACTAGCCTATCTCAATTCTTTGACTATTCAACTTGACCTTGTCCCTTTACGAAACCAGACGCGTGGAGGCTTCACGCTCTCTTAACAACGTGCTCAAAATTTTGTCTTTGAAGGAGCATTAGGTTAACACGTGGAATCCTCTGCAGGCTCTTGGAATTTTCAACACCCTTTCTTACCTTTTCAAACCCTGAACACATGGCGAGATGGCACTCATTATCCATACTTAGTCAATTTTGGGCCCGCTCTGTCCCATTTTTTCAACTTGGACTACGTGGTGAGCCTGCGCTCATTTGGGTCTCCACTTTTGGATTAACTTTTGGAGATGCGCTAAGCATACACGTGGTAACTTCCGCTATCATTTCTATATTTAGTATTTTTTTAGGCCCTCCCTATCGACCTTTTGTATTTTATTTCTTGACTCTGCCTCCCCTTTACACCTGGGACACGTGGGGGTCTGATGCTTGTTCGAGTCTTCCCTTTTGGATTTAATCTTTGGAGGTGCACCATTTGGAAATTTGGTAGCATCTGTTGTCTCCTCTATACTTAGTCAATTTTTGGGCTTGTTCTGAACTATTTCAGAGCCCAAAGACTTCAAACTTTCACCGCTTCTTTTGTTTCATCCTATGGCTTCTTTTAACACTATTTTCTCCTTCCCCGACCCTATTATTCCATTTCCAAGCCTTCCTGTAATCTGTTTTCTAGATTTGAAGCATGGATTCACTCGATAGAGTTGTTTCTTCAATTTCTTCTTGCACAAGGTCATTTGATCTTTCGCAGGCCCCACTACTCCAATGTAGATTCCCTCTGCAACATGTTTGCAGGATTTGAATGTGATTTCTCTGGCTTCTTCTGTGCGAGGTCATGGCTGATCCAATTTTGTAGGGGGGAAAATATGGATAGCAATTTGGTGACTCGCAGGGGCATTTTCCTGCTAGATGAAAGGACCAGTTGCCTTGTTATATCCATTGGGCATGGAGTCAAGAATGATGGCCTGATACTGATCTTGACTCTAATCCGCATGCCCAACCGTTTGTACTTTCAATTTTCATAAGAAATCTTGAAACAAGGCTTCTGAGAGTAGAAAATTGTTTTGACCTGGGGCTGTCATCTATCCCTGAATGAACTGCCTTGAAAAAATTATTTTAGTTGCTCTTCGTTTATTTTATTTTTAAAATAGTAACTATTACAAGCAACTATGAGTTTCCCTATTGTGAATAGTGAAGGGCCTGGCCTCACTAGCTCTGGAGCAATACAAATAAAACTTATGTACAAACACAAAATCATACATGCCTCAAATGAGACATGCAAAGTGTGCACAAGCATTTCTTCTATTGAAAAAAAATCTACTCCTACCCCTACACTAACCATAGAAAAATAAAAGCTTAAACAAATCCTGTTACAAGAAGGGAGAATTAGCTTCCCTTTCTCAAGAGGGGAAGCCATACAAATGATTTGACACTAAATATAGCTTCCCATATGAGTGAAAAACTAACTTTAAGCCAATCCTCCACCCATATTAGCAAGGTATCAATATTAATGGAAAATACCTCCTCAAGCTGATTTGCATTGGACTCTTGGAGGTGTTGATTGTGACCCTCGGTGCTTTGATACTCATCCTCATGTCCTGAAGAAGGCATGACTTGTTTTGGATTATCCCTTGGCTCTATTGAAGCCAAGTATTTGATTGGGCAAGGTATGGTCCTTTAAATATTCCCATGGTTCTGAACTTTAACTCCAAGAATGGATCCTTCTTGCAGACCCTCATGGATGGATGGTGTGGGAGGAATGATAGCCTCATAATATTTCTCTTCCTACTCTTGTGGAGAACATGGAAGATCAAGATATTCCAACCTTCATTTCATAGATCCATTATGAAGTGCAGTATGTTGCACTTGGATGTTCTCCTTCATGGCAGCAGGCTCATATACTTGGGAGGTGGGTGATGGAGGGGTAAATGATATGATCTCCATGGGCTCTTCTCAATTGAAGCAATCCTCCAAGTCAGATAGATAATCTGTCTCCTTGTTGTCCTGCTGCATGTGGTCTACCTCCTCCATGGTGTCCTCATGATCTACAATTTGATCACCATGGCTCCCTTCATCCTCAAACATGAAGTTTGAAAGTTTAAACTCCTCTTCAACATTAGAGACTGAAGGGGATGAAGAGGGAGGAAGAATTGAAGTTTATTCTATAGCCTTCTCCACACTTGGGGCCTCTGAAAGTATATGGTCCTCCTCCTCTACTGTAAATTCAGCCTCAGACACCACTGGATCTTCAACCTTGACTTCCTCTATTGGCCTGAGCATCAAGGGTACCTTTGTAAACCCAAATTTAGCAGCCCAACTCATCATTTTTTTTGTTATTTATTTTTTGTTGGGATCCTCTTATTGTTTTCCTTGACTGGATTCTTGAGTATCTTCCCAACATGGAGTTAGGAAGGCAAGAGGAGTGACAGGTTGGGGTTCAACCAGATTTACAATTGTTTTTGGTGGGAAGGGAGGTGGAACTTCTTATTTGTTTGGAGGGGATGACTGTTTGGAATGGAAATGGACAGAGGAACTGAGGGGAGGTGGAAGATCAGGGGATGGAGGAAAGAAACTAACACTCGAAGCAACAACTGAGGTGCTTGACTCTTGATCATGCTGAAATGATAAAGTTTGAGAAAGAGGAAATTAAGGACATGGAGCTAGTGATTGAATTATCCATTGACAAGGTTGTCTCACACTTTTCTCATAAGCCTCAATGTCCTCAATCCACTGTGTAAGCTGAGGCAGCATTTCAACCATGAAATCTATATTCTCCTGAGGGCTATAATGTCTTGGAAAAGGGCCTCCCCATGGACAAGGTGCCCTGTAACCAATCTTGAATGCCTTCATCTATGTTGTACCCTTGTATTGCACCATGCTAACCTCCATTTTTTGAATCTTCTCCAACAAACCAACATTCTCCACATAGTTGTTATCATTGTATGCACCCCCTTGTTCTTGATAAGCTCTATGGCTAAACTGACTTTGACCCTACTCATATGGGTGAGCATAATGGTCTTGGATCTGATTATAAAGTTGATCTGGAGCAGTTGGGAAATGCCTTGGAGGTGGACTGCACTGTTGTAGGTGTGAATTCCATGAATGGAATGAAGTCATGATTTCACAACTTCATGAAATGGAAGAAAAATGGGAGATATGGAAATAAAAATGAATGAAGGTGGGTGGAAATGGATGGAAAAGGTCTGCAACTCAGAGGATGGGTTATTGACCAGATGGAGTTACCGGATGTGCTTTCATGTGCCTCAAAAGGCTAAACCTTAACATGAACACACTAACCTGCTAAGATAAAGTGGTAAGGTGCTTTAGACCTCTCCCACAGGGCGTGCCAAAAATGTTAGTGTAGAATCACAACACCCCTGAATGTCTACAACCAGATAGGTTGAGACTCTCAGTGTGATTGTACAATATGGAACATCTCTCAAGGTGTGGGACCTTGCAAGTTGAGAGAGCTCTCCAGATTGAGGTTGGTTCCTGTCCTTCTGTCCAGGTGTATACAAAAAAACTACAGAGAATCTATTCTAATTCTATTATATCTACAAGGAGACATGGTTAGAGAGATGCAATAAAATAAACCTAAGCTAAAGAGGTGATACACCAAAGGAATGTTAGACACTCATTTTACATTTTAACACAGACCATGAAAT
The DNA here is from genome assembly GCA_019776745.2 of Taxus chinensis. Lineage (NCBI taxonomy): Eukaryota > Viridiplantae > Streptophyta > Pinopsida > Cupressales > Taxaceae > Taxus > Taxus chinensis. The sequence continues at coordinate 192,992 of JAHRHJ020003258.1, read as the reverse complement.
GCAATACAAACACTATGCATAGATGAAAAAATTGCAATAAAATATCAGGGAGACAATAACAAATACATGAGAGGGTCGAGAAACATCCACATACATATATATTATTGCTTAGGAGTCGATACAGTATATTGCAGTATCCAAGAGGAAACAATTTCATTACAACCCAAAGGAGAGGTTAGAAAATCTCCAAAAATCCTTGTATAAACAAAAGAAGAAGGGACGACACAAAACAGAAAATGTCCAACCCTTTACAATGAGCCCTGACCCTGCCTGTATAGATTCAACATAAAGAGAAGAAGGAGAAAGAGGCGGGAAAACTAATTTAAGGCTTAGCTACTACAATCAATGCCTCCTAAAAATCCACCAAAAATTTTTCATGTCTGCATCGATTACTTGTTTGAAACCTCGAAGGAGGAGGAATGCCAGATCAGATCAAGTCTGATCTGGTTGTTGGGGGCAAGTAGATCCTGTATTATTGGCCCAAAGACATTTCTTCATTTTCTCCCCACCTAACCTCTCAAAAATTAAATTTTTAGATCTCCATGGAGTAGACAAGGCTGAGATCTTTCCAACGGCGCCAGATTTGTCAGATTTTGAGCACTGAGTTAAAAGATATGCTCATTTTAAATGTGGATCAAGTCCATACAACATGGCAGGAATCAACTACCAAAATGGGTCCCCTTTTGAAACCAGACACGTGGAGGGTTGGTGCATGTCTGAGGATGACCTTTATATTTTGATTTTGGAGTTACATCAAGATGACACGTGGATTCTTCTGTGGCTTGCTCAGTCTCTTCATGTTTTTGGCTAAGTCTTTTGCTCAACGGGGTCATATATCTGACCGGGGACACATGGAGGCATGGCACTTTTTTGGAAACCCTCCCTTAATTTTATTCTTGAATTACGGTCGTGCTAACACTTGGCACCATCTGGTGGTTTGTCTCAATGCTTTGACTATTCAACCCGACCCTGTCCCTTTACAAAACAAGACACGTGGAGACTCCGCGCTCTCTTAAAAACCCACTCAAGATTTTTCCTTTGAAGGAGCGTCAGGTTGAGACGTGGAATCCTCCGCAGGCTCTTGGAATTTTCAATGCCCTTTCTTACCTTTTTGGACCCTAAACACGTGGCGAGTTGGCACTCATTCTTCATACTTAGTTGATTTTGTGCCCACTCTATCCCATTTTTCAACTTGGACTACGTGGTGAGCTCATGCTCATTTGGGTCTTCACTAATGGATTAACTTCTGAAGATGCACCAAACTGACACGTGGCAACTTCCGCTATCATTTCTATACTTAGTCTTTTTTTAGGCCCGTCCTGTCCACCTTTTATCTTTTAGTTGTTTACTCTACCTCCCCTTTGGGCCTAGGACACGTGGGGGTCTAATGCTTGTTCGATTCTAACCTTTTGCATTCAATCTTTGGAGGTGTGCCATTTGGACACTTGGTAGCATCCGCTATCTCCTCCATACTTAGTCGATTTTGGGCTCGTTCTAAACTATTTCAGAGCCCGAAGACTTCGAAATTTTTCCACTTCTTCTCTTTTATCCTTCCTCAACCCTACTATTCCATTTCCGAGCCCGCTTGTAATATGTTTGTTGGATTTGAAGCACATATTCTCTTGATAGATTTTCTTCAACTTCTTCTTCCACATGGTCGTTTGATCTTTCACAGGCCTCGTCACTCAAATGTAGAGTCCTTGTGTAACATGTTTACATGATTTGAACGTTATTTCTCTAGATTCTTTTGTGCTGGTTCATTTCTGATTCAATTTTTCAAGGGGGAAAAATATGGGTAACAGTTACCTCCCCCACGTGAGATATATTCTCATATTGATCAGGTTCCTGAAGTGGAGCCTATCTCATGCGCACCATTTTGGATGACCACACCTAAGCTATGTGAGCTCAAATTGTAGTTAGAGAGCCTTCTTGAGAAATTCCTAATCTATTATAGTGTATCTCCTTGGGGTGCACCTGTGATTTTTGTGAAAAAGAAGGATGGATCCTTGCAGTTATGTGTGGACTAGAGACATCTAAACAAAGTAAAAATTAAGAATTGTTACCCCTTCCACGGATAGATGATTTATTTTATCAAATGAAGGGAGACACCATATTTTTTAATATAGATCTTAAATCAGGCTACCATCAACTGAGGATTGTGGAGGTAGATATTCACAAGATAACTTTCTACACGAGATATGGCCACTATAAGTTCACAGTGGTACCTGTTGGTCTGATGAATGCCCCTACCATATTCATGAGTTTAATGAATGGGGTGTTCAAGAAATTTTTGTAAAATTTTGTTCGCATGTTTTTAGATGACATTTTGATATACTTATACACGCGTGAGGAGCATGAGCAGCACTTTCACCAGGTTCTGCAGTGTCTTCACGAGCAACAGTTGTACAAAAACCTAGAAAAGTGTGTCTTTTTCTAGTAAGAGGTTCAATACTTAGGTCACATTATTTCTAAGGAAGGTATCATAGTAAATCCTTCCAATATTAGATCTATTATGGATTGGACAGTGTTAACCAATGTAACCAATGAGTGTAGTTTCATGGGATTGACAGGTTATTACAAGATATTTTTTTAGGACTTCTCTTGTGTTGCGCACCCCATCACTTCCTTTCAGTGGAAAGGGAAGAAGTTTATTTGGTCTGACAGATGTGAGTAGGTCTTCAGTACACTAAATAAATGCCTTATGACAACACCTATTCTTGTAGTGTCAGATACTTAGATAGATTTCTTCATTTGTACAAATGCTTCTTTAGCAGGATTAAGAGGTTTTTTGACATAGGATGGTCGTGTAATATCCTTTGTGTCTCACAAAATTAAGGATTATGAGCTCAATTATACAACTCATGACCTTGAGATTGCGACAGTGGTGCATGCTTTGGTACCTGGACATCATTTCCTTCTTGGTAGAAGGTTCATTCTCAAGAAAAACCATTTGATCTTATGTCACCTCTTCATGCATCCCAATCTCAATGCTTATCAACGACATTGGATGGAGTTTCTATGTGAGTATGACATGGAGGTAGAGCATGTGAAGGGGAATGAGAATGTGGTTGTAGACGCTTTGAGTTGATTGATACATTTGGTTATAGCTACTTCAATGGGCATAGACTTGCGGAGCTGGATCTTGCAATAACTTCCACATGACATCTTTTACCTTTCAACTAGAGTAGAGATTGAGTCTTAGAGACCCCTTAAGGGTAAGTTTAATGTATTCACATTGGAAACAGATATAATTCTTAGACACAAAGGTCATATCTATGTTCCCAGGGATGAAGGTTTGAGACAAAATATTTTGGCAGAGGCTCATTGTGCACCTTATTCAGTCCATCTATGGGTGAAGAAGATACACGCCACTTTGAGACAGTTGTGCCATTAGAGAGGAATTTATATATATGTAGCTTATTTTGTGTCTCCTTTTTTGGCATTTCTGAGGATGAAGGCTGAGCATCAGTATCCAGCTGGCCTTCTTTACCCGCATGCTATACTGGAGTGGAAATGGGACACCATTTCCATGGATTTCATAGTAGAGCGACATCAAGATACCACCACAATTCCATCATGGTCACATTGGATAGATTGACAAAAGTGGTTCATTTTTCTCCAGTGAAGACCACCTATACAGTTAGTTTAGTGGTGTGAGTATACTTAGATGAGATTATTAGACTGTACGGGATTCTATAGAAGATTATTTGTGACCACAATCCCTCATACACCTCTCATTTTTGGACTACCATGCAACATGCCCTTGGGACAAGTATCAACTTTAGCACAACATATTATCTAGAGATAGATGGATAGATGGAGCGGGTAAATCAGATTTTAGAGGACATGATTTGGACTTACGTCATGGCCCATTAGTCGAGATGGGAGGATTATTTGTATTGGGTGGAGTTTGCTTATAATAATAGCTTTCAAAGTTCTATTGGGATGGCACCATTTTAGGGATTTTGTGGTAGGGAGTGCAGGACACCACTAAGTTGGGACATATTGGAAGAAAAAGTATCTCTAGGGCCAGCTTTGTTACATGACATAGAGCAGCAGGTTGTTTTGATTAGACAGAGGGTACATGAGGCACAAGATAGATAGAAGAAATATGTAGATTAGAAGAGAGTTGACCACAACTATTAGGTGGGCACAAATGTTTTTCTTCATGTCAGACCTCATAAGATCCCTATCCATTATGAAAAAGGCTCTAAGTTAGCTCCTAGATTTGTAGGTCCATTCGATATCTTAGAGTGGATCAGTTCCTTAGCTTACCGTTTAGGCTTGCTATCTAGCTAGTCTCGCGTCCACAATGTATTTTATGTTTCTATTCTTAGGAGATACATTCCAGATCCCTCTCATGTTTTGAATTAGAGAAAAATTTTGGTGCAGGAGTAGGGGTAGGTGTCTATGGATCCCATGCACATCATAGATCACAAGTCCCTAGGCCTTTGAGGCCATAAGATTGACCAGGTGTGAATCTAGTGGGATAGGTATGATGAGACTGCATCCACATGGGAGGATGCTAATTTGTTATGGGCCCAGTTCCCACACCTATTTGAGTGACTTCCAAGAGGAAGTGGAGTCTAACGGGAGGGCGATGCAGTGCCCACTCCTCTTCAACACTATTTCTTTATGATGTTATTACTACTGGATTGATACTTAACCATTTTGATTATTATATTTTGATCATTAAATGATAGACTATGTTGATATTTGGACTATTGACATGTTGTGATTTACATTTTAATTATGATGCACTAGATGACACTAATAGACAATTATATATATTTACTTGTAGTATTATGATTTTATACTAACATGTCGTATTCTATATGTATTAAATATGTTAGATTTTTTGAGTAAGAATTATGATTTTATGGATGTTAAAGTTGAATTAATAGATAAGATGATAAATGATAGAACTATTAATTTTGGATGATGATTATTGAGTTTTATATGTGTGTTAGTCTCGATGTTGTTAATACAGCTGTAAGGCTAGAGAGGTATTTTGTTTGTGTTGCAGGGACATTATAACATATACATCGAAAGGGGATAGGGGACAAACCACGAAAGGATGTTGGGTGTTGTGCAACAAGGCCAAAAACTGATAACTTGTGTGTAATATTATGTTGTGTTGTTGCATGCTTTGTTAGTACGTTCCCATAGGGGGGTAACCTCATTTATGTGGCCATAGGTGTAATGTGTTTCATTTCTTTTAATTTTAAATTGTTTGAATTTTTTGTGCATGTGTTTAATTATTTGGGAAATATTTTTGCTTTATTAACACTTTCAAATGTATCTTAATTAGCATGTTTAGCTTAAATTTAAATTAAAAGGGAAGATATGACATTTGGTGAATAAAATGGGTAGATAGTCCTTGTTTGTTGCATGATGTTAATTAAATTAAATTCATTTAGGTGGTGTGTACTCCACCATTCTTCCAAAATTAGAATTTAGCCTTCTTGTCCACTTTTAGAGACTTAAGGGATAAGTTAACCTTGTCCCTCACATCTCAAACTTTCCTACCAACCCTACTTATGAAATATGGGACATATTTTGACCATTTAAATGTATTTTTTAGTGTTAAAAGGGTAAATAATTGCACTTATTACTTACCACATTTAATTTTTTCCTTAATAAGCATTGTGTGCAAGTAAAAGTGTGATGTGGGCATGCCATAAGTCTTACATGTGCATTTAATTTCTTAGGATTTGGTGTTTGACTTGTGTGTTGGAATGGAGGGATGATGAAGTGGAATTCTACATGGAGCCGCCTTATCATCCTCACATCCCTTTTCTATTTATTGGATGATTTTGATGGATTTTGGATTACTTGCCTTATTTGATTCTCTTGCATTTTTGAAAATTGGTCTTGGTTTTCATACTTGGAGCTTTCTTGGAGTTGCATCTTGGATTGAGATGGGTTTGAAGGATTCAAAGATTGTAGAGTCGAGAAATTGCGAGCTTGATCGAGAGGCAGGCTCTCCTCTCATTTTTTTTTTGTATTAATGTATTTTGATGTAGAAATTGTGCTTGTTTAAATATTGTATGAGTGTTGTGGATATGTTTGATTGAGTCCACCTAATGGTAACTGGATTCCTTAAGTTGGGTGTGGGATATTGATTTGATTTTGTTTGAGTTTTACACATGGAGGATTTTTGGTGGAACTCCTACATCACTTGGGATAAAAGGAGGTGGTTCCCATATTCCATTTCTCCATATGGGCTTGTTGTAGTCAATCCTTCGTGCTAGTTGGGAAAGTTGTTATTTTGTTTGAATTGATTGTTATTGGATTGTGTTATTTTGTGGAATGCTTGTTGTGGAAGCCTCTTTTAAAAGTTGTCAAATGTTAGATAATGCCCCATATGGTTCTTTGGTTGGGGCTTCGGGGCTAATAAGGGGATCACTTATCCTTTTATTGGATTATAGGTTGAGCGGAGAGCATCGCCTATACCTCTTTATTTGTATTTTGATTCAATATTTGAAGAGTTAAAGGATGCAAGTTTGAAAGCTATGAAGTTGGGAGATGGATTTGAAAAAAGATTTGTGTTTGAGTTTGTTGGAAGAATCCTCTATGATGAAAGTTCCTTATTGTTCCCACTTAAAGTGGAAGATTGTAATTCTTGTATATTTGAAAGAAAGCATCACATATTCATTCATTCCAAGTTGTAGTGACTTAGTTGAATGGAGAACGAACTTTAGTTATATACCTTATTTGAAAGGACTATTTTAATGTAAGAAATGGATTAGAAATTCTTATTTTACAAAAGGATGTTTTTTTTTTATTATTGGCAAATAGTTTTTTGAAAGGGACTATACCCTTGAGAACAAAATATGGCCTAGGAGCCAGAATAGGAATGTGAACCAGAGAGAAAAGGATCAAAATCCAAGTGTTACAATGAAGCTCGAAGTAGCCCAAAAACAGCTACCCAAACGAGACAAAACAACAAAAATACTGCAAAAAAGTAGTAGAGAGACCGCAAAAAACAACATAAAAACATACAAGAACAGCAAAAGCAACTACAACTACTTCTTGGCAGCTTTGTCAATGATGGTCTTGATATTCTTCCAGGAGTGGAACATACCCAAAGTTGTCATGTGGGTAGCATCAGTATTATCCAGCTGCTCAATGGTCCTTTTGCTTTCCTTTTCGTTACCCCAAAGTGTAGCCGGAACACCGCTGAGGTTGGAGACACTTTTGACATGTTGCTCAATGAACTCCTCAATCGCCCTAAAGATGGCCATGTTGTAATCATGTCGAGTTTTGGCCTTCCCTAAATGGAAGTCTAAGGAGGTCAGCTTCTTGTAGATATCACCAATCTGGCTGCTATCAAAATCCCCCTCCTCCTCCTTTTTTCTCTTGCCTTTCTGTTTAGCCAAGTTCTTAACCTCATCCTTCAGCAGTTTCATATCAGCCTCTAAGGCATCCAACCTTTTTGAAGAACTTTCCATATGCACATCCCGGGGACTGGCACTGCTAATATTCAGAAGGTCATGTGCAATTTCAATTTCATGAGGCCCCTTCTCCACAGCAAGAGTCTCAAGGTTAAGCTTTCTAGAGGCCCTGGTAACCGGTCTTTTAGAGGTAGAGGCGAGGTGGGTGGTGGGAGCAACAGTAGGGGGAATGGAAGGAGAAGCTTGGACAGCCGGCAGGGGGGTGACTGCAGCGGTGGCAGGGGCAGATGGAGAAACAGGGCTGGCAGCAGCAGAGCCCGGCAGAGGGGGAACCGAGCTAGGAGAGGAAGGGAGACCAGGGTACTTAAGAAGACAACATTTATGGAGCAACAAAATAAGCCCTTGGTGTAAGGGAACCGCCCGGGTATGCTTCTGAAACTCCAAAATGGAGCGTTCAAGAGAGTTCAGCAAGTAATGGGGAAAACAAACCAAACGATTCCTACGGAAGTGGTTAAGAAAGATAAGATGTTTAGCAGGAACAGTGACAAACCTACCTTCCAAGGAGATGAACCGTATCATCATGCGAGTAACCTCATCATAGGGCGGAGGAATCGAGCTAACAAGCAGGCCCGCTGTAACATATATTAGCTTCTCAGATCCTTCCACAAATCTCCTCTCTTCAGCATCTCTGTCGACCCTTTTGTTAAAGAAACGGTAGCCCTCCAAACTAAGGCCGGTCGCTTCAGCAATAAGTTCTTCATTGACCAAGATCTTCTGCCCCCCATAATCAACAGTCCGCTCCTTCCATTCCTTTGCAAAACACACAGAAATGCTTTGATCATGCCCCTGAACCTTCTCCATGAAGTTGGTGATGCCACCCTTGCTGAGAATGCTCCATAGCTCAAAATTATCCTTCCAGTCCGGGTCCGCACTTGGCTCAATTTGGCAGGGAGGTCCCCCCATCTTCTCTGTGCTTAACTGATTGCAACAAATTCCCAAATTCTTGTGAGCGCTGAGACCCGTCCGCTTCTTGCTATTGTAATCCACACAAGATTGGAAATGAGAGCCGTTGCTTTTCCCACAAACGGCTGCGTGTCTGCTGAACTGAGCCTGCGGAAAATCACATGTGGGAATAGCCCGCTCCCTGTCATCAATCACATTACTACTGTCTTCGGTTTCCGTGAAGCTTTGTATCCGGATTTTAGCAGTCGCAATGCAGCCCGCATGCTCGATTTTCAAATCAATGTAACTCCACTTGGAGTTCCCCATATATTTCACACTAACATGTTTATTTGACATGATTTGCATCATCATATTCTTTAAGTCAACACGTGTGGGAGTATTATTGATGTTGATCCACACCCAAAGATCATGACTCAGCTCTAGATATTGCTTGCGTATAGAAATCCGCATGAATGCTGTTATGGAGCTGCTTAGGGATGCTATTATTATCCCAAACAGTGAGGTTAACATTAATGCCATAATTAGCCAGCGCATCCGCCAATTTATTACCCTCCCTGTAAGTATGCATGATCCTGATGTTATTGAAAGTATGACTAATACTTATGGACTCTGAGATAAAATCCTTAATGCTCCAACTAGGAGATGAGCACTGTTTAAGAAGATTAATGACATTCAGGGAGTCCCCTTCAATAATGAGGTTCTGAATATTTTGAGTCTGGGCAATTCTCAAGGCCCATAGTGCAGATAATGCTTCGGCAAAATGATTAGTTTGAATTCCCATTTTCCCAGCATACGCAGCAATCAGATTACCTTTATGATCCTATATCGCTCCTCCTCCTACCGCTGTCCTAGGGTTTCCCTTAGAGGCCCCATCAAAGTTCAACTTATACCAATTAAAATCAGGAGGATGCCATTTGATCGAAGATCTATCAATGCTATTCCCGGGATTGCTCCGACTGTTGATAGTTCCAATCTACCAATTGGATAAGATGTATTCTTCATTCTCTGGATATCTCTTGTTCTTGGGGGGTTTAAATCTAGCAATATTTTCTTTGATACCATTAGAAATTTTACCAATACTAAGTTTATAGTTTTGCTTCTTATTTCTGAAGATAATATCATTTCTATCCTTCCATATCCTCCAGATTAAATGAGGGATGGCCAGCTTCCAGATCCTTTTAACAACACAATGCCTGAAGGGTGGGTTCCATTGAGTCCATAGCTGATTAAGATCCTTCGGCAACACCCAGAGAGCTTCAAATTTAGAGAGGGAAAAACTCCATATTCTGGTGGCATATACACAATGTATGAACAGGTGGCTGATATCCTCAGAATCATTCTTACAAAGATGGCATCTATTAGGAATTATAAATCCTCTTCTCATCAGGTTGTCAGTGGTAAGAATCCTGCCTCTGATAGCCAGCCAAAGGAAAAAATTTATTTTGGGAGTTAATTCAGACATCCAAATCTTGTTCCAATTGAACTCTGTTTGACTATTATGGAAGAAATTATTATATCCAGATTTGACAGAGTAATTCCCATCATCAGAATTATTCCATACCAGCTCATCCTTGGAATCCAGCTGACTTAATGGAATAAGATCTAATTGATCTTGAAGGGAGGAAGTAATTTGTTTCAGATCAATTCTCTCCACAGTAAGTTTTTTCCAATTCTTGCTGGTACCATTTCCTTCAATATAGTCCTTGATTTTAATGCCATACTTGCTTATGAGACTGTCCTTAACCGCCCCAAATCTGTCCATGAGATTGCCATTAAACCAATTATCCTCCCAGAAGTTTATGTCCCTACCATCCCCCACTTTCCATTTACTGCCCTGCTTGATGAAATTTCTGCTCTTGACCAGATTATTCCAAAAAATGGAACCATAGGGGAGGTGCTCATCTTGAAGATAAGAATACACAGCTTGATTATTTAAATATTTTGCTTTGATTAAATCAATCCAGGGTTGTTTCTCAGACAGCATTCTCCAGCCCATTTTAGCAATGAGGGCCTCATTCATTTTCTCAATATCTTTTATACCCAGACCACCCATAAACTTCAGGGTGCAAACCTTATCCCAAGCCACTAAGTGAAATTTGAACTTCTCTTCCATGCCTTGCCATAAAAAAAAATTGAATCCTTTCAATTTTATCTCTGAAGGAATATGGGATCTTGAAGAGCGACATGACATAGATGGGTAGATTTTGAAGAGTAATTTTAATGAGCAGGCACTTACCAGCACTAGATAAAGTGGCTCCTTTCCAACCAGCCATTTTTTTTTGGAATCTCTCCAATAATTCATCCCACACCTTGTAAGAGACTTTCCTAGTGCCGAGAGGGAGGCCCAAGTAAGTGGCTGGAAGTGCACTTATTTTACAGCCCAGAATTTTAGCAATTTTGAGCTGCCTTTCCTCAGGAGTGTTGAAAAAGAATATGGTGCTTTTATCATAATTAATCTCTTGCCCAGAAGCAGATTCATAGAGCTGCAGTAAAGCCTTGATAGCCTTAGCTTCAATGACTGACGCCAGAAGAAGAAGGATAGTGTCGTCCGTAAATTGTTGATGGGAGACAGCTTGGCTGATGGAAGTGGGCTTAGAGCCATTTAAAAGCCCGTCTTTAACCGCTTTGCCAATTGTTCTACTAAGGCTGTCAGCCAAAATAATGAAGAGTAAGGGGGAGATAGGGTCCCCTTGTCTAAGTCCTCTGCTGCTAGTGAAAAAACCCACAGGCTCACCATTAACAACCACAGAGAATCTGGCCGTAGAGATACAAGCCTTAATAATTCTTCTAAATTTTTCTGGAAACCCAAATTTTGTTAAGACTTTGTCAAGGAAAACCCAAGAGACCTTGTCAAAAGCTTTATTCATATCAAGCTTAAGGACCATATTTGCCTTTTTATTATTTTCCATGGAATGTATGGTCTCGTGAACCATAATCACTCCGTCTTGTATAATCCTGCCTTTGATGAAGCCACTCTGCTGCCTTGAGATGAGATCATTCATAATGAGCTGAAGTCTAGTAGTAATAATTTTGGTAAAAATTCTATATATGGCATTCACAAGACTGATAGGTCTGAAGTCCTTGAAATCTTTAGCATCCATTTTTTTAGGAGCCAGCACAATGTGAGTGTTATTAAGCTCTTTTAAAAGATTTCCCATTCTATAGAATTCATTCACCGCTCTGAGAAGATCCTCTGAATAGATTTCCCAGAATTTCTGGAAAAAATTTATAGAGAACCCATCCGGACCAGGAGCCTTGTCACCCTCTAAAGCAAAAACAACTTTTTGCAGCTCTTCAAGCGTGACCACTTTGGTGATACTTCTGAATTTCTGATCTTCAATTTTATTTTGGGGAATGGCCTCCAACATAAAGGAAATAGCTTCAGAGTTGATGATATTCCTCTCTTCAAGAAGTTTTTTATAAAAATCAAGCGCTTCTTTCTTAATGCTATTGGGATCTTTTATGATATTTCCGTTGTTTTTAGAAACTTCTAAGATCCTATTATAGGCTCTGTGCTTCAGAGTAGTCATATGAAAGAACTTCGTGTTCCTGTCTCCCTCTTTGAGCCAAATAGCTCTAGATTTAAGCCGCCATAAAGATTCCTCTCTGCTCCAGATCGTATGCAACTCTGAAAGAATATTCTTTTCATTTACTTCATCTTCAGCCGATCTCCCCATAGTATCCATTTTTAATTCCAGATCCTGAAGCTTTTGTTTTAACTTTTTTTTTTGTCAAATACATTACCAAAAATGCTTTTATTCCAGATTTTGACTTGCTTTTTGACATTTTTGAGCTTTTGAACCAATCTAAATTGAGCAGTGCCTTCACCATTCCATCCCCACCATTCTTTTATCTTGTCATAGATATTGTCATGCTCCATCCACATCTTTTCAAATTTGAATGAGCTTCTGGTGGGTTTAGTCCAATTGAGAAAATTTAAAGCAATCGGATTGTGATCCGATCCAACTCTGGGTAGGGAAGAGAGGTGGAAGTCTTGACTGAGAATCCAGCTCGCTGAAATTAGAGCCCTATCCAATCTCACCTGAATAAACTCCTTTCCCAACCTTCTATTATTCCAAGTGTATTTATTTCCATGAAGATCCACATCTAAGAGGTTATGTTCAGCAATAAAATCAGCAAAATCCTCCATACCAGTAGAAAAGCTGGAGGTACCTCCAAACTTCTCACCAGGGTTTAGTGGGGAGTTGAAATCCCCCATAATAAGCCAGTTAGCAGAACAATACTGGTTTCTAAATGTTTTAAGGTCAGCCCAAAGCTTCCTTCTACCACTAACCGAATTAGGGGCATAGATGTTAGAAAGGATCCATTCACCCTTATTCTCAATAGTAACAAATTTGATTGCAAGATGATTAATATTAGCATTGAGAACCATACCAGTACAGTGTCTTTTATCCCAAAGAGTAGCCAGTCCTCCAGAAGCTCCCTGGGAGTCAACAGCCGCCATTTCAGAGTTTTCCCAAAAACTCTTTTTAATAGTTTCAAGGGTCTTAGCTTTCATCTTAGTTTCTTGCAGAATCAAAATACTAGGATTACTGGAATCCCGTAACTCCTTGATGGTTCTCTACTTGGAGTTTCCATTTAGGCCTCTGATGTTCCAAGAAATAATCTTCATTTGGAATGATTGGTGGTTGGAATTTCCTGATGGTTCAACTGACGCTGAACTCCATCTGCAATGTCCCTCTCCATTCTTTTAGATCTAAGAGTCTTTTTAGATGGTCTTCCTCTTTTTGTACTTCCTCCAAAGTCAGCTATTCGTCTAGCAGAAGATCTAGTTGTTCTGGATGTAGAGGTGTCCCAATTGTCTTTTTTCTTTTTTTTATCACTGTAAAGTGATTCTGGGATCATTTCAAAACCTTTCATTCTTTTTTTCTTTTTTGAAATGACCATTGTGAATCCAGAATCTGGATCCTCCTTATCCATGATAGGCGTAACTTCTCCCTCTTCACGTTCTTTCTGAATCCTGTCAGGTGTGTGAGTAGCAGCTGATCTGGTGCTGAAACAAGCCAGTGAAACTGCTGTTATGTTGCTGCAACAAGGAAGTAGATCTACATTACCATCTCCCCTAGGAGAGTTTTTCTTCAAAGGTTCTTTAAGAGCCATACAGTCCTTGTTCGAAGTTTCCTCAGTGATGCACAACTGATTATCTTTCTCGACTATCATACTGTTCTGAAATTGCTCAATAGGGACTATATTAATCTTCACAGAGCCATCTTGCTCGTTCACCACCATGGATACCTTCACAGATTTATCCAAGTCTTCTTTGTTAGATGCTTCAATAGGTTTATCCAAGGATACCTTCACAGGTTTATCCAAGTCTTCTTTGTTAGATGCTTCAGGAAAAGCTACTGCTGTGACTTTGGGACGCCAGACGAGATGTTTCCTTATTTGAGTTCTAAAACCCCTTTTTTTTCCTTTTCTATTAAACTCCAAATCCTTCTGACTAGGGGCTTTGTCTTCATTCCAGCTATCCGTGCTTGGAACCCTACTATCCTTGTTCAGATCTGAGCCCTCCCCAGGCTGTTCAGCATCCAAAGTAGGGGTCTTCTTCTTGGAACAACTTTTGTTCAGAGTGTCCAATGCTATGACAATGTTTACATCTCAAAGTTTCAACCTCAATTTTTTGAGTCCATATCCCAAATCTAGATTTCAAGATTATGTGCTCTGGAAATTCCTGATCCATAGCAGAGAAAATGTAGAAACGAGCAAAAGCAATCTTGGATCTCTTTCTCATGGGTCCATCCAGCCCAATAGGTGCACCTAAGGATTTTGCAATATTTAGCAGAATTTCATCATCCCAGAAATGCAATGGTAGTCCTGGTAACCTACACCAGATTGGGATGGTGTTTATATTTTCAGTATTAGGATCAAATCCCGGATACCATTTTTTCAAAAAAAGGCCCATGTTACCCAGCCACCAGGGACCTCCCAGAAGCACCGAATCCAAATCCTCTTGCTGATTAAATTTTTCCAGAAAAAAGCCTTTTGGCATGATGGTAATGTTCAGGGCTCCCTTAGGTTTCCACTTTCTCAAAGCCCATTTTCTAATGAAATCAATATTAGGTCTAGAGCCAAGAAACTTACCAATGAGGGAGAGATTCACTTTGCTTAAGGCTCTATCAACAAATCCATCTGGGACCCTCAGGCAGGTGGCACCCTCGTTGTCCATTTCCCACGTGAACTGACCAGTAATTTTCGGACCCACCTTGAAGTTAGGGCTTTGAAGCAACTTATTCCAGGCCATAGGTGTGGATCCCAGCATTTCCCCATTTTCATTTATAACCATCCGATTATGGCCAGAGATCTGCTTTTCCTCAGCATGCTTTGGTTTATTGCGCAGACTTTCTACGGCCAGAACTGTAGAAACAACACTGACAGTACCTCCAGTGCTTTCTCCTTCGTTCGTACTCGTGCTCACAAACGTCTGATTCTGGCCACAGATCAGCCTCTCCTCAGCATTTTTAACCTTAGTGCGCAGACATTCTGTAGCCAGAACTGCAGAAACCGCGTTGCCATAGTTTTCTCCATCGCTAGTTTTCTCCTCCTTTGGCAAATTTACTTAGAAACAAAAAAAAAAATCTAGTTCAAACTACTCTCGCTTAATTAAATGGATTTGAAATTTTCACAACTTTATACACCTATGTAGTAGCCATTTCAATATGTTGAATTGCTAGTTAGTTGCAATAGTTCAATTAATAAAAGAAGGGGGCTATTAGTTTTAATTTTTCCTCCTAAATGAATGGATATAAATTGACAATTACTTCACCTTATATTATACAAATAAACTAAATCTTACCAAATAATTATTCCTTTTTATATGTTTATATATTCTAATAAAGTTTAAATTGTTGGGCTATTTTGACAAGACAAAAAAAATGCATTTATAATAATAAAAAATTATATAATTTTACTATACAAAATTATAATATATATATATATATATAAATTATGATAACTAAAAAAAATTATAAACAATTTTGGGTTAAAGTTGAATGACTTGTATGAAAAGTTTATATTATTTAAAAAAATTAATAAACATTGGGGGGGCGCTCCCCCACCCCTCCCCCCTCCCCCCTCTTTATAATAAAAGAAATGGTTGGGTGGTTGTGGGGCAGGGTTCGCATCCCCACTCTCCCGCACACTATTATTCCCCCCCCGCTCACACACTATATTATATTTAAATATTTGGTGGGAACCCCCCCCCCCCCCCACCACACACACACACTGCAATATTATACAACAGAGAGGGGGGAAATGGTTATGGGAGAGGGTGGGGGACCCCCCACCCCCCACATTGCAATATTATATGGGGGGGGAGAACGGTCGCCCCCCTCTAATATACAAAAACCTGTGCCATTTTCAACATAGGACGAAACCCTTAATATGACCATGGCCATTTAAACTCAGGTTGATATAATATTTTTCTCCTTCCACTATTTAAAATCTAAATTTATATTTTATATATAGTGTGTGTGTGTGTGTGTGTGTGTGTGTGTGTGTGTGTGTGTGTGTGTGTGTGTGTGTGTGTGTGTGTATTGGAAAAAATGAATTTTTTTTTTTTAATAAAATATATATACATATGTGTGTGTGTATGCAAAATATACATGTAGGGATTCTTGCTCTTTACCCAAATGAGTATATATACAATGTGTATACAACTAACTTGTAAGAAAATACCAAATAAACACAAATAAGGAAGGGTAAATAATACCCACAAAAGAAATGGGTAGATCTATGTTTTAGCGCAAAACTTCAACAAAAATGGAGCTTCCAAACCTCTTTAATGGCCTCCATGGCTTCACATCCTTCTCCTCCTCCAAACCTGAAAAATAAGAATAAGAAAATGAATGAGAAATTAGGGTAAATGGAAATAAAAAGAAATTTATATGGATATTTAAGGCAACCCAAATCTAAGGGCTAGGATAGATTTAATCTAATGGCCCAGATTTAACCCTTCATCACTTAAGTGGGTGGTATTTTTGTGGGAATGTAAACTAAATTAAAATGTATGGGTAATGGGGTGAATGAGCCCACTTAGTGGCTAGAAAAAATAGTTAAAATCTTGTTATAGGAAAAAAAGTATATTTCGAGCATGGCAATTAAGTAAACCAATGGAACTTGGTAAATGTTTTAAACCATAAATATTTTTAGGAAAAAATTAATAATATTTAATTATTAATTTAATTCCAACTTCCACGAGCTTGTGTAGAAAGACTTTAACTAAGAAATTTATTAATTTTTGGATAATGATTAAACTTGCAAACCCTTTTATAACAAAAAAAAATTACCATAATTTTACCTATTAAATTATTAGGTTTTATTTTGATTTGAGAGTGGAAAATTGTGGGTGTTACATAAGATCACAGTAATAGTGATATTATGTTGTGGTAAATCTTTAAAATAAGGATTAATATTTAGAATCCTCATGATCATACATGTTTTGGATTTTTGAAGATTAAATGACCCCCATGTTGTTGTATTTTGATGTTTTGTGCCAATTTTTGTGGTTTTCTAAGAAGTTTTCCAAAGCTATGTACATTGAAAATGAAGATACAAAGATGCCCCTGAGTAAGAGATAATGAATTTATCAGAGGACAAGTAAGATCTCACATGTATATACAATGAATAAGAGTGAATTTGGAGTTGTAAGAGCACAATACAGTTAGGTTCAACAAGTATGATGAATGCAAAGCTTGGAAATGAAGAGGTAATAAGGAGGAAACTCATGCCCACTACGTGAAAGATGGAATTTTATAACACAAGATAGAAAAGAAGTAGACATATTATTCCTGGTAATATGCCAACTTGTACACCAGTAAGGTCATAATTTCCGTCAAACGTAGGTAAAAAGGCTATAAATACTATGACAGCATGGATGTTTTTATGACAGGAGAAAAATAATGTACGATTTGAATGCTATGCAAGTGATATGGAAAATGTAGCTAGAAGATTGGCGATGAAAAATTGTATTTGCCTAAGGTACAAATCCTTGAGTACAAAATAATGACTGAAAGCATTTACTAGTTTTGAATCAAGGTCCAAACATACACGGTTGAGTAACATACTAATCCTGTTTTCAATCATTGAGATCCAATGTGTGTATATGGAAATTAATTACCTCTTGTAGTGTAAGATTTAAATAGAGGACAATAAGTGAAGATATAAACTAGCCAATGGTGTAGGAATCAAGATTTATTAAAAGATAGGTGATTTGTGAATGGAGGGTGAAAGATAGAAGATTTGTACATTTCAACCTGCTAACTATAGGTATGGAATGATCCATAGCCCTGATGAAGATGATGGAAAGGTATATCTATTCACAAAATTAGCTCTATGTATGATAGCCAGACGTACATAAAATCTGATAGGCAAGATCTCCTGGAAATACCCCAAGGCCACCTAGAGTTATATTTTCCATTTGCTTTTGATTTTTTTTGATTTCTGGAAAAGCTTATTTCAATCTCTGGTTGATTTGTTTTGATCACAGGGGTTAATAACTTTCAGATGTAGCTCACATGGAATTCATGTGGACAGTGATTATGACTGAGGACATTGGCTAGTACCTACAAAATAATACCCCTACTATGAAAGTTCTTCATAACTGCAGTTTATTAGATGTAGATAGTTAGAAAATAGGATCTTTAAGAGGCCATATCATGTGCCTCTTGAATGGTTACCAAGGTGATGAAAGACCAAGGTCAAACACATACTATAGAGATAATTCATTTCACAAAATGAGTGTGAATAGACTGACGAAGTGAAATATCATCAAAGGGTACGAAACATGGATAAGATAGAATTGTAGAGGATATGGAAAGAAAGGTAATAAAGAACAAGAAATGTGTATGCAATAACTCCCAATTGCAATAGTTTGCATCTTTAGCACCTTATGTCCCCAATGGGCGGTCATGTATAGGGTGCTCAAAATGGTAAATAACGAAATTAGAAATGAGAAAGCTGTCAGCTAGCAAGTAAAAATACAAGTTGCAAGTCAGAAATAGTAAGCAATAAATATGAAAATGATAAAATCAATGTAAAAGAAAAGTAAAAGGGTTGTTAATAACTAGTTCTCTTACTTAGGAATCATGCATATAAATCAAGCATTTAGAAGCTAGATTTACATAGTAAGTGTGTGATTTAGTGACTACATTTTCCCCCACTTTTTTTTGGTGAATAAGGATTCGATAACATAAAAATTAGAGAATAAAAAACATGCCTTGGAGAGTCAAAAGAAGATAGTGCCCAGTAACGTGCCAAATGGAATAGTGAAAAATATATACCATAAAATTATAAAGGAAGGGAAGGATAAGGATCATAGTGGTGACCTTTGCATGCTTTGAGTGATAATGATGTGTGTGTGTGTGTACTTCCTTCAAATATCATCTTTTCCGAAGTGTGCTTGATATTTTCTTCATGGTTATTGTTGTGTTTTTCCTTCGTTGGAGTAAGATAGGACCTACAAAATAAAATAAGCATAGTCAACACTCTAGGTAAATGCAATTTAACTTTAACTTGAAAAAAATGTAAATTTGAAAATGTGTATTGGAAAAATCTAAACCAATGGGTTAGAGTACAACCTAAGATTTTGAAAGATAAAGAGGCTAGAACATTTTTTCTCATTTGTAGACTTTTTTCTTAGGATTTGGTTGGAATAATACGAAGGACTTTTTCATCATGTCTCCAAACTAGGGATTTTAACATATCGGTGATAAAATACATATTTAGGTGTCATGTAATCACTAAGGGAAAGTGTATTCCAACCATTAATTCTTCCCCAACGGATAACTGTGCCATTAAGTACCATTTATCATGATGATCACAAAACTTGATTTTTAACTTACCTTGGGTGACACATTATTCTAGGCATATCATTTTTCCTACATATGCCCTAGGTGTCACTTATTTATTTGTTCCTATTTTAGTTTCTTACTTTGGTTCTTGTGTAAGTAGTTAGTTCCTTATTAGTAACATGTTGCATTTTGAAATTGAATCTGTAATTGTTGAAACTAGAGAAGATTGTAACTATGGAACTACTAAAAATTGTTATCTATTATTTTTCCCCCATGACAGGAGCATCAAAGTGGTACACTAGCACCCACCACTTTTGTCTATACTAGGTGGTTCTTTCCGGGATGAGCATTGTGGCCAAGTTTATTTCTAGACATGTTCAATAAATAATTTTTGTTTTGTTCTTGCTTACAGTGATTCTGTTATTACTATATGTAACTATTGGGAGGGTGAAAAGCTTCACCCAATGGTTGCCCCCACTTTTTTGGGGTGTTTGATATGAAAAAATGTGAACATATCCCAAAAAAGGAAGGATGAAACTGATATAGGGATTCTTACATCGGGAATATGGATTATGCATGGTAGTTATCATGGCGAAAATAAAATAATTGGAAAATGTTAGCATAGAAGTGTTAGTGGGAAACAAGCAATGCACATAGAAATAACAAATAGTAAAATCATATAGGAAAGTAGTAAACAAGGACACATCAAGGATTTGGTCACATACATGGGACATGCCTTAGGATGTCACAAGACAATAAAGATCTTATTTTGTAAAAACTTATAGCAAACATAGGGCACAAACCACAAGTAATAGAAAACAAGGTATAAACAAATTAGACAACCATGATTGGAAGGATTCCTGCAAGAAAAATTCTACACATGCACCCATTATCATGTTAGGAAAGGTATACAGAATGTCACAATGTAATATCTAAATATAGTAATGAAAATGTGAAATATTTTAATGATAGAACCTAATAGTATGTGGGAAGAGGTAGATGCCCCTAGGAGCCTCAATGGGACTGGTAACAGACAACGCCAAACATCATACATCGTGTAACATCTTGTAAGTGACCTACATTCACCTCAAGATACCATGTGAACCTGCATGTGTGTATAAAAACTGATAAAGCATACTATGAACCATAATAACATTGTAAGAAAAGATCTATACACTGTAACATATTTCCATTAATTGCATAAGGATGTTATCCATAGAGAAACTAAAGAGTACATCCAATCACAAATCTAAGAAAACATGTTTTATTGATTTATGAATCCAAATATGTGAATCAAGAATAACTACAAGGGAGGAATAAGGATGCCCCCCAGTGTGTGTGTGTGTGTGTGTGTGTGTGTGTGTGTGTGTGAAAAGTGAGGTTCATGTAAGGATAGCCATCAACAATTAAGTTATGAACCTAGAACAAGAGTGTGTCATCGGGTGGTGTGGGGGAATTAGGATGCACCCATGTGTGGATGCCAAGATAATATATACAATGAGAGTAGTAGGGAAGAGGACCACAATTTTCTAAATAATATGAAGATATGTGAACACGAGGCAAGGACCTAGTGTCGTGTGAAAGTGCATGTATCATAGCATGTGGAGTAGGATTGTATCATGCACATGGATAAACTAGAATAGGTAGACCATTGGTAAACATGAGCTACCATAGAATAATTTCAACATGGTAAGAGGAAAACCCTATAGAGTCCAAAAAGCCAACTAGATGAGTATGAAGTGTGTAAATAATAAGAATGTAACCATTACAAGAAAATAGAATAGGTGTAACATTAGGTGTGTTGGAAATAGTAAAAAAATTAAGTGCAAACAGAAGGATCACTATGTAAGTTAAAATATGGGTAGCATATGTAATTCTAGGAGGCTCATCAATATCAATGTCAAACAATGGAGAGCAAGATACAAGACTCGTCAGAAGAAATAGGTGTGATTTGGGAAGATTACAAGTAATAAACTAGTATGAATTATCCCCTATGACCATAGAAAGAAATGTTGAAAGAGGGGAATTGATTTCCTCCATGGATATAAAAAGATAAGGTGCAGCCTTAATAAATGAATCATCCATAGACTTACAGAAAGTGAAATAATTAGGAATCATTTTGAAATTAGTCAACCTTATTGATGCTCTAACTTGTGATGAGGAAGGTAAAGAGAGATATATAATAATAGAAGTGCTAATCATATGATCAATATAATTACATAGAGAATGAGACATAATGGGAGGATTATCATAGGTGTCGATAGAAAATTGAACTTGTAAATCAGTAGCAGTAGGGTGTATCCCAAGAGGAGAAGAATGTGTAATGTAGGTAATGTCATCATCATCATGTATGAGGGTAATATCACAAGGAATAGCAACATCAGGTGTGGAATCTAATGTAGAATCCATGAAATAAGGTGTAGCAAAGCATGGGCAAAAAGAACTGTATGCATAGTATGTACCCAAGGATGGCCCAAAAGGATAATATAATTGAGGTTATGAGGCATAACATGAAATAGAATTGTTATCTCAATTTTTTCCCCCTGGAAAAATAGATCAAACACGACCCTGTGCAGAAAGAAACCAAGGGATGTTTCCATCGAACAATCCCACATTTCAAATCTAACAGTCAAGTTGCAGGAGTACTCAAAAATGGAGGAGCAGGGTCGGCTAAGGAAGTAAATAGTGTTAAAGAAAACCAAAGGCTCAAAGGAAGGAAGATGGGAAAGACTCAAAGTCTTCGGGATTCACAAATGATTCAGTGCGAGCCTAAATCAGCTAAGTATAGAAGAATCAATGGAAGCTTCCACATGCCTCATCGATGCATCTCCAAGGGTTAAACTCAAAAGGAAGACTCAAATAAGCATGGAGCTTCCACGTGTCCCAGGCCCGAAAAGGGATAGAGTCAGCCGTTGAAAAAATTAAATGAGCGGAAACAACCACGTGTCAGCTCGGTACATTTAAAAAATGGGAGACCAAGGTGGAGACTCAAATCAGTACCAGCGCTCCACGTGGTCAGGGTCCAATAGAAGTTAAAGAGTAGTGGGCCCAAATTAGTTAAGTATAAGAGTGTCGGTAGAAGGTGCCAAGTGTCTTAATGGTGCACATTCAAAGGTGCGGCCCAAAGCGGAGACTCAAATGAGCAAGGCCTCCACGTGTCTCACATGTCTTAGACAAGGATGAGCCAACCGAAATCTAAAAGTGGGTCATTAGACAAGCCCAAATCATGTCCCTGGGGTCATAAGGCCCCGCAAAACAAAGAAAACATAAAGGAAATAAGCAAAGCCGCGGAAGGAACCACGTGTCTTCTCGGTGTAACTTCAAAAGCAAAGTCCAAAAGCGGTCCCCAAATGCATGCCAACTCTACACATTTTCATGCTTCAAGTCAAGGCAGGAAGGCGGGTCGTCAAGGGCATTTTGATTTTTTTTAATCAAAAAGGTGTAAAGAATAAAAGTGAGCCGCACCTCCACTAATGCCCAAAGAGCCATGTGTGAGGCCTAAATTGCATGCAGGAAGGCAGGCCTGGGAGGAATTTTTATCCAAATGGAAAATATGGACCAGCGTCCCGAAGATGGTTTTTTGGCAAAATTGAATTGCGGGGTTGTGGACCATTTTTGCATTTTTGTATTTTTGTTCCAAAAGGCACAAAGTGAATTTTAAACCCACTGACCCGTTCTGCTAACTAGTTTTTGCCATTTTTGTATGGACCCGACTCAAACATTCAAATGGACATATCTTTCGACTCAGTGCCTGAAATTCAACAAATTTGGCACCATTGGAAAGGTCTCGACCTCGTCTATGCCATGGAAACCTGAAACTTTAATTTTGATGAGGTTAGGTGGGTGAAAAATGGGAAAAATCTTCATGCCATTAATATGTGATCCAATTGCTCCAACAACCAGATCAGATTTGATTTGATCCATCGTTCTTCCTTCTTCAACACACCAAACAGACATAGAGTGACAGACTCAACAGATTGTGGGTGGATTTGCAGGGGCATTGATGGCTGGTAGCTGAGCTTCAAATCAAGTTTCCCACCTCTTTTCTTCTTCCCTCTTTGCTACATCTATAAAAGAAGAAGCTTGGCTCATTGTAAAGGGTTGGACATTTTTGTTTTGCACCCTCCCTTCTTCCCTTGTCTGCAAGAGAATTTGTGGAGTTTTCCAAACCTCCCATTCAAGTTGTAATACAAAGTTTTACCTCTTGGCTACTGTAATGTACTGTATCAACTCTGGAGCAATAATATATGTTTGTGGATGATTCTCAACCCTCTCATGTGTTCATTGTTGTCTTCTGATCTCTCATTGCAGTTTGGTTATCTATGCATGGTAGTTGTATTGCATTTCTATGGTCTGTGTTAAATTGTAAAATGAGTGTTTAACATTCCTTTAGTGCATCACCTCATTAACTTAGGTTTATTTTCTCATATCTTCTCAACCCTATCTCCTTGGTAAGATAGAGTAGGTTTTAGAGTAGATCCTCTATAATTTATTTGTGTGCACCTGAACAGAGGAATAGGAACTGACCTTCATCTGGAGAGCTCTCTCAATTTCAAAGTCCCACACTTTGAGAGATGCTCCATGTTATGCTATCACACTGAGAGTCTCAACCCATCTAGTTGCAGACATTCAGGGGTGATGTGATTTTGCACTAACAGTTTTGGCACGCCCGATGGGACCAAAGAGGTCTCCATCTTTATTACAGCAATATTTATGTGCACTTTCTGTAATTTTAGCTTTTAAGAAGCTTTAAAATTGCACATCTGACAACTCCAAAAGAGGCAGAGTCCACTGGTTTCAGTAGTCCAGGCTTTGTAGATTCATGAGAAGAATCCTGACTAGATCGAGAACCAGAGAGGAAGGATTGCTTGTCTATCTACACTTGTCCCCAAAGGGAGGGAGAAGAGGGAGAAGAGCCCAGAGGTCTCCATCTCCACCAAATAGAACCTTGTCAACACCTCCTCCTAGTAGGCCATTCATTCAATCAACAAGGGTTCTCAGGCCAATCATAATGGCACAACCACCCAACCCCTATGTCAACTTCACTGGTAGCAGCCCACTCACTCTCAATGCACAAAATCCAGTCCCAGTTGTAGCATTAAAGAGCATCCCATATTTCACTGGAGAGAACATAACTTCTCCTAGTGACCACATTCAAGACATTGCAAATGTCTGCGCAATTCATGAGATCACTGAGATGGACATTGCAGTCAAATTGTTAGCCTCTTCACTCAAGGGTAAAGCTTCACAATGGTTCAGGAGTCTAACAGTAGGCTCTATTCAGAATTGGGACCATCTGTGTAGAGCTCTTCATAATCAATTTGGAGAGAAGGGAGATAATCTATCCTTGTTGGAGCATTTGACAACCATCAAGAGGGCTCCTAATGAGCAGTTGATAGATTTCAACTTCATATTTCAAAGGACATGGGATAGGATTCCATTGGCCGTGAGACCCACAGATGAAGGTGCTTTCCTATACTTTCTTAGAGCTTTAAATTATGATATTTCCTTAATGATTCAATCTATGGGAGGTGTAACCTTACCTGCATCCTATAACATTTCCATTAGAGCTAAAAATTGTTTAATTCAGGCTAGGGTAAAATTGCTCCTAGGCCACCTATGCCTCTGTATCCAGAACTAGGAGCTCCAAGCACTAGTCAACACCCACATTAGCTCCCATACCCACTCTAAGGAATCAAAGTTCAGCTGAAGCTTCCACCTCATCCTCTAGCACTTCAAAAGAGCTGCAAGAGGTTATGAAACAACTAAAGAACCTAGGGAATGAGCTAGTGACTATCAAAAGGAAGCAAGCTCAGAGTTCTAGGCCATATCAACCTCAAACTCAGTATCAGGCTAGACCCCCATATCAGCAAAATAGACAACCAACTCAGGCTGCAAATCAAAACCAAAACCAAGGACAACCTCAAGCTGCTAGGCCTTTCCAACCATATGATCCAAACACAACTTCAACATCAAGGGCCTTGGTTCCAACACAAAACAACATGGCACAAGAATATGATTGGTGTTTCCCATGCAATCAGCCCCATAACCAATCAATGTGTTTCAATGGTGCACTAAACCAGGCCTTGATGGTACAAACCATTGGTGTGTCCCAAGAGCCTAGTCAAGAGGAAAATCAGTAGCAAGAAACCCAGAAAGAGGCACCTCCAAGTGAGACTATGCTTGTTAATTGGTAGGCTGAAGACTTCTATGGAGTTAACCAAGCCCCTTCTCAAAGTGTAGCTGCCAATACATGGTCCAAGAAAAGGAATATTGGAGAGGGACAGTCATCAAACTCAGGTAATTCTCAACCTTCTATTATTCCACAAGGTATTGGCACTCAAAGTGCAACTCCCAATATGCAGAGTCATCCCAAGCCACCTTCCAGACCCACTCAAACACCGGTTGTAATGACCCATGTGCAAGAGAAAAATGTACCAGGGAAGGGGAAGCTAAAAGATAGCTCATCCCCATTTAACATTATTGAAAAAATGAAGAAAACAAATGTGAATATTTCAATGTGGGATTCATTGGCTATCCTAGGATAGAGAGACCTGTTAGAGGCTGCTATGGCCAATTGGTCAACCTCAAATCAGCCCCCTAACCAACAAGAGAAAGTTATTACCAATGTGGCTCGGCCCAAGGAAACCATGGAGGACAACAAGGTAAGAATCTGAAGCCCCCTCCATTCTATGTTTCATTGATCATTGGAGACAAATTGGTACATAATTGCATGATTGATTCAGGAATGAGTAGCTCAATCATGCCAAAGAAAATAGCTGATCAGTTGGGTCTTCAATACGAAGTCATCTCCAAGGGCATAGTGCAATTGGATGGGACAACGGTAACAACGGTTGGAGTCATCAAGGATTTGACCCTCACATTGCACACATGCCCCAATGTGACTGTATTGCAAAATGTATCAGTCATAGACTTGCTGCCACATTTTGCATTGTGTTTATCAAGAGACTTCACTACTAAAATTGGAAGCTATTTATCTGTTGATTGGTCACACATGATTTTTAGAACAAGGTATGGAGCTAAGGCCATGATCAGATCTGAGCCCATTATGGATTACCATATTGAGCCTTATGTACCCAACCCAATCAATGTGAATTGTTCATCCTTTGATTAGGAGGACCTCCCAAGCACTTGTGAGGTAGATACCAAGGTTGGGTGTATTCCAGACTTGACCCTCGACAAGTGGGAAAACAAGAGGCATGCTTTTGACCCCTATAAGGAGATGGAGGAATCTGAGCTAGGATTCTACTATTTGCATGAGGAGAATCATCCTCTTCCTGACATCATTAAGCTAGACCACAAAGATGATAATGAGGTATGGTAGTTATTCTTTGATGGCTCAAGAAGTAGACAAGGAGCCAGAGGAGGAGCTATGCTTGTTTCACCTCAAGGTATGAAATATTACTCAACCTTCCATTTCCAATTTGTTTTCTCAAACAACACAATAGAGTATGAAGCCTTGATCCATGGACTGCATTGGGAAAGGAAAAGAGGGATTAAAAACTTGCAAGTGTTTGGCGATAGTGAGCTAGTTGCAAATCAAGTCTGAGGACAAAATGCTACCAAGAATGATCTGTTAAAAAACTACAAGAACCTGGTATGGGACCTCATCAAATATTTCAAAGCATTCGACATCAATTCCATCCCAAGGAAGAAGAATGAAGCAGCAGACAGACTGGCAGTGATTGGGGCAGCATTTGATGTTGTAGAGAGTATCAAGAGTGATAAATCTCAGCCCCATATCAAAGTGGTTGTAAGACCAGCTGTCCCTGATAATAACACAAGTTGGCAGGTCTTCAAGAATGATCAACAAATTGTCAACTTTCTACAAGAAGAAGTTGAGTTCTCTGCTAGAAACCAAGACAAATTGGAACAACAGTATGGTGACCAAGTGGTGTAGCTATGAGAACCAACAAACTACCAAAGGGTCTTGTAACTTTGAAGTCAATCTTCAACCCAAATGATCAATTCTGGAAGGAGAAAGAAAATATTCAGGTAAAGGGTGAAGATTCAGAGCCCATTTCCATATATGAAGGCAAAATGTTGTGAATTGGCAAGGTAAGTACCCAACAAGAAAAATATGAGTTCGTTCAACTTTGTCAAGAATTCCCAGATGTCTTTTCCTGGACTTACAAAGATTTAAGAGGTTTCAACCCAAAGTTGGCACAACACACTATCAAGCTGGATCCAGGATCTAAGCCTTTCAGATAGAAGCAAAGGCCAGTAAATCCTCACATTGAGCCTCTCATGAGGAAAGAGTTGAACAAGATAATTGAGGCCAACATCATCTTCCCTATCAAGCATTCAAGTTGGGTTGCAAACTTGGTGCCTGTGAGGAAAATAAATGGAGAAATCAGACTGTGTGTGGACTTTCATGATCTAAACAGAGCATCACTCAAAGATCACTATCCACTTCCATCAATGGAACAAATCTTACAGGTTGTAGCTGGCTCTGAGAGGTTTTCATTGCTAGATGGATACTCAGGCTATAATCAGATAATGGTGAAAGAGGAAGATCAGTTCAAGACAACCTTCACCACCAAATGGGGTACATATGCTTATAAGAAGATGCCATTTGGACTGTCAAATGCCATAGCAACATTTCAGCGAGCTATGGACATGGCATTCAAAGGCTTAATCAACAATATAGTTCTGGTGTATCTAGATGATATCACCGTCTTCTCAAAGAATGTTGCAGACCATCTCTTCCACCTCAGACAGGTATTTCAGAGGTGTAGAAGGTTCAGAGTGTCATTAAACCCAAAGAAGTGTGTATTCTTGGCACATGAGGGGAAATTTTTGGGCCACATTGTCTCAAGAGAAGGGTTAACAATTGATCCTGAAAGGGTTGAAGCCATCCAAACACTTCCATTGCCACAACACAAAAAGTCTCTCCAAAGCTTCTTGGGGAGAATAAACTTTGTTCATAGGTTTGTGCCTGATTTTTCCACTCTTGTGAAGCCTTTAACAATGATGTTGAAGAAGAGTCTTGCATTCAAATGGACAGCAGAAGGAAAAGGGATTTTTGAGGCCATCAAGCTCACAATATCACAGGCCCCAACTCTTGTTAACCCAGACTTTTCAAAGGACTTCATGTTGTATGCTTTTGGAGGGTCAGACACAATCTCAGCTATCTTGGTTCATCCTAACAAGGAAGGTTCAGAACAACCCATAGCCTTCTTCAGTCAGAGCTTGGAGGATTACGAGGTAAAGTACTCTTTCATTGAGAAGCATGTCCTTGCTGTCATTAGGAGTTTGAAGAAGTTCAGACACTTAGTCTCGAACAATAAGATTCAACTACTAGTATCTCATGCTGGTGTCAAGGATTTTCTCCTAAACAAGGACTTGAATGAGAAGAGAGCCGGTTGGATCACTCATGTAATGGAGTATGACATTGAGATCAAAGTGACCAAACTAGTTCATGGCAAGGGTCTGTGTGAGCAGCTCACTTCCAAGCAACAAGTTGAGTCAGTGGATGAAGAAGAGGCTGTCCTATTACTACAGAATGATCAAGAATAACCAACTAATGATGCACCTATTCCATGTTGGACTCAAGCCTTGGTGCATTATCTCCAAATAGGTTTGTGCCCTCTAGAATGGAACAAAGCAAAAAGGAGATACTTCAGGCTACAAGCCATCCCATATGTACTTATCGATGGTGTCTTGTTCAAGAAGGATATCAATAGTGTCCTATTGAGGTGCATTGGGACAGGCCAAATTGAGAGGGTATTGCATGAGTTCCATGATGGAGAAGTAGGAGGCCACTTTTCTCCTCGAGTAACAGCTCTCAAAATCATGAAAGCTGGTTATTATTGGCCTATAGTGTTTAGGGATTGCTACTCATGGATCAAGAAGTGCAAGAAGTGTGCATTCTTCACAGGGAAGGAAAAGTTAGCAGCCCTGCCCCTTCATCCAATTTCAGTGGATCAGTCATTCATGCAATGGGGACTAGACTTCATTGGAGTGATTAACCCAAATTCAAGCCAGGGCCACAAGTGGATACTTACAGCAACAGACTATTTCACCAAGTGGACTGAAGCAATGGCACTTAAGGAGGTAAATGAATCCAACATCTTGGATTTCTATGAAGGAATAGCCACCAGGTTTGGAGTCCCTACCACTATTATATCAGATAATGCATTGGCATTCCTTGGTACAAGGATCACTGAATGGGCTGTCAAAAATGGTGTATACCTCAGCACTTCATCAAACTATTACCCTCAAGGTAATGGCCAAGTAGAGTCTACTAACAAGAACCTACTAAGGATTATCAGAAGGAATCTTGATGAAAATAAGAGAACTTGGCATACAAAGCTCAAATCAGCTCTATGGGCTGATAGGATCACATCCAAAAGGTCCATAGGAAGCTCCCCATACAAGCTTGTATATGGAAAAGAGGCAGTATTGCCCATATCATTGGATTTTCCCACTTTGGAGCTCATGAAATAGTTGGAACTAGCTGAGTTTGAACCTATGGAAATCAGGTATGTAGAGTTGATGGAAGTAGGAGAGGCAAGAGAGCATGCAATGTAGATCATGGAGAAGGATCAAGCATTGATCAAGAATAAATTTGATAAGAAAGCAAGAATAAGGACCTTTCAAGAGGGGGACTTAGTTCTGAAGTGGGATGCAGATAAGGAAAAACCAGGAAATCATTCCAAGTTTGATGCCATTTGGAGTGGCCTCTACATGATCACAAGATGTAAAAGTAGCAATGCCTTCTAGCTGGCTAAATTGGATGGAAGAATTGCAGATTCCAGTCAATGGGATCCATCTCAAACATTGCTACTGAAAAGGAAGGTTCCACCCTTGTAAATATTAGCATAGGATTTTAATTTCCCTAAGTGCATATGCACATTGTCTTGTTGTAGCATAGGTTTTATTTCCCTAAGTGCTCTGGCATAAGTTTCATTTCTCAAGGTTTGAATCATTATATAGTTCGATACGCCTCAAGGTGAATGCGCCATGCCCTTCAACATTTACAACAAGGAGACCCATAGTTTCCATAACAGTTGCTCATTTTAAAATAGAACAAATACAGAGCAACTAAAATCGGGTCTCGAAGGGTCCATTTCCAGAACAGTGGGGCAGGTTCCAGGTCACCAAGTGCAAACGTCAGATTCAAGCTTCAAGAACAGGACCAACATCAGGCCACCACCCATGACTCTATGCCCAATGGATACAACAAGGAAACTGATCTCTTCATCTAGCAGGAAGATGTCCCCGTGAGTCGCCAAATTGTTATCTCAATTTTTCCCCCTAGAAAAATTGATCAAACACGACCCTGTGCAGGAAGAAATCCAAGGGATGGTTCCATCGTACGAGCCCACATTTCAAATCTAACAATCAGGTTGCAGGTGGGCTCTAAAATGGAGGAGCAGGGTTGGCTAAGGAGGAAAACAGTGTCAAAGAAACCAGAGGCTCAAAGGAGAGAAATGAAGGAAAGGCTCAAAGTCTTTGGCTTCACAAATGATTCAGAGAGCTTAAATTGGCTAAGTATGGAGGAGACAGCAGAAGCTTCCATGTGCCTCATCGGCACATCTCCAAGGGTTAAACCTAAAAGGTAGACTCAAATGAGTGTGAAGCTTCCACATGTCCCAGGCCTGAAAAGGGATAGAGCCAGCCGTTGAAAAGTCCAAACGAGTGGAAAGAACCACATGTCATCTCGACACAGTTTCAAAAGTAAGAGCCCAAGGCGGAGACTTAAAATAGCACCAGCTCTATACATGGTTAAGGTCCAACAGAATTCAAAGAGCAGTGGGCCCAAATAAGTAAAGTATAAGAGTGTCGTTAAGTGTCTCAATAGTGCACATTCAAAGGCGGGCCCAAAGGGAGACTCAAATGTCTTCCAATGTCTAGGGTTCAAGAAAGGCATCAACCTGAATCGGCAAGTATCACAGACTCACGGAAGGAGCCATGTGTCAGCTTGGCAATCTAGAAAGACTAAAAGTGGGTTCCCAAACAAGTGCATTGCCATGTCCCAGTCTAGGAGTCCTTGAGTTGAAAAGTCAATGGGAAGAGTTAGCGGAGGGTGCCACGTGCCTCAATTTCAAGCCAAGGGCCAGACTCATGTGTCAGACTATGGCCCCGCCAAACAAAAATATTTAACCAAAACATAAGGAAACATATAAAAGCCGTGGAAGGTGCCGCATGTCTTCTCAGCGTAACTTCAAAAGAAAAATCCAAAATTGGTCCCCAAACACGCTCCAGCTCTACATGTGGCCATGCTTCAAGTCAAGGTAGGTCGTTAGAGGCAATTCAAAATTTTTGGCTCAAAAAGGCGTAAAATATAAAAATGAGCCGCACCTCCGTAACGCCCAAGGAGCCACGTGTCAAGCCTAAATTACAAGCGGGTAGGTGGGCCTGGGGAGGAATTTTTTCCCAAATGGAAAATGCAGACCGGCGGGCCTCCTGAAGATGGTTTTTTGACAAAAATGAATTGCAGGGGCTAGGGGGCATTTTGTGCATTTTGTATTTTTGTGCAAAAGGTGCAAAGTGAATTTCGGGCCCACGGACCCGTCCTGATAACTAGTTTTTGCCATTTTTTTATGGATCTGACTCAAACATTCAAATGGACATATCTTTCAATCCAGTTCTCAAAATTCAACAAATTTGGCACCATTGGAAAGGTCTTGACCTCGTCTATGCCATGGAAACCTGAAACATTAATTTTGATGAGGTTAGGTGGGTGAAAAAATGGGAAAAATTCTTCATGCCATTAATATGTGATCTGATTGCTCCAACAACCAGATCAGATTTGATTTGATCCGTCATTCTTCCTTCTTCAACACACCAAAACAGACATAGAGTGGTGGACTCGATAGATTGTGGGTGGATTTGCAGGGCATTGATGGCCGGTAACTGAGCTTCAAATCAAGTTTCCTACTTATTTTCTTCTTCTCTCTCTTCACTACATCTATAAAAGAAGGAGCTTGGGCTCATTGTAAAGGGTTGGACATTTCTGTTTTGCACCCTCCCTTCTTCCCTTGTCTGCAAGAGAATTTTTTGGAGATTTCGAACCTCCCATTCAAGTTGTAATACAAAGTTTTTTTCCTCTTGGCTACTGTAATGTACTGTATCAACTCTGGAGCAATAATATATGTCTGTGGATGATTCTCAACCCTCTCATGTGTTCATTGTTGTCTTCTGATCTCTCATTACAGTTTGGTTATCTATGCATGGTGGTTGTATTGCATTTCTATGGTCTGTGTTAAATTTCAAAATGGTGTTTAACATTCCTTTGGTGCATCACCTTGTTAGCTTAGGTTTATTTTCTCGTATCTTCTCAACCCTGTCTCCTTGGTAAGATAGAGTAGGTTTTAGAGTAGATCCTCTGTAATTTATTTGTGTGCACCTGAATAGAGGAATAGGAACCGACCTTCATCTAGAGAGCTCTCTCGATTTCAAAGTCCCACACTTTGAGAGATGCTCCATGTTATGCTATGATTTGTATTGAAAGTGATGTTGATTAAAAAGTGACTGTCCTCAAATGAATAAAATGACCATATTTCCAAATAGAATTTTAGTTATACAAAACAAAGAGAGGATTTTTGGAATTTTATGAATTTGAAGAGAAACCTTTAAGGGATTTTGTGAAAAGTGTATGCTTTTTGAATTATGCCTTAATTAGTAAACTTTGTAATTTTGGATTTCTTAAAATTGGGCTAAAAATTATGGAAAACAAAAAGAGGTTTTAATTAAAATGTTAAAAATAAAAAATAACCTCAAAGTACATTGAAAATAGAGTTGTTATGATAAATATATGAAACAGAAGGCAATTTGAAAATTAGGATCCCTAGAAAGTGACCCAAATGGTAGGATTAAGCATGAAGCCCTAGGAAAAATTTTACAAATCTGATTTATGACATGTTATAGATGAAAATCATGTTTGGATTTGAAGATAAGATGAAGATATGAACCCTAAGGAAACTAGGGTTTGGGTGTGGAGAAAAATGGATTTGTTAAAGAGCATGCAAGGGATCAAGTTCACCAAATAATTTGATGAAATTTAAATATGATGTAAGGACATTGTTGATCAAATAAATATAATGGTATTTAAGAAATATCTAGGTAAAGGAATACAAACAAGAGTGAAATATAGAAGATAAAGACAACTTAGGTTGTAGCTGTAGGTTTGAACTAATTTTGTGCTAATGAACAAGCCAAAAAGGTAGATTTGAGACTGTATAAGCTCTGTGTATGATTCTGGAATTTAACAATCTCAAAGACAGGAGCTCCTAGAATGGAACAGGACCTCCTTTGCACTAGTGTCTATGGATCAAATGTGATCTTTGTTCTTTATGTGTTGTTTCTTGTTACTTCTTATTTTTTGTAGGTTTCATAATGTTTATTACACTTCTTCTCATTTACACTTGTACTTGTAAAAGAAACCCCTACTATGCAGTGAAGTATGTAATCCCAAAATGCATTCCTTGGTGTAGTGGATAGAAAATATTAGCTCCTTGTAATAGTATGTGCCTATTGAATGCTTTCCCCCTCATGAGGTTAAATAAGACATGTATGTATATGATTCCTTTGCTTAATTTTTGTCATTAACAAGTGAAAGGCCGACTAAGGGTGATAAAAACAAGATAAGAAAGAAGTAACATTCAAAAAATCAGCAAAAGAGAGAAAGTGGACAAAAGTGCCCAAAGGGGACAGTAGAACCTAGGAACTCTTATCCCTAATGGGTGGTCCTATACATGGTTGTCGAAAAGATAAAAAACAAAATCAGATCTGAGAAACATGTCATTTAGTATGTAAAACTTCAAGTTACAAGTCAGAAATAGTAAGCAATAACTATGAAAAGGATAAAATTAATGTCAAATCAAAGTAAAAGGGTTGTTAATGACTAGTTCTCTTGCTTAGGAATCATGCATATAAATGAAGTGTTTAGAGGATAGATGTACATAGTAACTGCGTCATTTAGTGACTAAACAAATGTTAATTACAACCAATTTTTTCAAGGCATGGGGAGCATAATAATAATAGAGGCATGATATTGGTGGACCATTAACACCCTTTATTTTTTATGGGCGTTAAAAGGTATTAAGGTTGGATTAGGGTTTGGAGTAAGAGCAATAGTTTCCTGGTGATGTGCATTTAAACCAAGAAAAGTTAACAAGCTTTTCAAAGACTAAAATTAGTTGATCATAGTCAAATATTTATTTCCAAATTATTTTAATAGAGCTATTTCTTTAATTTTTATAGAATTGGTATGTATGATTTGGAATTCTAAGTTTTCTATGTTTAGTTCATATTTTCAATCTTAATTTGTTTGCAATTGAAAAATATCTTCATATTCATATGAAATCAAATATTATCTTATAAAACTCTAAATTTTATGGTTTTCTAAGTTTTTTTAATTTCATGAATTTTGATATTATCCTATGATTTAGAGTACCTTCTTAATTTTATAGTTCAATATAATTTATTGATTTACATACAAATTAAAAAAGAAAACATTCTATTCAATTACTTCTAGATACATGTCTTACTAGTGCAAATAAAATATATTTGTTTAAAACATTTTAGAATTGTTTTTGGAAACTATAAAGTCCTCATTCACCTAGTATAGGTTTATTCAAAGTAGTTTATAATGAATCTATATTTTTTAATCCGTTTTCATGGTGTCGCTGACTAAAAAATGCTTAACACAAGTATAGATAAAGCAAGAACTATTTTTTTCGTGTACCTCACAAATGGAAGCTCACATGCAAATATTTTATAGTTTTTTCTAACTAATAACTATATGCTAAATATCAAAATACAATTACTACTAGCTAAGGCTTACTTATAGTTTTCCTAACTCACAACCATAGCCTAAATCTCAAAATATGATTTCTACTAGCTAAGGCCTATCAAAATATCACCAATTAATTAGGCCCTAGAATTTGTAAATATAGACATTTATAGACACCTAAAATCTGCTTACGTAATTTTAATACTAAGATTGCACTAATTACCCTCTTTCCCATCATTTTCCTTATAATTAGATATTTCCCACTAATGAGCTAACGTTTCCTTCCATTTTGGTCAATTAACGATACTTTGTTAATTAACTATCCTTTACCCCATTCTAGATGCCAATTAACAACACTTCATTAGTTATAATCCTCTTTCGATTGGACAATTAGCTATTATTACTTAATTAAGCCTATTTACCCTTTTATTTAATCAATAAATCCTCTTATTGGTTAAAATCCCCCTTCCAACCATTCAAACTCACCCCATTTCCCTCCAAATCATCTCTAAAGGATTTCTAAGCTTACCCTAGTGTAGACACCAAATTTTGGTATCACCCAACATTTTCTCCCTCTTTCAGTAGGC
Organism: Taxus chinensis; assembly: GCA_019776745.2. NCBI lineage: Eukaryota > Viridiplantae > Streptophyta > Pinopsida > Cupressales > Taxaceae > Taxus > Taxus chinensis. The sequence continues at coordinate 157,474 of JAHRHJ020003258.1, read as the reverse complement.
TTATCCATGTGAATCCCATCTCCCACCAAAAAAACATATTTAATTAATCAATTTTGATTTATTAATTGATTCCCTTAAACATCATTATCCAAATATGCCAATTAGGTCACACTCATCCACTATTACACCCACCGTACAAATCATGAACTCCACTTAATCAAACTCAATCCAATTAAATCAAATCTAACACCCCACCTAATAATCAATCCCCCAATATTATTAAATTTATGAACCCCACCTATGAATTTAACAATTATAAAACCCAAATACATCAAAATATGACATCCCATTCAAATATTCGATAGTGTAAAGTAATCCACATGGGATTCACTAATACACCTAACCTTCCAAATCATGTCCCCACTCAATATCACATCCTTTCTTTTTTTTAAATTATGAGCCCCTCAGTCAAATCAAATCCTAATCAGGTCCCATTAAGCAGGGTTACTTTTGTAAACCTTGGTTACCCGTTAACCCCAAATTTAACTCATATCCAAGCTATAAATATAGCCCTTCCCCCCCTCTTAAGGATAATACGAAAATTTTGAAACAAGTCTTAAAGCTTGAAGTTTTTGAAACAATAAAAAAATTCTGAAAATATGAAGGTTTTTAAGAATAAGCAAGTTTGAAGTTTGAGGTCTTGAGGCTTTGAGTTTAAAGTTTTGAAGTCAAGGTGAATCTCTACCATTATAGCTCCCCTCATCCCCATATTGCTCTTTTGATGCCACTTATGTCACCATAATGTCATCCACAAGCCCTTTAAGCACCCTCATCATCTTATTTACTTGACATCTTGTACTTATTCGCTTCCGCATGTTACTAGGGGAAATTTTAGTGGTGAATTTTCATAAACTCACGAAAAATCGAGGATTATGGAAATTAGTAATGGTAAATATTTTATTGTTATGATCCGACTTATTCACCAAAAAATTTGGCCGACATGTCCCTTATACCATTCCTTTCACCTAGATTTTACACATATAGAACAGGTTATGAATGTAATTCACCACCATTTTGAATCATATCATCTGCATATTCACTGAAGTTAAGCATAAGAAAATCCTCAGCCACCAACACTGGAAGTCTGAGCCGTCCAACCACAAGCCATCCTACTATGAGCCATCTAAACATGAGCCATCCAACCCTAACCCATATAACTCTGAATTTGAGCCATCCAACCTCTTAGCTGTCCAACTCTAATCTGTCCAACACTGATCCGTCTACACTCTGATCCATCTAACTCTGATCCTTCTAACTCTATTCCATCCAACCCTGATTTATCTAACCTTTAGCTGTCCAACCCCTAACTGTCCAACCCCTGACCGTCTAATGGTCAACCCCTAGCAATCTAACCCATTAGCTGTCTAATTATTATCTGTATAGCCCCAGGTCATCCAATCCCTTAGTCGTCCAACCCCTGAGCCATCCTACCCCTAAGGCTTAAGTCGTCTGATAACTTAGGCATCCAACCCCTCAATTGTGAGCCATTAAACCACTTAGTGACTCAGTCATCCAACCCTGTTTTGTCTAACCATTTACCATCAACCAATACCGTCTAACCTTAAACCATCCATTCTTATAGCCTTTGAACATAAGAGCCACCCCTAAGGGCTTAAGCAGTAAACAATCATGGATAATATAAATTAGGGCAAGAAGATTACAAATTTAGCAAGTTCAAAAAAGGGTGCAAATAATTTGCTTGGCTATTTTGGAAAATCACATAAAATGAAGTCAGTTTCTGCATCAGTTGAAAATATCTGTATGTGGCACGTGTTATTTACTGGTTATTTAATCTTACAGAATTTAATAATTATGTTTATCATGATTGTTCTTGGAACTCTTTGACATTTTATATCTGATAATAATTTGGAACTATAGGATCCAAGAGGACCATACTATACAAGAAACAATATTACAATATAATTTGTAGAGTCTAGTCAAAAATATCCTATAAAAAAACTGAAATCAATTTATAGATATTGCTGATCCGATATATGTTGAGGCAAACATACCGTCCCTTGATGAAATAGAAGTATAGGAAAATTCATCAAATTCCCAAGATACACTAGTAGAGGAAGCTTCTACTCCAAGGTCTATTTCCAGAAAGAGGAGACATGAGATTCAAAATATTTCTGCTAACAGCCCAGATGCAAAAGTTGAATCCTAAGGGAAAAAATAAAATATGTTAGAAGAAAGATGGCAAACTAAACAATTGGTATAAAATTCCAATTCAAAGGGGCTGCAAAATATCCTTTTATTGAACATGTGCACACTGAAAATTGTAATGATGTTTTAACACAATGTTGATGCAAAATATGTGGTTGGAAACATGGGAAGGATCACACGATGTAGCTCAAACTAAACACAATTTAAAAACAATGTGGGGAAATATACATTTCCCAAAAGCTGAAGGATGGCATCATAGTCAGAACACATAAATGGAAAGATGCAAAAGATTGTCTACATGTCAAATACGCAGAAGAATAAAAAAAGGAACAAAAATGTATCAAATATGTAAATGAAAAAGGTGGGACCATAATAGGAAAATTGAGAAAAGCTATGGAGTCAGAAATGCAAGCAAAGGGTATTCAATTTGCAACCATATTTCATATAATGAAAAGGGGAAGACCGATGTCATATTTTGGAGAAAATAGAATGTTGTATCAAGTTATTGGTTTAAAGAATGTTCCACAATCTCATTGGTCAAATACCAGCGGCTGGGAGATTGCAAAATGTCTATCTCTGGTAGAGAAGGAGGATATGAAACTATGTGTTCAAAAGGAAAAGTATATTTCCATTTCTTTAGATGAGGTTACCGTAGTTGATAATACTTCCTGGATATGTCTTCATTTTTACACATTTACTAATGAAATGAGGACTCCACACCTCTTGGAAATTCAGAAAATGATAGAGAATTGTAATTCTGAGAATGTTTATAAATTGGTGGTATCAAATCTGAAGGATATCGCTAGAATGAATGACTTTCCCATTGCAACAAAATTAGTTTTTGTCAAAACCAATGGTGTAGCTGTAATGCAGGGAGCTAGAAATGGTCTGTCTGTTAGAATTTAGACAACTATTGCTCCATATATGGTTGTTTTCCACTGCATGGCTCACAGAATGAATCTTGCATACAAAATTGTGAGAACATTTGAAAATGTAGCTAAAGTGGAGGAATTGATACTTGATCTCCATGCCTATTATTCTTGTAGTCGTAAGAGATTTTTATAATTTCAAAAAAATTCTATTGGACATTGGTTAGACAGGTGGATTGGACAAATATAGGTTGGACGGGGTGGGGGTTGGACAGGAAGGGATAGACGGGAAATGGTTGGTCAGGTGAGTTGAATGAGTGAGGCTTGGTCAGCTAAGGTTTGAATGGGTGGGTTGGATGGGCAGGTTGGGCAAACGAGGTTTTGGATGGAGTGGGTTGGGCATTGTTACCAATGTATTTAATGCTCAACCTATATTTTTCATAGTTGTCCTTACATTTGCCACCTGGAATAAAAAATAAAAAAGGGCTGACCACTATCTTTTAATTCCTACACCAGTGTCAGAATTGTGACAATACACCTGTCACATAGTGAACTTAACTAACTTATAAAATTTTATGATGTAGGTGAAGGTTTTTCTTTTTCCTGTGTAAGAGATGGAGGAATAAATTCTGATGCCTAAAGATCTCCTACTGTAGTGTTGATATTTTCCAGTATATTCAGCTCCTCCCTCGCTACATCTCCTGTAGACAAAATTGTTGCATTTGCATCTTTCTTTTCCTTCAGTAAGATTTATGGATCCATATTATGCTCCTTTATTATCCTTCTCAATGTATTATTTTGTTTATTAATAACAATGAGTTTTTCCTTCAACTATATAAAAGAATTTAGGGTTTTGCGAGCATTCTTCGAATGTGCTTCAAAAACATCTGTTTATTTATTTAAATTTTCATATTTTTCCTGTAAAATAGAAATATTAAATTTTTATTCTATCAAATAATATGAAAAAAATATATTGCAGTGGTTATAATATAAGATAATATTTAGTTTTTCATGTAAAATTAAATGCCCACTTAGAATAGCTTTCTCTTTTTCTGCATTTGCTATTAAAACATTAGTCTTGTCTTTAGACCATTTGTTGTAGTAAGCCTGTGCTTCAACATTGAGATTTTCCAACCTGTTTAGCATTATGTCTACAATTTCATCATTGTAATCATTACTATATGAAATTGTCCCTGATTGAGATTTGTTTAGCAAAACATCCTGCCATGTTGGTTGGCTCTCTATGGCAGTGGACAATTAATGCCTTTGAGCATGATTATGGTATATAGTATTTATTTCTTTTATCAAATTTTTTGCTCTCCTTTCCCAAGACTGCACCAAATCCACATCAAACATTACAACCTCTTGAATTTTTTCCCCCATGCTATCTGATATCATATTTTCTAATATAAAGTGTGTTTTTTCATCATCTATTTATGGAGCATCCCTTGGGGGAGGTGGAGATTCTTTTCCCTGTATTCCATGCACATTTGGTTGTGGAGGCGGAGTAGATTGAATCATGTCGTGGGTGTTAAAATAGTTACTCTTGGCTGCATTCCCACTATCGAAGCCTATATACTCCTCATCAAGGGAGATGTTGTTGAAAATTTGTGTGGTTGTTACACTTAAAACCCCACCTAGTGACAGCCCAAGAAATTCGGTTGTAGCAGGATGAACTGTTCCTGTTGACTCTATAGGAAACCTAATAATATTTCCTGAAGTCCTCCTTTGTGTTTGTACTTGACCTGTTGGAGAATTGGTGGCCTCCTTGCAAGTGGAATATGATCTGAAGCCATATTATATGCATGGAGAAAACAAAAAATTATTAGAATATAATGGTTAGTGTTTGTAAATGCTAAAAAATTATAAGGAAAAAAAACATGCAAATCAAACTGCCGTACAATATGCCTCGCATAGACAGAGAGAAAATCGTGATATTTTGATCTCTAGAGACAGAATGTGTTTGATATTCATCATCCATCTCAGTATTTTCTGAATACAATACATGTAGAAAAGATTAGTAGAAATATTAGAATACATAATCTATAGTAATTGTTTGAATTTTTAATTTATATATAAAGATAACTTCATTATTCATACCTGTAGTTAAATGTGATGGTAAACATGTTATGCATATCGACCCCCTAGGTCGCTTTTGAAGAGGTCTTACTGGTGTTGATTCTATTGAATCCATGTTAGAATTAGCAAAGACCTCTGGAGGGGCTTTACCTCTAGCAATTTCCTCCTTATGAGATGTTGCAGCTATAATTTTTCTCTGCAAAATATAATCATACAACTAGTATTTTAGTTTAAATATTCAAAATGAAATCGTTATAGCAAGTAAACAGTAAATGTAAATTTTACATGTTGTTCTTCGAGACTAAGATCAATCATCTTATCATTGATTGCAATATGCTACGTCAATTTGTAGTACGCTTAATTATAGAAAGCAAGAATAAAATTTCAACAATAAAATACAATCCTCGATTTATCAGTTTGATTGCCTTTGTGGGCATGGGAGATATTTGATTTTATTCGGTTGTACAAATAGCTGCACCAATTGAATTATTGACCTGCTAGTGTCCATAATTAATACTGAACTGCCCAATAGGGAATGTCTGCACATATTCCCTGTAATACAATCATGTCCTGAAAAAGTGAAGCAACTATAATAAAGAAATTGTTTTTAATACCTTGTAGAAGAAGGCCTCTTGATGATTGATTAAGAGGAGCTACAATTACAGAAGGGAAACGTTAGATCCTTTGTGTGGTCGAGTAATGTTAACAAAAAGCATTTGAAAATAATAAACTTACCATCAACCTGTACATTGTAATGAAACTCCAAAAAAACATTGTCTTTGTTTGCAAGGACTACCTTTGTAGTAACTGACGGCTTATTTTCGAAAGGTAAACCTGTTAGCTGATGCACATCCTCGGGTTCAACAGAAAAAGAAATTTGACGACGTTTCGAATGCACGACAAGAATGGAAAATTTTCCATCTTTTTCGTTGTAAGAGGCGAGTAGGTAATCAAGGACGGATGTATCAATGTCGAATTGGGGCATGTTCAAAAGCCCAGAAAATTTTGATTTTTCCAGCCAATCCTTTGATGCGTCTTTAAGTTTTAGTAAAGCTAAAATCTGTGGGTACATGAGGTTTTTGTATTGAAATTTGGGTGTAGGAATAGATGTGGTACTGGACATTGCTGGAATTAGGGAGAAGTGAAATTTGGGTGTAAAATTAGAGAGCTCAGAGCACTAGAAATTTACAGATAAAACTGTAAAAATGAACCTTGAAACGTTATTTATAGATTCTAGGGGTATCATTAATGATCATTAAATACATTGGTAACAATGCCCAACCCACTCCGTCCAAACCCTCATTCGCCCAAACATTAACCATCTAACCCACCCGTCACAACCCTTATGTGTCCAACTCTATACTGTCCAACCATTAGCAGGCCAACGCTTTTCCATCCATCCCGCCCACCCAACCCTTATCCGTCTAACCCCACGAGGCTCAACCGTTCAAACCCCCACCTGATCCAACCCACCCATCCAACCCACTATCCAACCTCCTCTCGTCTAACCCACCCGTCCAACCTACTCGACCAAAAAAGTGAAAAAACGAGGGACCAATGCTCTATAAAATCACCTTTGCCATGAAATAGTTTTTTGGAAATTCGCCAATGATTCGAAGGTAATTTTATGAGATTCACCGATGATTTGAAAGTAATTTTTCAGAGGGGTCTTCTTAAAATGAACCTTGCATGTTACCTATTGCTCACCTTTTATTTCTATCTTTCTAGACATGGTGGTTGACATCCTCCAAGGGAGTTCACAGCCTCTTAGCAACCGGCTATTGTCTAAGTAGCCCCCCGTATATCTCTATCTAATAGTATCTGTTTCAGTTTTGTAGACATTATCAGATATCCATCTATTTGGTGTGCACAGATCTACATCCACATCCAAGGCTCCTTAAGCCCTCCATATTTCAAAGTTACTGGTGGATTTCAGTATCGGTGATGTTACGATTTTCTGTCACACCAAAATATCAAACTAGTGGTGGAGAGGGATCTCATCGTGTTAACCAACTGTTACACCAACACACCCCGACATGATGAGAGCCAGATCCAAGACCATGGTGAGACCGTAGGCCCACCATGTATTCTTTGCTCAAATTAGGTCTAACAACATTAGGAGGTAAAATGACACCAAGAATTCCCAAGAGGTCACCTCATCCTAGATACTACTTTAGCGTCAGGCATTTCGCTGTAACTGCACTGGTATCGCAGAGCTGCACAACTTGCCATCACAAAGCTTGAACTTCTCAGTGGTTTAGGTTGATCGTCGATTGTGTTAGCCAGCTGCTACGCCAACACAACCCCACACGATGGTTATCTAGATGCAACCATCGTGAACCCTAGGCCCAGTTTATGTTTATTACATCAAATTAGGTCCAATAGACTATTAGGAGGAAACGAACATGGGACTTCCCGGGAGGTCACCCATAAATAAATACTACTCCATTTGTTTTGTTGTTTTCACTTTGAGCTCTACCTGGTATCAGAGTTGCAACAAATTTCCATCACACAATAATCTTGTATAACCCAACAAGTGTAGGGCTAACATTAAGTGTAAGAATTTGATCTTTTATAAATAAGATAAAAGGATAAATACATAACTCTATCTACTTAACATAAGTGCATTCTACCTACATGAGAATGAGGTTTCTTATGAAACAAATCTGGTACGCCTAGTGGGACCAAACTCAAGATTTGGTCATTTGTTTTGCTCCTTTATTTGTCTTGTACATGCTCGTTGCCACACCCATAATGAGTTACTTGTGTTTCATATCTCTTGTCAATTTAGATCCCATCACTTGCGAACTGATGCTCCATTTTTCCTAGGCTCACCTACGTTTGCACCGAGTTTACCAGTCCCCTGTCTCCCCAAACCCAGTGTGTTGTTCTTCTTGCGGGATCCTAGCTGGTCTACACACATCTTGTAGGTAAGTACTCTTCTGGTTTTTTAACTCTGGTTGTTTACCAGTTACCTATCCAAGTGCCGATTCTTTTTACCCTTAAAAAATAACCACCAAGCTAAATAATTTTTTTTTATTCATTGTAAACTATCCCACCCACCTAACTCACCATCACTTTCCTTAGCCCAACTAGCATCAGCCAAGCTATTTACCTTGTTGAGCATCTCTCCTCACATCTCCGAAAATCTCCCTACCCCTCATTCCATACTCTATCCTAAACTACCCCTTGCACCAAGCTGTTCACTTTCACCAACCCGACATCCCCATTCTCTCTAATTTCCAACGTCACCTCCCAAAAGCCCTCACCTCAGCCACTTCAGTCAATCGGATCCTCTCCTCTCCTCAATCTCTAACCTCGACTCTCACGTCAATCATTTCCCCAGTCACTTGGCTACTTCCCCATGTTCCCACAATCCAACATCTTCAGCGTAGATTTCATAGTTTAGGAAATTTGAGTATTACTTATTTATCCATTAATAATCTTCAATCGGGATTATATATACAGTTATACCATAATAATCTGAGAGCAAGATCTCTTTAGATGGTAAGGACAACTCAGAACCTATGACTAAAATAAATCAGTCAATATCCAAAACCTTGAACCAAATAGTTTCTACCTACACAATTGAATCTAGAGCCTCCAGATTTCATTGTCTGAAAAAAATTGAATGATGTCCTCGTAGCTCTGTCTACAGCGGCTTAGAGCTAATGAGTGTTGAATCCTACGAGGATTTTGATTCTAATTTTGTGTGAAATCATTGTAGACTCCTGAGACATAACTCTTGTGGTAGAATTCATACAAACCCAATAAAGGCATTAGTCGGAGTTTGAGCAAAGTAAAGCTCCTCATGGAAATTTCTTATACGTTTGCAGCAATCCAAATTAAGGAAAAGATATAATTCTTTGACATAATCATACCATACATGATCAACGATTCAAGTTAGAAGAATATGTATTTCCATTGGTGTACATAGAGGCATTATTATAGGTAGACGTACATATAACTAGATGTAAATATACATTTATTTCCATTCGACTAGATGTGGTACTTGGTATTACCTTATTCCAAAATCATTTACCTCAAAAAACTTTTCACTCAAAATCTTTAACATTGCATCTTTTCTAATGGCATAAATCCCCATACTAGCTATGTAAGGCATCTCCTTTGCTCGCTCTTCATCAAGATCTAATATTATAGTATCCACACACATCACCTTCAGTTGTCTCTACATTAATTTCCTCTGCAAATTCAACAATATGGTTTTTTTTATCAACTGCCATAAGCACCCTCCGATATTGCATATCTTAGTCATTTAATAACAAGAAGTAATAAAAAAGCTAATTGTTTTAAGAATCTCTGAATTAGAACTACTTATCCACGTACGCCCACATATCCCTATGTAAATAAAGCGTATATCCATGCAGATCCATAGGATTTCAATGCGCGATGCTTCCAACTGTTTCTAGCTCAGTATCAAATTCATACATCTTTGTAGGTAGTGGTTGTACAGTCCCTTTCCCTTTACAACGATTCGCTTCCAATTCTTTTGAACACATTTACAAACATTGCGCGTAGCACCATAGCCAATCATATATTTCTCGTTCAGATTTTCTGTGATTCTCACCAAACATGTGAAGAGCCATGTCTATGTGCAGTATGACCAACCACTAAGCTTTTGACATTGCTTTTTCTAAAGCAAGGTTTGATTTGTTGTTGCATTAAAGCGATCTGCCATTCTTTAATCGAGCCACCTTTTGGTAATGCTATCAATTTTATTCGCGCTTGTTTCGGTGGGAGGTCAATTTGTTTGTCCCACATGCGTGGGTGAATGCAAATTTGTGGCTTGCGCCACGTTTAGATTGCCTTTATCCGGATCCACACGAGGTCTCAAAGCTCTCCTCACGCTACTCGGGGTCTCGCCCTGAACTCTTTACCTCACACACCCACACAAACCATGTCATTCCCTCTGTCCAATATCTCTCTTTCCCGAACTCCAACTCGACCACAAAACTCCTAAGCTCTCTATCTCCCTCCCCTCATGAGCTCGCCCATGCATAGTTCATTTTTATTTATATTATTTCATTAATCCGTGATCATTATCTTTGTTAATGCATAGTTCATTCTTGTTTAGTTTAGTACCTATTAAATTTTTATTGAGTTGATATTAGTTAGTTAATTTAATTTAGTCAAGGGCTTAATTATTTTGGTTTAGAAATTCAGTTCCTTTTATTCATCGACTAATTTATTTGTTTCCTAATGTTTTACAAATATTGACGTTTAATTAGTATTTGTTTAAGTCATGCCATTTTTACGTTACGCTTAGGTTACCTTCGTTTTCGTCTAAAAATGAATAATCGACAAATTCATCATTTAAATTTTTTTCACAACACATTTAACTAGAATAGTTATTATTTCTCTAATCAAGCCCCTTTTCAATACACAAGGTCATTGGGACCGTTGTATTGCTTTTCTTATTTTGTCGACCACGTGTACTAATTATTTTATTTTCTTTTTCAGGTGAAATCTACAAAATCCACGAAGCCATGACCACAACATTACATTGTCAAATACAGGCATTGAAACATGAACATGCCACCAATCTCCTTTCACCGAACCCGTCTGAGATTGTGTATGGTGTAATTCTAGGATACCTTGACATTTCTAGCCACCAACGTTATTTTCATGTGTAATCAAAAAATAGGGGAAAGCATTCTCCAGGTATTTCTCCTTCCCCCTATTTTCTCTTTTCTGCATTGTAATTTCCTTTTCTAGGTAAGTGTCTGCATTGAACTTCACATTTTGTTTTGGTTTAAATCAAACCCCGTGCATCCTACCTGATCATATATTTTAAATAGGGGTTCTAACCTTTTGTATTTCACTTATCACACACAACCTAGACGCACGAATAAAATTAACACATCGTAACACTCCTCTCACCTGGTTAACTTATTAGGACTTGAACACCCAAAAAGAACCATCTCAGACATCTCCCTAGCCATAACCTACCAAAAACCAACCTTAGACTACCATTCTCTGGGCACCTTTGTTATCCACTTTTCTGTTCATATCCCCTAAATTAAATATGATGATAAAAAAAATGTTGCTTGATTTGTTTATCAACAAATTACATAAACAAATGTTTATCTATTTCACGCCTATTCTCACTCTCTCTCAAATAAAAAAAAACAACAATGTCCTCCATCAAATAAAATCATTTCTCCTAAAGATTTCTCCCAACAAGATTTTAAACTCAAAACCATGCCTTTTGTTATCTAACCTCTTGTCTCCATAGTCTTGCCTCATGAGAACCATGTCATCCAAGATTGTTCCTATCTTGAAACCAATTCTCGTATCTCTCGCGTAGCCAATCTTCCTAAAAAAACCACACCAACTACATCTTTCGCCCCTTTAGAAACTCTTAGACATCCTCCTAACCCCACATGTGATTTCATATTTCGTAAATCCCTCACAATCTTTCAATCCTCTCACTCTCCGCAATTGGTGGATCGCATTCCACCCACATCCCTTTTTGTCAATTCTATTTCATTTGCTACTACTATGCATATTTAATCATCTCAACCTCTTAACACATACATTTCTACCCATCCAATGCTTTGATCATCTCAATCTTGTAACACTCATATCCTCACTTCTCATTTACCACAACTAACTACCCAATCTCACTAATCACATCACTTCCCTATTTCTCAATGTCAACTTATGCAACACTTTACCCAATCTCAACCCATGACACATGTTAATCCTTATCAAGTAGTTCCCCACGCACCCATACATCTGCAAATTAATCAATTGTCTTATCAAACGATTCCGCAAATATCCCACCTACAATTTTATCAACCACCTGTAGACACAAAATTTTGGTATCACCTCATGTTTTCTTTCCTTCAGTAAGCTTACCCAAATGAATCTTGTTTCCCATAAAAAATGTGCAGTCAATAAATTAATCTAATAACTTAATTAATCCCCTTTCACATGCCAAAACCTCATTATGTGCTAAATAATCAATTATTCCAATTAAGTCATATCATCCTATTTCATAATTAAATAATCTAAAAACCATGCAAATCAAGAACCCCACATGTTCCCCACTTAAGTCAAAATCAATTCAATCACCCTAAAATCAATCCCCCAAAATTATTAATTCATGAACCCCACCCATGAATTTAATAATTCAAAATCCCAACATCTGACAAAAAACATCCAAAAAATTCAATAGTGTAAAGTAATGCACATGAGCTTCACTATTACACCTAATATTTTAAATCATGTCCCCAATCCACATCACACCTTTTTTTTTTTTCACATCATGAACCCCATAGTCAAATCAACTCTTAATCATGTCTCATTAACCAGGGTTGCTTTTGCAAATCTTGGTTACTCGTTAACCTAGATTTTAATCCATATTCAAGTTATAAATATAACCCTTTCCCCCCCCTCTAGATGGATGAAAATTTCTTAAAATTATCAAGCTTGAAATAAAAAAATTTTGCCAAATTATTTGTGAAGTTTTGAAGCATATTTTGGAGTGTTTGGAGGCAAAACTTTGTCGATCTCGTAATGTCCTTTGATGATCATTTTCATGCTATATCGAAATACCAGCTAGTGTCATCTTTATTTCATTCATTTAGTATATTACAAATCTTTTTAGTTTTTGGCATGTCATTTTATCGTTTGAAATATATCCTTATCTTGTGAACACGGGGGTTGAAAGGCACCAAGGAAGTGAATGCTTCTCGGATCCACTCCATTGGGCAGCCCCCACATGAAAATATCTAAGTTATTTTTCTCGAGTGTTTGTGTGTTGCAGGTTGTTGAGATCACAACGAGGAGATCATCATCCATTTGATGCCCACATCAATTTCATCATCTCCAAGGTATTAAGCCCTTGCATGTTTGAGGTTGTTTGGTGTTTTGTTGATTTCTCGTAATACTAATGGGAACAGGAAACTCTGATCAACATTTTTGGCATGCCCGGTGGGATTGGATCCAAGATCTGGTCATTTATTTTGTTTTGTTGTTTTTATCGTTTCGTGCAGGTAATGCAGATATACACCATTTCCCTGTATCGTCATGTCCATTGATCTTTGTGATAAATATTTCATCTTTCTGGAACCTACTCATGTGCAAGATTTGGTGTTATCTCTATCAATATTTGTGGTTTGTGTCGTTGTCTAGGTAAATAATCTTTTTATTTTTGACTGGCTTGGTTGTGGATTTGTTTATAGTTGGTATCAAGCTTATATTTAATTTTTAAGAAAATAATAATATAAAATGAAAAACAAACAAAAAAATAAAGAATAACTTCTGGTGTCTTCAACTCTGATCTATTTCCCACGCCCACCAAGCTTCCTCCCAACTCCATGTAGCCCTCTATCCACACCCACTCCATCCGATCTTTCTCAATACACTCCTCCTTTCTCATCTGTCTCCCATGCATAGGGCCAATATCGTTGGCAAACAATTCCTATAGCCAGTTAGATATTTCTCGTTTAAAGTTTTTGCGATTATCATTATGTCATCATAAATTATATGTGCATGGAAAATCAAAGTATGTTGACATTTTTAGCTTTTTCAGATCACTGTAATTTTTGAATAAATTGTTAGAAAGGCTGTATTTTTGTAGTTTCAATTGTCTGCAGTTCTCGTTATATACCATAGCCAAGTAAATATTTCTTGTTTCACTTTTTGGTGATTTCCATGAAGAGCCACGTCTGAAGTCACCGTAGCCAAGTAAATATTTATTGTTTGTAGATATAGCAATCGACCTACACTTCTTTCCATACATGGTGCCCTTAGTAAAATCATTAAAGTTTAATAAAAATACAGTCACCATTGGCGTCTAGAAACAATGATTTTTGAAAAAACATATCTTTCTAAACATGTCATGACTCCACTATTATTGTATAAACGTCTGGGCTTACAAAACAATCCCTTTAGTGCCATAAGCCAAAGAGATTGCTTGTCTTGATTTCCTGTGATTTTCATTATTTTATTGTATATATAAAACAACAACCACGTTTCAATATGTTGTCAGAGTCAATTTCTAATGTTGTTATCATAATCAGTATCAATTTTATTTGTATTATTATATAATTAGTATCAATTCCCCATCCAAATCCATCAACTCAATTATACACTTAGCAACTTGTACATTGTTACTATCATAGTCGATTTCCAATGTTGTTATCATAATCAATATCAATTCTTTAACAGATCTTCCTCCTAAACAAAGCCCATGACTATTGAGTTTATAATGTATAAAAATTCTTTGGCACACTAAAATGTAGATTTGCTATACATAGCGACTATAAATAGTGTATTTCTATCATTTAATTCATCATTTTTTTAGCATGTTGTGTCGATAATGACTGTACAGTCCTTTTATAGCAGTTGACTTAAAATTCATTAGAACACATTTCGAGTTATTGGTAGTTCTTACATTAAATATAAAACATAGTCGTTCAATATAAAAATAGAATTTGGTAGCTAGATAGTCTTCTTATAGCAGTTGATTTACAATATCCAAGTATGTATTTTTCATTTACAATTCTCATTATGTCATGGTCAATGTAAAAAGCCATATCCATGTGCGGTAGGACCAATTTGTAAAGTATCAAAAATTAGATAAGGAACTGCTAAGAACGAAGGGTGATAAGATATTTCCAAGTTTTCATGTATAATCGATTGACATCCAACATCTAACATTCAAATATATTTTATACTGTTAATAAACATTTGCTTGTGAAGTTTGTTTAGATTTGATAAATAAATGCAACATACATATTCACATTGGTTTTGATAACGTTGTTTATCATCTAGGAGCTTAATTATTATTTTATTCATTTATCGTTCATTTTTATAAGTCTAAAATGGGTTTATCATTTATATAGTGCATGTCATTATTTATTATTTTGAATTTATTATCATATTGTCATGTCTAACATTTTGTTTTACAATTTGCATTATTTTCATCATTATTTCATCATTTATTTTATTATCTAATCTTAGTTATTTCATGTTTAGTTTATAATTTAATTTGTTATTCGAAGTCTAGTTCTGATAATTTAACTATTATGCGTATTTTTTATCCTTTTATATATTTTTGGGTCATATTCGCTAATCGTCATATTTTTTTGTAGGAAAAGTTAAATTACGCTGGCAAAGATTAACTCCTAAACCCAAACTACGTCGCAAATCGCCTCTTATCAACCTCATTCACAGTTGTAGGATCCTGAATGTTCCTCAGATCACTTAGCCATTTTACTGTTTTCAAACATCATTTACCCGGATACAATGAAAAGTGATTCCCATATTGCTTATAAATTACACTTTTCTCAACATGTTGCCATATAAAAAGAAAAAGAGCTACACATGTATTCCTCATTTCCTCTATTTTCTCCTTTTGCATCACAGCTCTATTTTCTTGTGTGATTATCCTCATTGAATGAAAACATTTGGTTTTGGATTAACAAAAAAGTTTCATTTCTCATCCTTGCTTGCACATATAGTTTAAATAGGAGGTTTAATCTTCTGCATCACACATTTTTCCACACACTGCCTGAAATCTCACAACATTAATACACAAAACACCCTTTTCACCTAGTTCACTGATTGGGATTTCATCACCCAATAACAAAACATTTTAGACATTTCCCAGCCACAAATTACCTGAAACCAAACATAGTTTTACTTCTTCCTAGGTCCGCTTACAACCATTTTTTATCTTTTCACACTTTTCCTTAATTATTAAAAAAAAAAAAAAAATTGTTTTTGCCTGACTTGTTTGGTTAGTATAAAAGTGGTTTTTTTTGTTTTATGCTTGTAATCACTCGATCCACCGCTAAGAAGATGGAACACAACCTCCCTTCACATGGTTCTTCATCCCAACCAACAACCACCTCAACAACTACATCATCCATGCCTTTGGCTACCTCTTTCATGTACACCCATTCCCTCATCAATATACCTCACCGAATACCCTTCAGTCATACTTTGGTTTTAGACCATCATTCCATCCCATCTAGGCCAACCACCCCACCCTCTGTTAGATCAGAGCCTATTGGTACTCTCATCATCCCTCTCGGCGATCCAGAATTCCAACAACTTCTTGACGCCAATCCAGTAGCTCTTCAAGACTATCTTCTGAAAAGATATATAAAAATTCCTCTGGATGGCCCACCACTTCAGAAAGTTTACCCTTACAATACCAGTTCTGAAATTGTTCCATCCATAGCCCCACGCAATTTTGGTTCATCATCTACCAACCCACCAGACTACTCAGTTAGTCATGCCCATTCCTCCTAATCTTCCCTAAATCAACACAACCATTGTAACTACCGTCCCCATCACCACCGTAACCACAAACTATCACTAGTACTCTCATCCAACCTCCCATGTATCATATCCCTTATCTGAATAGAAAATCCCTTTCACATCACATGTCTATGCCATTGCTTCTAAACCTCCTTCGATGATTCCTTTGCAATATTCAATGTCACCTCTAGTCTATCAACCTATCTATGCCCACATCCCCATTTAACAATTTCCACAACAACCTTCCCAGTCCTAACAATCATATCATGTCCTCGTTTCTCAACAACAATTATTTTATCAACCTCCACCTCAATCACAACCCATGATTTACACCCACCCATATCAAGTTCCTCAAACACCCACGCATCCGCAAGTTCAACCACCACCTCTCATTCCTCAACAAACTATTCCCAATGATCCCATGCAGGTCTTAGTAAGTCGATTAACCAACCTAGAGGCCATTACTTTGGGGTCCAAAGTCACATTATCCTACAAACAAATATGTAACGAACCCATCCATCCATCTATGCCAATAAAACCATATCCTCTACACTAGGAATTACCAAAGTTTTCCAAATTTAACAATAAAGAGGACCCACAACAACATCTTCGAGCATTCAAAAATGTGTGTTATCTTATTGCACATGACCAATATTTGATGCTCCATACATTCCCATGTCCTTGGCTGGCCCTGCCCTAGATTGGTACAATAATATCCCCCAATATTCCATATTTTATTTCTCTCATCTTGCACAATTATTTCTAAAACATTTCTCAATTAATACTGCACACAAAGTAACCATCAATGATCTATACACCATCCGACAATTCGAAGATGAATCCATTACATATTTCATCACACAATGGCGCAATATTATAAATTAATTATCTTTTCCTCTTCCTCAAACTGATCTAATCGAGCTCTTCGCGCGCTCTTGTGCGAAGCATATTTCATCAACTTTGCAAATTCAATCATTTCAAACTTTTGAGGAAGCCTTCACCATGGCTCTCAAGCTTGAGACACGTGCCCTCGAATAGGGCCATTTAAAATTGAAATCAAATAATCCCAAACAGGAATTTATCAGACCATTTACATCAAATGATAAGTCAAAAACAATTGTTAAATCATCTCTTGCGTTTACATCTACCATTAAACAAGGATTCACACGACTCCTCTCGGGGAGTCATACAACATGATCTTTAACAAATTGATGATAGATAAACTTGATCATACTGCCTCCTATCTAACCAATTGACGATTCTAGGCCAAAACCCACATGGTATTGTGAGGACCATTACTGTAAATACCATCAAGTATGAGGACATGACATAGAGAGATGTCATACTTTCAAGGATTTGGTCCAAAGACTCATTGATCAGGGAGATCTTCAGGTAGATAATCCAAATGCTTCACCTAATCAACCATTAGAAATTTTTAAACAACCATTTCCAAATCAATACACCCACATCAACAAGTCAAACCACCACTTCTACATCCCAAACTCCCAATGCTCACACCATAAATACTCTACACATTGTTGATGAAGATCAGTTTCATCCACAGATTTACCTTCTTCATCAACCATCATATCCACCACCCTAGACACTCTCCCTACATCCAAAAAATTGTCAACACTCATCCCCATACCAAAATCAGTCATATCTACGTCCACCTCAGCATCTCTTCGCGCGCGCGCACACACACACCCATTTCCACACCTATCACACTTATACTATTTACAAATTTACTCCTACTTTGTCACTTATTACACCTACTTCATCAAATCCGATTACCTTATCTACAATCATTCCACCTTTACCCATTATCCATCCTTAGCATCACTTCCAGTCCCTCTTTCCGCACTTTTACCCACACTACTACATCCACTATTGTAAACACATTTATGTCATCTTCCTTCTTCTATGGAAATCTCATCACTCAAATATTTTTTGCAAGAATTTCAACTTGCATTGACTTCAAATTATTGTCCCATCTCCTCTATACAATAAGAAACCCACACATGTCATCAATCCTCGCTCATATCTATGACAATACCATCTTCAGCTCCTCTTATAGAAATTCTTTTCATTCCTTCCAAGGGTCCCTATTCACAGACAAGATCTAGACCCCCATTTCCCCAACGTCCTCCTTCACATCCTCACAAAAAAGTAGACCTCACTTTCCCCAATATCAATCCCCTTGAAGCTGCACCATCTTCTTCTATTTTAGGACCACACCCCTTTGTCCTCTTTTTCCATTTTGGGAGCATCCCCTTCATCAAAAACCTATGCTACTAATAGGGCAACACAACGAACCTTTTCCAAACCACACCTCAAAACTGAGTTAAGGGCATCCTCATCCTCTGCCAATATCCCACATCAAACACATTCATTTCCCTTTCCCAAATCCATGAAAGCATCAAAGGCTACCATTACACCACCACATGTCTAGAATCACCCCAAAATCCTCCATCTATGGCTCCAGGGTATTATACCACCATGTTTTATCAATTACTCCAAGCCTCAACAATCACCTTACTATAAATTAAATCTTTTGATTCAAGTGCGCTGAGGTCATCGTGGTTTAACTCTAATCTTGTTTGTGTATTTCATCCATCCCCTGGATATGACACTGAACATTACAAAGCTCTCCAATCCATTGTACACCATTTTGTAAATGAGAATCAACTTCTTAATGATGAAGAAACAACTCTTCCACTACCCAACTAGCCCCCTCATCCCAACATGCATCTATCAAAACATCTAGACCACCCCTTTCATTAAGGACTCCTACCACTACTCCACCACCAAAAGAAGATACATCCAAAGAAACCACAAAACCACCACCAAAAGAGGATGATTCCAAGGATGGTCCCCCTCTTTTTATCAATGTTGTTTGGATAACCACACACTTAGGACCACATAATCCTAACTCCACCTCACAACCCACTCCAAAGAATTTTGTCATTATCCCTCCTCCTAAGGAACTTTCTGCCTCCACACCCCCATCACAACTGAAGGTTGTCATCGCTGCTCCTACCACTCATCCCACATCAACATCTCCATCTTCCTCTAAGGCCAAGGTATCTATTTTGGCTGCTCCTAATCTTGTTTCCATCGAACAACCCATTATTAAACAACTCCATCAGGCGCAAGTCAAAATGTCACTTTATGAATCTCATTCAAAGCTCTCCACACCACAAATAGGCTCTTATGGAAGTTTTATAATGCATTTTGGTATAATCTGATGAGCCTCAACCTTTCGGTTCCTTAGTTTGTGCCTTTGCAACATCTATCTCCATGTCCTCTGAGGATTTAGAAATCCCCAAGATACCACAAGAAGAGCATGATCTACCTCTATTCATCACAATCCACATCAATGACACATGTATCTGATGAACCATGATTGACAATGGTGCTAGTATCAATATCATTTCTTCTCATACCTTCAATCAACTCAAACTACCTAACACCATTGTTGCTAAATCTCCTACCATCCTTTGTGGCTTTAATGATGTTGTAACTCCCCATTAGGAATAGTTGTCCTTCCCATCCGTGTTGGCCATAAACTCCTCCACGAGCTCTTCTACATCATTGAAGGAGAATTCCAGTACAATATTTTACTTGGACGTCCTTGGATTCACATCATGCATTGTGTCCCATCTACCCTCCATCATTGTATCAAATATGAACATGAAGGGACCATTTATGCTCTTCCTGTTGATGCCCCTCCTTTCAAGACATGTCGCATGATCTATAGACCTAAGGATGTTCTTGTCCCCAAAACTAATTTTTCTTCCGGTGCATCCACCATTTCTTCTATACCTCCATCCACATTACCCCATAATGGATCCTCTGATACTTTAATGTAACACCTTGCCTTGGGAGAATATCAACTCCTCACTCTTAATGCTCTTCCTTCTCCCAATCCGCCTTGGCCGCCCTGATAAGGCCCCTATGTATCAATCAAATGTTGGGGAAATCATCTCATTTGGCCCTTCTTCTCTAGAAAACCAACCTAATCTATGGTGGCCTTGATCAACCTTCTTCTCATGTTGAAGATCACCCTCACACCAAATGATATACAGGAAATTTTAGGTTTCTCAACAAACCATCCTTTTCTCACACATACCTCTATCATTGTGCATGGAAGGGGTTTGGTATGGGACGTTATGAACAAGGCCCTCATGACAATATCTTCACCAAATCCCATGAATCACATGAAAAATTCATCTTGGGATATAAAGATCCCTCCATCCCTCCTTCAGGCACATCCGCATCTTCTCCCATTCACCTAGATTTTCCCACTTCTTCTTCATCTGACTACCTTACTAATTTACATGTCACTCTTCTCCATCTTTTCATCCTACTAATTGAGATAAAACTTCTCCTCCATCTGAATATCCTACTAATTCTGATAATATCTCATCCCCATCCAAATATCCTTACCAATTCAGATGATACCTTCTCTCCATCCAAATATCTTATCCAACTGATCTTAATCTACATGACACCATCTCTATTCCCCCTAACTTTTTTTTTAATTTCCACCATTTCTCTCGGACCAGTCACTTATCAAGTTGAAAACAAAACCCAGTCTTTTCCCCTTCAACACCCAGAAATGGTAGAGGAAGATTCCCCTATCATTGACAATCTTCAATGTGATGATGATAATTCCATTATTTCTTACATGGGGGCCAAAGACTTTCATATCAAAAAATATCTTCCCCATGACACTTCTAGTATCCTAAATGAATCCACTATCGACATTAATATCAAGACTCCTCAAGAGCCCTGCATCCTTAGGATGGATTAATCTTTGGAATATCAAGAACTAAAATCCTTCACCTCATTCTTATTAAAACATATAAAGGCTTTTGCATAGCCATATTCCGATATGTGAGGTCTTGATTCCTCCATCATTTTTCATAACATCATTACCATCCTCTATGCTAAACTGGTTAGGCAGAAGCTTCGTCGCATGCATCCTCGAGTTTCTCTTCTTGTGAAAGAAGAACTGAAATGTCTTCTTTCTGTGAATTTCATTATCCCCATTGACTATCCCCAATGTGTTTCTAATATAGTACCCATCGTTAAAGCATCAGGAAAGCTTTCTATATGCACCGAATTTTGAGATCTTAACCTTGCTTGCCCTAAAGATGATTTTCTACTTCCAAATATTGATCAGCTTGTAGATCTCTTACCACGGGACATGAGATGCTTTCTTTGATGGAGTTTTTTTCCATCTACAATCATATCCTAATCACACCAGAAGTTCAACACAAGGCATCCTTTATCACCTCGTGTGGTACCTTTTGTTATTGTGTCATGCCCTTCAGTTTGAAGAATGTCGAGGCCACTATAAAAAAGCCATGTGACATATATCTTTCATGACCTCATACATCAAACCATAGAAGGTTATGTTGATGACCTCTTGGAAAAATCCAAACATCATTGTGATCACCTCTCGGTCCTTGAAATCCTTTTTAAGCGTCTCATTTGTTTCTTCCTTCACCTTAATCCAGTAAATTGTGTTTTCGGAGTTCTTACTGGAAAACTCCTTGGCTTCATCATTTCTATCAGGGGAATTGAGGTTGACCCCACAAAAATTAAATCAATTCTTGAAATTCCCCCTCCTTCCAATCTTAAGAAACTTCACATTCTTCAAGGTCGTCTCCAATCTGTTCGTCGTTTCATATCTCAAATTTCTTGATCAATTCCAACCCTTTCATAACCTTCTTCGAAAAGATATAAATTTTGATTGGGATCACAACTGTCAAAAGGATTTTGATGATCTTAAATAGTATCTTTTATCTCCGTCGGTACTCACACCTCCACGCGAGAGAGACCCATTTTATTTACGCATCTCTATAACCAATCATGCTCTAGGATCCATGTTAGCACATCATGATAGCGATAGCCACAAGCAGGTCCTCTACTGCATCAGTTGTACTATTCTCAACTATGAAACACAGTACATTGAAGCTCAAAAACTGTGTTGCACTATTTTTTTTCTAGATCGAAACTTCGACACTATCTTCTAAATCACAAGACCTATATTGTTACTAGCTTCCAAACCCTCAAAATAATGCATTCAAAACCATATCATAATGATCACATCACTCTGTGGCTTATGATCATGACCGAGTTTGACCTCGAATTCATTCCTCAAAAATCTATTAAGGGCCAAGCTATTTCTGACCAATTAGTATAAGCCTCTCTTCCCAATACGTAGCCTCCTCATGATCACTTCCCAGATGAATCCATTAATTAGTTTCATCATGATCCCCTTAAAATTACCCTCTTCTTCGATGGTTCTAAATTTCAGCAAGGGGGAGGAGTAGGCGTTGTTTTCATTCCTCCTAGAGATGCTCCTATCCCCTTAGCATTCAAACTAGATTTTGAATGCACAAATAATATGGCAGAATACAAAGCCCTTATACTAGGACTAGAAACTTTTTTCTTTCTAGGTGTCTAGATTTTGGACATCTATGGTGATTCTTAACTTGTAATAAAGGAATTCAAAGGTGAATATCAGTGTAAAAACAATATTCTACAACAATATCATTATATTTATTATCCTTTTCCTAAAACCTTCAATTTTTTATACTATTCAATATGTTCCTCGATCAACCAATCATTTCATCGATACAATGGTGTCCCTCGTGACCCTTATCCCTTAGACAATGCAAGAGCCCAAGCTTTCAGTCATTATACATCATTGTGAAAAAACATTCCATGACGTACCTCTAATTCATCAAACCTCTGGTATTCTCAGATATTCGATTATTTATCCAAATCTATCACTCCTCCCAAACTTTCTAAAAATGCTAAGAGGTCTTTTATCCAACGCGCTACTCTCTATGTGATCCTTGATGGTATTCTTTATAAACATGGATTTGATGGTATCCTTCTCCGGTGCCTTAAATCCCATGAAGCCTCTCGAGTTATCCAAGAAGTCCATGATGGTATTTTTGGTAGACACTTTAGTGGGTTATTTATTGCTAAACACGTTCTCCACCTCGGCTATTATTTTCCTACCCTTAATCATGATTTTTCTGAGTATGTCAAGAAGTGTAAAATGTTAACAACACTCTAACCTCATCTGTGTTCCTAGCCAATCTTTACAGCCTGCCCAGGATCTATGGACATTTTCATAATGAGGTCTTGATCTCATTGGTCTAATAAATCCCCATTCCTCATAGCAACATCATTCCATCATCACTGCTACTGAATATTTCACTAAATGGGTGGAAGAAATCCCACTCACCTTAACTAAATCTTGCCCAATCATTAATTTTATTTATCGACACATCATATGTCGCTTCGGCATTCCACATAAACTTGTTATGGATAATGGGAAGTCTTTTAAAAATAAGGACCTTAAAAAAAGAAGTGATAAATTCAACATTCAACTTAGATTTTCTTCCCCATATTATCCTCAAGCTAACGGCTAAGCTGAGGCTACCAATAAAACTCTCCAAAATACCCTTTCCAAGACCATTGATCAAGTGGGTTTAAAATGGCATCTCCAATGTCCCTTTGCCCTATGGGCCTATCGCACTAGCATTCACACTTCCACATGGGCCACTCCATTTTCTCTTGTTTACAGCTCCGAAGCCATTCTCCCTCTCGAACTTCAAATTCCATCCTTACATGTGTCTCTTCGTGATTTCATTTCTAACGAAGATTATCATCAGGAGCTTCTAATGTGACTTGAGTTGTTAGATGAGTGCTACCTTCTCGCTCTTGGGAAAGTTCACTCCCAAGTGGATCAGACATATATTATCATGCATAAGTATGGGTCTGGGGCCTATCGCTTGGCTTCCCTCAATGGTAAACCCGAAACTAAACCTCTTAATACATTTCACTTATGTTCATCATATTAGGTAGCACATTGTACCCATGAGCAGGTAGTTATATCTTTAGACCATTCCTCCATCATTAGCCCTTCCATCTATTATGAGCCAATGATATGAACTATGTCATCTACCATCACTGCTTTGATCGTGACCTTGAATATGAGTCACTACGGCTAACTATACCTCATAACATATGTCATTCCATAGATAAGTGTCACCCATTTGGTGAGATCACATCCATTGATCATTTACATCTGTCACCCTCTGATTCTCCTATTGCAGTAATGCAAAGTGTCCAGGGGTATCTCTTGTACATTCATTATCCCCTCCTAAGTGGTCTCCACAACTATTCTCACCCACTTGGTCCTTCCCCTTATGCTTCTTTGATCCTTCACCTCGTCCTCCACCCTGATTAATTATTGTTGGTTTTATTTTTCTAATGTCCTTCTACTGGCATGTCACTTCCTCCATCATCTGTTTCATCGTTTCGGTTCCCTTTCATTCTTTCAAATTTCAGCTGGACAATCTTACTTAATCACCCATTTTGCGCAGGCCTCTTAATTCAAATATATCCCTTTGCTAAGATCCTTCCTCTGTAGAAAACTCCTCCACCATTTTCCATTCCATCGAATGACAATAATCACTAGTAATGTCTTCCCGCTCCATATCTTCCGATTATCTCTCTGACATCATCAATCTTACAAAATGGGAATCCTAATTAAAGATTCCCCTCACACTCTCCATCCTACACCACACACATTACTCCATCCATTTATTTTATACTCCTTTGTTTCCTTCTTTCCTTACTATTGCCCCTTCCCACCTCTTGTTCTACTCTGACATACACCACTCACTCTTTTCTCATCCTTCCTAGTATTAATATTCTACTTGATTACCTTACTTACGCACTTTCGTAGTATGGAAAATGTACTTGAGGGTTCCCATTCAATCCATATTTTCATACACTCTTACCATCAACCTTTCCAATCATCTACTTATTTTCATCATTCTTCTTCTTCTTCGGCTTAGTGATCTTACTTAACCACTCCTGTGGCATGGTGATCTTACATAAGAGTCTCTCTTAAGGATGATCCATTCTCTTTCCTTTCCGCCTTGCTCCACATTCCCACCGTTTACATTTTCTCTTCATTCCCCATGAACACATCCTCTTCCCTCCTCTTTCTTCCTCACACAAAATATCTCAGACTTCCCCAAATATCATCTCCATCATCCCTCATTTGGAAATCTAACTTAACCCCTTCATACAATTTCTTACTATGTCTGGTTTCTTCATCTTTACCTCATTCATCCACATCCACTACATCCTCTCCTCACCTTCATCTCCACACAAATATTTATCCCTCCTTTCTTTACTCTTTCCATTCCATCTTCTCAAGTTCTCCCACATATCTACCCTCATGCTTACCCTCTATTGTTGTTGATATTTTCCTAACATCCTTTCATCATCTTCATTCCATTTCCACACCTATAATTATTGGTGGACTTCTCCTAATATTCACTCATCCCCATTCCACGCAGCCATATTCCCTCTTTTTGACCTCCCCCATTCTATCTTCATTCCTTCCTTCCTATGTGTTCTATGATCATTTATGAGGAGAATTATCCTAACACCCCTTCGTTGGCATTGCCTCTTCTATCCCTTCCCCTCTTTTTCTTTTCCACCTCTTCATCTTCCATTCTTACTTTCCAATTTATTTTCTATCTTCATCATACACCATCTCTCTATTTTCTCATCATCAACTTATCCTCATCTCATATATCTCCACATATTTTTCAATCCGTATATTTCCTCCCCTCCAACTTCTCTTTACATTCCTAATAATGCTCACTCTTTACTCCTAGTTTTCTGAATATCTCCATTCCATTTTTCATTGCTTATGCATAATTATTTTTTTGTCCTCTCCTCCTTTCTGATCCTCATCTTATTTCACTTCCTCTGTATCATCTTCTTCCCCGTTTCACCTCGTGTTTCTTTCCTACTTCCCCATCGATAACCTAGATCTTCACCATTGTCCCATATTTTTTATCATCCCACCATCCACATGCATTTCCATGTGGTTAGCTCCATATTCTTTACCTTGGTTTTCCTAACAGTAACCTAGGCCCTTCAATCTTCTCCGCTTTATTATCTATTTTGTTTTCCATCATTTCTCCCCCTTCTCCCTGATTCTACTCCCTACTTCCATCTTGTCTTCTCGGTTTTCTCTCCTATCATCATTTTCTCATATTCCCTTCATCTTCCATCCTTTGTTTCCTTCACTTCAGAATTTTCTTGCTCCTCTCATAATCTATCATACTCCTATACATTTCTTTCCACTCTCAATTGTCCATTCCTCTACATCTCTCCTTGTCACCATAATTTCGTTCTTTTTCTCAGTTTTGTCATCTCTTTCATGTGGACTACCTTCCCTCTCCTTTTTTTTGGTAATTTCTCTCCATCATCTTCTACATGTTGTCTATTTCTTGGTTTCCACTACTTTCATATTGCACATCTCTCTTTCGTTTTCACACTTTACTCTCTTCTCTTTCCCTTTTCCTTTTCCTTTCTCCTTCAGCATTTGTTCTATCCTTTTAGTGTCCTCTTCTTATTTTTCCTTCATCATTTTTTCCTTCAACCATCTTCTCTCTTTATTATATCTATTTCTTATTTCTTACGCCACATCTCTTCTTCCCTCTCTCATCTTACTACTTTTAATTATTCCTTCCTCTCATCTTGTCTTCTCCTTCTTATTCATCCTTCCTCATCAATTTCTTCTTTTATTCTCTTTCTCTATTTTCTTTTTCTCTAGGCCCATTGGACCCTCTCTATGTATTCTCCTCTTATGTCTCTATCATCTATCATCTACATCCCTCATCCCATCTTCCTTTGACATTTTTGTCTTAGAGGATACCATAACGACCATCACTTATCCAATCTTGTTCTATTTCACGAATGTCATCTCTACTGTTGTTTCTTCACAAAAGTAGATTGACTCCTTCTCCTACTTGCCAAAAAAGTGAGATTTCTTTCTATTTTCTTCACCTCATAGTTTCCATCACTTATGGACCATTTCTATGAAACATGTTTTTATCACCATATTTATCACCCTTTTAGGGTATTTTATCTCACACTTATATCATATTTTATCATCATGTCCACATTTATGATTACATTCATTCCCCCTAGGGCATTTTAATTATATTTTTACCTTCTATATCGTTCCCTGTGATGGGGCATGATTATTTTAATCCTCATCCATTTTGCGGACTTGTGATTTTTCACTCGATTCCTCACATACGAAGGATTTCACATAATTTTCACATTCAATTCCACATATTTTGATGTTTTCCTATGACCTATTGGTCATCACATTTTACATCCATACTGTAGTGATCATCACCCAATAACTGGTCCATAGAACATTGTCGCCTGCCTCTGTTAAGACTACAATTTTCCTCTACCGATGTGATATTGGAATCACCGCCATGTTTTTCATTGTTATTGCGATCCTTTTTCACATGGGGCATCTTGCCTTTGGTCATGTCTTTATCCATTCTTGGAAAAATTATTTCATGCAACCCTTTTTTGTTTTTGTCTCATGGCTTGTTATCAGAAAGCACTTAACAAAAAGGGGAAAATCTAGACACCAAAATTTTTTATCACCCCGCATTTTATCTCCTTCAATAAGCTTACCCAAACAAATCTCATTTTCCCATATAAAAATGCATAGTCAATTAATTAATCTGATAACTTAATTAATCCCCTATCACATGCCAAAACTTTATTATATGCTAAATAATAAATTATTCCAATTAAGTCATATCATTATATTTCATAATTAAATAATCTAAAAACAATGTAAATAAAGAGCCTCACATGTTCCCCACTTATTTCAATCGAATCCAAAATAGTCCCCACCTTAAAATTCAAAATTATTAATCCATGAACCCCACCCATAAATTCAATAATTCAAAATCCCAAAATCCGACAACAAATCCAAAACATCAAGAGTGTAAAGGAATGCACATGGCTTCACTATTACACCTAATCATGTCCCCACTCCACATCACACCTTTTATTTTTCTCACATCATGAACCCCACAGTCAAATCAACTCTTCATCATGTACCATTAAGTAGGGTTTCTTTTGTAAATCTTAGTTACTCTTTAACCCAAGATTTTAATACAAATACAAGTTATAAATATGACCCTTCTCCCCCTTTGGATATATGAAAAATTCTTAAAAATTTTAAGCTTGAAATAAGAAAACAATTTCAAATTATTTGTGAAGCTTTGAAGAAAATTTTGGGGTGTTTGGAGGAAAATCTCTGCCACTCTCGTAATGTCATTTTGATGATCATTTTGTGCTCTTCTATATCATCTAAGGATAATTCCAGTACGATCCTCATGTATTTCTTGAAAAACTATTCTCATTTCACTTCACTTATTTGGTATATTACAAATCTCATTTTTTTGGCATGTCATTTTATTGTTTGAAACTTATTCTTATCTTGGGAACACGGGGGTCGATAGCCACAAAGGAAGTGAATGTTTCTTGGATCCGCTTTGTCAGGAAGCCCACACATGAAAATATCTAAGATATTTTTTTCGAGTGTCTGTGAGTTGCAGGTTTATTGAGATTGCAACGAGGAGGCCCTCGTCCATTTAACACCCACATCTTTTATCATCTCCAAGGTACTCTCCACCTTTTTGAGCTCTAGGAATGAGCTTCTCTGTTGCGCTGTGTGTGTTTTACTAATATGAATGGGGTTCCCCTTTTATACAAACATAGGGGCCACTAAAATAATGTGAATGATTTTATCCTAAGGCTAATATTAGCCTTCTCTGTAGCATTTAGATACGTTCATCCCCATATTAGGGTTGGATTTCATGTTTACATGGGACAAACAAGGGCGCCTAAAATAATGTGATATTATTTTATCCTAATCCCAGCATTTAGATATGCTTATCCCATATTAGGGTGGATTTCATGTTTAATGGGATAAAAAATCCCATATTGGCGGATTTAATGAAGGGGGTGGTTTTGTATGTTTTAAATGGGTGTAATATCCCACATTGGGTGCCACTTATATCTGGGTAAGGTTTTAACAAACCTTACCCACTCCATTATTCATTTTGTTCTTTCAATGTATGGCTTAGCCCTCCTACACTGCTTCACGTCCTTCCATGTGGTCATAGCTTAGCATGTTAAGTTGGCGGTTATGTGGGTAAGTGGATATTGGTGGATATGTGGGTATAATACTTACCACTAATACATGGCTATTACAAATCAAACGTTGGACCCACTTAGACACATGGCATGCAAAATGAGTTCCATAAGTGGGGTTTCACCCAACTTGATAACTATAAATTTAGACCCCTTACAATATGGTAACAATATGGAAAGCTCTCAAAATGATCTATATGCTGACCTATACAACATCCATTTAGTTTTAGTGACAATCCCAAAACCTACTCTGATCCCATGATCACCCATGGTGTTATAGACCAATTATAAATTCTGACTTCCATACAATATGGTACTACAATATGGAAAGCTCTTCAAATGATCTTGATGCATTGACACCATATCAGGGATGTTTAGTGAAATTTCAAATCATGATCCCATGACAAAGCCATTGTACCATGATTTTAGCATTCACACGAATTCCCCCATACCACATGATGACATACTCTTGTTCCTGGTTGATACTCAACTATTGATGGTTTCTTATTATAAAAATTACTTTGAAAACACCACATCAAGGGGTATCCTTATTCCTCCCTTCTCACTCATTGTATTTCACATATATACATTCAAAAAATCTAAAAAACATTATCTTAGTTCCTTATTGGAAACATTCTTCCTTTCTTATACTACTCTATGTTGCACCTTTTTTTAACATGTTACTATGGTCCATAGTTATGTTTTATCATTTTTCCACACACACAAGCATGTTTGGTATCATGAATGCGGGTCACTTATAGGTTGTTACATGATATTTGATGCGGGCCATGTCATTACCAATCCTACTAGGTCTTGGGGGCATATACATTTCTCACCTACTATCAGGTTTCATTGCTTATCTCACATTTTACCAATCCTACTCTCTTGGGGGCATATACCTTTCCTCACCTACTATCAGGTCATATCATCATATACATTTTCATTCCTATATGCACAAATTATTGTTGCATATCTTCCCTAACATGCTAACGTTGGTGTGTGGGATCCTATATGTCCTCCACACACATATGGAGGGTCATCTCACATGGGTTAGGTTTAGGGTTAGGTGTTTCTTGTGTGTCATGCACTAGGGTTACTCAGCACCCTATATGTATCCCTTCATTTGACATTTATGAGTATGCCAAGACACTTGCTGGATTCTTTTCTCTATGTGCAAGCTTTGTTCTGTTATGCAAGCTCTTCATTGATTGATTGATTCCTCCTTGTGATTATGTTGGAGCTATTACGTTTCCTTCAGAGTGCAACTTTATCATGGTGCACAATTTTTGATATGATTCTCACCAACTCTTTCATGGTATCAGAGCTGAGATTGGGTAAACGTGCATTCATCATCTGAGTTGTGATTACTCTTGGTTTCATTATTTTTTACTCCTCGTGCAAGTTTTTTTTCGATTATCATTACATTTTGGAAATTTATTGCTAACATTCTTAACAAGTTGCTCTTGGAAAAAAAGTTTTAGTTTTGTTTGTTCTTTGTGCATGTGCAGATCTCCTCGAACATTGCAGGGGTTTTACAGCTACATTTAGCTAGCTGCAACTAAATTAGCATTAGTTATAGAAGAATAGAGGTTATTTTCTGGTTTTTTAATTTTTTTTATTAAACTGGAATTTTTTTGTAGATCTCTGTTTTTTAGGCTCTCTGTGTTTTCATGGTGTTTTGCAGAAAAAAACCAGTTTCAAAATGGGTTTACAAGTTTCTGTGTTTTGCCTGTTTTATTTGCTCTCACATTTAGTCTTCAAATTACAAAGTTCCTAACATGAACCTCTCTCCATAGTTTCGAAATCCAGAACTATTTCAAACCGAGTTAAAGTGTGAGTTTTTTTATGTGTCCTTTATTGTCTATTGGATGAGATTTGCATCTCACCTTTTGGTTAGGTCTAGCCATTTTTTTGCTATTGAGCTCATCTAGGGTTCTCTGCACCATTAGCCGTATGTTCTCTCCCTATTCATTTATGAGTGGACATTCCTATTGTCTTTTGTCTATGTGCAAGATTTGTTTCTGTGAACAAGTTCCTCCCTGTAAGCTCTTATTAATCAATCTCTTCCTTGCGATTTCTGTCTTACGCTCGTCACGAGGCTCCTTTGCCGTGCAACTGCCTTTATGGTGGATCATTTTCTGATGCCTTCTCCAAACAGATCTTTCATGGTAAGAATATTAGAAACCCAACCCCAAGCCCTAGACAATATAACAACCCCTCGCTTCTCCAACGGCTTATAGTTTAGTGTAAAATTCTGATTACCCAATTGGGATCCTCCCACAACGTGCATTTTTTTAGTTTTTCTAAACAATTACTTCAACGCATTTTTATTGCAATAACGTAATAATGCACAAAGAGGAGTTTTATAACAGTTTTCGAGGAGTTTTTTTAAAAATAGGACACTTTTTTATATAACAAGTAAATTTATTATTTATTTAGGCGTTTCTATTTTTTAAACCTGGTTTTAGGTGGGAAAAAATTTTAAAATCGGAATATTTTTAAATTTTAATTAGGATTTAATTTTTTTATTAGATCTTAATTAGTTTAAAATTAATTAGATTTAATTAAATCTATTTGTATTAATTTACAATTTCTAACCTCTTTACAATTAGGTAAAGGCATTTTTTAAGACAAATTTACTTTTAAATTAACGTGCATTTTTTTATCATTTTTTTTAGAAAAAAAATCCAAATAGCTCTAAAATTAGCTAAATCAGGATGTTTCTAAACGATAAATATTTTAAAAGCGTTATTGTCAATTTTTTTACTAATCATGCGCTCAAGTGTGCAGTGACACTCTGAGCACCTCTTTGTCTTCCGCGTGCCTTTCCAATTCATTCTGAAGATCATTCAGAACTCATCTTGAGTTCATTTAAAAATTTGTATTTTACCCTTATTATTGCTTGCGACTAGTGAGCGCATCCACCACAGTTTGTAGCAAGGGGGTATCCTTTATTTGCGACGTGAGATGCTTTTTCTCACAACTAGGATTTGATTTTGCCTCCTTCCTAGTTTTTTGCAATTGTGCTTGTGTACGGTGTCACTTTGCTACACTCCACAAAACACAATTGTGGTCTCCTCTCTTGAGTGCTATTACATTGATTGCAAGGTGAGTTACCAAGTGTTTCAAGACCACACACACGGACCCAATTGTATCAACACACTAAACTATAAAGTGCCGAAAGCAGGGGGGTTATTATATTGTCCTAGGTGGTTGTGTTTCTTTTCTACATTTCTTTCTCTCTCTCTCACTATGGATGCACTTTCAATTCCTTTGCTTACGTCATTCAAATTCTTCAAATGGAGATCGAAAATAATTATGAAACTAAGGGGTAAAGGGTTATTCCACATCACCATGGGAACTGAGACTGAACCAGATGACAACCCTAAAAAATCTAAGTGGTTAAACCGTAGTGATGAAGCTTTAGGTCTTCTTTGCATGTCAATTTTTCTTGACTTGCTCTTCCACATTGAATCATTTGAAACACCTAATTCTATGTGGAAAATGTTAAATGAAATGTTTGGAAAATAAGATGACATGAGAGCGCATGAGTTGGAAAATGAACTACTAGGGTTAAATCCTAGTGATTTTGAAAACCTACAAGCATTCTTCTCTAAGTTTGTCCACACTAGATTATTGTTAAAGGAATGTCAAGTAGAGAAGAAAGATTCTCAACTGATCTTGTTGATTCTCTCTAAGTTAGGTCCTGAATATTTTGTCTTTGTGTCAACTTTTTACGCTACAAAAGTTACCTTGGGCAAGGATTGGAATATGCCCTCCTTTGACTATTTTTCATCCCAACTCATTCGAGAACAGGACAAACTCATTCAAATGGGGTCTCTCAAGTCCAAGTCACATGCCCTTGTAGCAAGTACTAGTAAGGAAAAGAAGACTGAAAAGAAGAAAGAAAAAAGGATCAACCTAAGAAGGAAACCAAGACCAAAACTAAAATTAACACAAACACTTCGACTTCTGAGCCTAGAGCATAGAAAGACAAGTATTTGTGTTCCTATTGCAAGAAGCCTGGTCATAAAGAGCACTATGTGTATGAGAAAACAAATTGATCACCTTACTCATTTACTTGAGAAAAATCAAATAAGTGTTCCTGAGTCCATCAAACAAAATGCTCTGAAGGGCCGAGTCTTCTACTGCAAAAGGTTCTAAATCTGATAAGAAGAAAGGAAAGGCCCTTGTAGCCAAAGTTTCTCCTTCATCGATGTGGATTATAGATTTTGGTGCCTCGCACCACATGGCTTCTTCACATGTTGAGTTCTCCAACATCGAGCCTTGTGGTATGTCCCAAATCATGATGGGTAATGACACGACAGTGTCGGTTTCCGGTAGTGGATCAGTAGAGATGGATGGGGGAACATTTAACCAAGTGTTGAGTGTTCCTGATCTCTCTACCAATCTCCTATCAGTTTACCAAATTACTCACCTTGGTGAAGGAATGCGAGTGGAATTTGGTCCTAACTTGGTGATTATTCATGAGCTTAACAATGACACTACAGTGGCTGAGGGAAAGGTAAGATCACCGTTCATAGTTGTATACCTTTTCCCCACTTTACTTTTGATTCTACGCCCACTTCCTTGCTCACTCATGCAAATGAGGTTAGTAAGTTATGGCATGAGCATTTTAGACATCTAAATTATCGCTACCTTGAACAATTGAGCCAAAACCAAAATGGTCAACAGGTTACCACGCGTCAATTTTTCTAAGGGTCTTTGTGAGGGTTGTACCCTTAGAAAGCATCCTGAAAATAACTTTGACAAAGGAAAATCCTGGAGAGCCACTCGTCCTTTAGATCTTGTTCACAATGATTGATTTCTGGTCCATTTCCTGTCTCCTTCATTTACTAGAGCTCTTTATGTGTTAACCTTCATTGATGACTATTCATGATATACTTGGGTATATTTTCTTAAGCTTAAGTCTGAAGTCTTTGAACATTTTTAGGACTTTAAGGCTCTTGCTGAGAAACAGGTGGAACGGTCTATCAAGGTTCTTCAAACCAACAATGGAGGTGAATATGTAAACAATAGGTTCATGGATTTCTGTACTTCTGAAGGGATCTCCTTGCAGCATACAGTTGCATATAGCCCTTCACATAATGGAAGTAGCAGAAAGAAATAACCGTACTCTTAAAGAGATGGCCACTTGTATGATTCACTCAAAGTCTCTTCCTCCGTAGTATTGGGCCGAAGCAGTGAATTGTGCTAATTACATTTAGAACCATGTTCCACATAAGGCTGTAAGAGGAATGACACCCTTTGAAGCCTTGTTTTGGATGCAAGCCTGATGTTGAGCACTTTTGAGTCTTCAGATCTAAGGCTATGGCTCAGATTTCCAAGAAGAAAATGCAAGGCTTTGGAACCACAATCCAAACCTTGTATCTTTATAGGGTATCCTGATGGCGTGAAGGGATATCGATTGATGAATACCTACTTCTCATGAGATTGTATATTGAGAGAAGTGTTAAGTTTAATGAGTCTTCTTCGACTTCTACTTCTCCTACCTATTGAGGTTTTTTAGCTCGCTGATTCAGATTCTAACTCATCAGATGATGACACTATTGAGTGTACTCCTCTTCCTGATCCTCCCGACCATCAGACCTTTGAGTCTTCTAATTCTGATAGTAGTGATGATGAGGAATATGTCCCTTCTCACTCAAGTGAAGAATCTTCCAACTCTGAGCCTGATCCTCCTGGTCCCCTTTGGGCCAAGAAAACTTTATAAAGTGTTGGAGATTTAAGTTGGAGATACTTCGGATATGAGATGTACTCGCTTAGATTTCATTGGACCCCACTCTTTCTTCACCTCTGCTTTTGATCCACAGTCTTTCCGAGAGGCTTCTGGTATTCCTGAGTGGGATTATGCCATGGATGAGGAGTATTCCTCTCTCATGAAGAACGATACTTGGGATCTCACCACTCTTCCGAAAGGAAGAAAAATCATTCGGTGTAAGTGGATGTTCCAAAAAAAGTATGGAGTAGATGGAGATGTCAAAAATTTTAAAGCATGATTAGTAGCTAAGGGTTTCTCCCAGATAGCTGGGGTTGATTATACAGAAACCTTTGCTCCGGTTGCAAAGATGACTTCTATTCGACTGACCCTAGCCATTGCCATAGCAAACAAATGGAAAGTCCATCAAATTGACATTAATAGTGCCTTCCTTCATGGTGACCTAGAGGAAGAGATCTATATGGAACAACCTCCGGGTTATGTCCAAGATTCCTCCCTCGTTTGTAAGTTAAAGAAGTCTCTTTATGGCCTTAAACAAGCCCCTCGGGCTTGGTATGCCGAGATGGACTCCTTCTTACTTACATCAGGGTTCACTAGGTATCACTCTGATCCAAATGTTTATATTCTACGACAAGATGATTCCATACTCATTCTTGTTCTATATGTTGATGACTTGTTGATCACCCAGGCAGCTCTTCCTCTATTATTGATTCTGTGAAGATTACCTTAGCCAAAAAGTTTTCCATGACTGACTTAGGTCTACTTCATTACTTCCTTGGGATCCAGATTTCACAATCTGACTCAAGAATCTTGATTTCATAACCTAAGTATGCTCTTGATTTGCTATCTTCTCCTACTCAGTTTCAGATGTCCAATTGCAAGTCTTCTCCTACTCATTTTCTTTTTGGGGTTAAGTTGGTTTCAGATTTTTCTACTCCCTTGGTTGATAGTACTCTTTATCGACAGTTTGTGGGGAGCTTGATTTACTTGACTCACACTCGACCGGATTTATCATATGCTATTGGGATTGTGTCTAGATTCATGCAGGACCCACATGAGCTACATTGGAAAGTAGCTAAATGGATCCTTCATTATGTTCATGGCACTTATGCTGATGGCATTCACCATCATGGAGGGGTTGATATTGACTTGATTGGATTCACAGATTCTGATTGGGCCGGTGAGTTAGATCATTGGAAATCTACTTCTGGCTATAGTTTCTCTCTTGGTTTGGGTCCTATTAGTTGCTCTAGCAAGAAGCAGAATGTAATTGTGATATCATCTACAGAGGTATAATACAGAGGAGTAGTTAACACTGCCACAGAAGCTATTTGGCTATAGGGTATTCTGACAGAATTTGGCATCCACTTTCGGTGGCCTACCATTATCTACTATGATAACACGAGAACAATCTCTATTTTTAGAAATCCAGTTCAGCATCAGTGGACGAATCACATTGAGATTCATATGCACTTCATACGGGAGCTTATTCATGATGTTATCATCGACATTCAGTACATTCAGACAACTGATCAAATTGTAGATTTATTCACCAAGCCCTTCACTGAGATGAAGTTTCTTCACTTACGGTCTCTTCTTGGGGTGAGGTCTTCTATAGCTACCCATCTTCTTTAGGCTATGTAGTCCTTCTTTTCTTCTTCTTCTTCTTCTAGGAAGATTGTGTTTATATATGGGCACCTTATCAAGCCTTTAGTTTTCGAGCCCCATTGGCACATCTTTCTTAGTTATTTAAGAGTGTCTTCCTCTTCCATCTGACTCATCACAACTGCTACCCTAGCTTTGATGAAGGGGGGGTGTTAGTGTGAGTTATCCTATGTGTCCTCCTCTCATGTTGGAGGGTCATCTCACATGGGTTAGGTTTAGGGTTTCATGTGTGTCATACACTAGGGTTAATCAACACCCTATATGTACCCCTTTTCTATTCATTTATGAGCTTTCCAAGACACTCTGTTGTCTTTCCTTTATGTAAGCTTTGTTTCTGTTGAGCAAGTTCTTTCATTACTAATCATTTTTTCCTTGCTATTGTTGGAGCTATCACGATTCCATTGGAGTGCAACTACTTCGTGGTGCCTTGTTTCCGATTCGATTCTCGCAAAATATTTTCAACCCACTTCCCAATCATAAAAACTTAAGCACAACTTTCAATAATGTCAACTAGTTCCTTTCTTCTATCATTGTTTGCACATATTTCTAATTCACTAACTCAACAAAGTATTATGACCATATTACAGAGTTAATCTGATAACCCCTTTTTCTCTTTTTGAGCAATACATTATCTCATTAATATTTCAACAAGAAATTGATAAGTTTACTTTTCACTATCCCATCTTTTTTATTTCAGTAAAAACCAACAAGAAAAGCTCATAACATTAAACAACAATGGTGTTCACTCATTCATTTTATTTTTTTTTAAACTATTAATCAACATACAATGTTTCAAGTTAACCCATTATGTGATTAATATTCACACTAATTTTACAATCCCCTTATGATAATCCACATTAATACAACCTTATCTTGTTTATACAAAGAAAAGGACCACTAGATTCTCATATTTCTAGTTTTACGAGAATATGCGT
This sequence comes from Taxus chinensis, assembly GCA_019776745.2. NCBI lineage: Eukaryota > Viridiplantae > Streptophyta > Pinopsida > Cupressales > Taxaceae > Taxus > Taxus chinensis. The sequence continues at coordinate 119,633 of JAHRHJ020003258.1, read as the reverse complement.
ACCCCATATTATATAACTTTTGTTGATGAGGAACTAAATGTAAATAAATAAAATGTCTTTTACCAAGTGGCTCATCAATACTCATTAGTATGAGATGTTTGTTTATTTCATACAACTCAACTTACAAGTTTTATAACAAACTTTCAAGCAATTTCAGAAACTAATAATAATTCATAATCACTTTATGTTGCTATAAACTCCCAACATAGTCTAACAACTATCCTCAATGAAATCTTTGTCAACCTTAACTTATTAAGAAGTTAAGAAAACCTTCAGAGAACATATTTAAGCACCCATGAAAGAAAAAAACTTGACTTAAGTTATGTAGTAAGATAAAATCAATTCAAATTTATCAATAGACTATTCCCACACAGGTCCTATTAAATTTGGACATAGTTTCACTCAAAGAGATTGTAATTGTAAAAATAATTGTGCACACCTTAAGAGTGTATTCAAAGTCTTCATGAGAGAAGATACAATTCTTGGTATCACATGAATGGGTGACTGACATAAGCATCCCATATAGTGAACTTAACCTAGTAAGGTATGATTTGTTCACCGCACACTCAATTGTGCTTAATTCAATAGTTACATCAAATATCAAAAACCATTTATTCTTAGATGTCAATCTAGCTCAACCCAACCAAAGGATGAAATGTTTTAACTAAACCCAATCCCCATTAATTTTTCCAACTGTAAGGTCTTAGTCCCTTACCCAAACTAACTTCAGGGTCCCCATTATTTTCCCAAAAAAAATAAGGAATTACTCTTCAAATTTGAACACCTTTCAGACAGATTTAGACGAAGCCTTGTATGGGAAACACAAATATCAACCCTTTTGTAATAAGCATCAAAATATCAGGGCTCAAAGTTTTTGCTCTTAGGAGGAGTTATTTAATAATTACTAAAACAGTACTAGAAACATAAAAATAGAAATTTATCTACAATATTTCCACATCAATCATTTTTTTTGTAATACCAACCAAAAAAATCATAGACATCTCAGAGATTATGCAATATAAACTTCCTACCATCATTATTCACAAAAAAATCTATTCACATACTTCATAATCAAATATTTAAACAAGAAAGTGAATAATCATGCCCTGAAAATATTTTGCAATTCCTTTATGAAATCATCAGCAGGTTCATTCCAATAGGATTCTAGGGCCTCCCATCCATGAAAATTTTCATCTCTTCTCTTCTCTTTTCTTTCCAGAGCTCCCCCCGTAACTTCTCAATAATATATCAGATAATATATGACCCAAAAAATAGAATTACATCGATAAAAAATAACCCATAACAAGTTGGCTAAACTTCTCATGCAAACCAACATTCATAGCTCAAGGTTTTTCATGCACAACTATCTCTACAGAGCTTGGACTTAGACACTTCTAAAATCACAATGAACCCAAATGCATGCAATAGTAGCTTCTCTGGGAAGCTTCACATCTTTTGATAAATCATCTTCCCATGCATTAAATACCATTAAAACTAGAAATACCACATTCTTTGTTGCTTTAACTACCACCGCCATTGTTAACTCCTTTTGCCCCCAAATTGAGTTAGTGGAGTTCAACATATGGTCCACGATTTAAAAATCAAACTTACTTTATATGGCATTCTCCCTATCGACCAAACTTCGCATGAAGTTTAAGAATGGACCATTTAACTTATTTTTGTATGGTGGAGCTAAGCCTCCATAATAATCATTTATTTTTCCAATTATTTCCTACATGGAGTCCCCATTAGGTTCAAAGTCTTAGATCACCCCAAATGTCAATTCATCATAATGCATGGGTCAACAACAACCAAATTTACATTATTAAAAATAAAATGACATTAAAATAACTACATTTGACCATTGTTCAAGAAAGGGTAATTGGCCATTGAATGAACTAATTAATCATATCTCATAATATATGCATTGAAGGGTCATTAGATCATTCATGGTATTCTTTCTGAATTATCATACTTTAAAGATACTAAATAAACATACTATATGTCCATGATGTGGCTAACCAAAACAATTAATAAAAATTCCTTTGAAATAGAAAACCTTCTAATATATTGAAAAATGTATAACTTATAGTCTTAAACAGTTGTTTCAATAATGTAAACCTTATCATCCTGGGGCTGATTAATTTTGTAGAAGTCATTTTTATTAACCAAATTAGATATCAAGGAGTATGGTCAAAGACCATTTTTTATTAAACAAACAACTAACCTTCCTTTATAATTAAGCATAATTCAATCATGAGCCACATCCAAGTTATTATGAAAGCATGGGTCGTTAACCGACCTCTTACTGATTAAATCAAACCATGCACACTTATTAGCCTCTGATAATGTGTAATTTGTTTTAAACCAATATCCATAGCTTATGATTTCCCCCTTGTTTCCATGGCTATTTGGCATAGAGGATGACTTGGAAAACATTTTGATTTTCATTTAAGGTCTTAAGCTTAGTATATTCGGTCTAATCAATAACCACCTTTTTACTTGGTGTTACTATCGGCTGAATGCAAAATTATAAAACAAGGCAAGTTTAGATATCATGCACAATGTGACAATTTAATCAATTCCTTCATCAAATACAACTTTATATGTGTCATGATCAAGCTATAAGCAGCTAATAAACCTTCCCAGATTGTATAGCCATCTTAACATTTCTCTTTCAATATAATAGATTGAATTTTCTTGGTTAATAATAATAATTACCTAGGAAGCCTTTAACTTTTACCTTGATGATCCATAGTTTTACTTGATCCTATTGGAGACCCTCTTATAATTGTACAATCAATTATTGTCACACTATCAAAATAATTTAGTAACTTATATCATTTATTATTTCCCCATAACAAAAAGATACTTCACGGCAATGTATATTGCATCATAATTCCTTGTAGATCATGTTTTCTAGCAAGAATAATATTCCATAATATCAATAAAAAGTACATCACCAAGTATAAAATTATTCTCATACTACAATATGAATAATAATCACACCAATAAGAACAACAAGAATAAGTTTTGATTTAATAAATAGCTTGTGATTGCAAAGTGATGAGCACAGGTGCCAGCGCTGGATATGTACCTACACACACATATACTTCCTTGTGGAAGTATATGTGTGTATAATTACATATGCAACGTCACATCTGCACTAGTAAGCTTACTCCTACAGGAATTTATCAAACCATAATTTATTTTTTCCTTACAAATAGAATGAAAAAGTAGGATGTGACATACAATACCATTTAAATGCATCATCGTGACCTAAAAGCATAATTGACATCAATAAAAACTCACACAATGACCATAATGGTCATTTAATTTGTAACTCTTTTGGGTGACCTTGTACTAAACTGAACTTCTTCATAAACTAACATGTTTGTTTGGGTTTCACTCATCACCACTAATGCAAAATATGGGTATTAAACATACCCATCCGACACCCTTTTCTTAAATCAAAGTTGGAATATATCATCTCACCTACCCATTCAAATCATGCTCACCACTCCACCTAATAAGTCAAACCATGGGCCTCATGTGATCACATCATGCCAGTTAACTCATGTTACTCTACCCAACCCCGGTTACTCGTTAACCCCAATATAACCTCACTTCCAATTTATAATCTTTAGAGGACCGGTTTTGGAAGAAAAGAGATAGAAGAATCTGATCTAGAAGGAATGAGAATGTATGAAATCTCTGCTTATTAAAAGGTTAAAAATTCTGGGAGAATTATGTTGCGAATTCTAAATTCTCATCATTCTTCTTCTTCGGCTTGGCAATCTTACTTAACCATCCCTGTCGCATGGTAATCTTACTTAAGAGTCCATCTTAATGTTGATCTATCATCCTTCCTTCCTATATCTCACCATATTCCCCTCATCTTATTTCTCCTACCTCTCATCGTATTCATCTATTCCAGTCAACCATTCCACACCTATACCCATTATAATTTTGTCTTTCTCCTTGCATATCATCACTGCCGGTTTGGAGATCTTCTTAACCACTCCTTCGGCATGGTGATCTTAGTTAGAGGTCCCTCTTAAGGTGATCTATCATCCTACACTTTCCCATCACTCCACATCATCGCAATCTATACTTTTCTCGTCATTCCCATCATCAACAACCTTCTCACCTCATTTTCCATTCTCATAAATACTATCCCTCATGTTTTCCCACTATTATCCTCCATCATCCCGTGCTTGGAAATATTACTTAACCTTTCTTTCCCCATTCATTTTTCATGTCTGTTCTCTCTCTTTAACCTATTATCTTCATCCATTGCATCTCTCCTCACTTCATCCTTACACAACTCATTATCCCCCCCTTTCTTACTCTTTCCACTTCCATCTTCTAGATTCTTCTATAATTCTCCCACATATCTATTTCCCATGCTTACTCTAACTATTGTTGGTAGTCGCCTAACTTATTCATTCACCATCACCTCTTTCGCACTAATAATATTGGTGGAATTCTCCCTAAAATCAACTCCCCATTCTGCATACCTTGTTCCTTCTCTTTGGACCCTCCTTCATTCTTATTCTTCATTCCTTCCTTCCTAATGTGCCCTCTTATCATTAATTAGGGCTTATCCTAACGTCCCCCTTCATTGGCATTCCCTCTTTCATTCCTCATTTAATTTTTATCTCTTCTCACCTTTCCTCCATCCTTCCCTTCCAATCCTTATCGGTGGATTTCTCCTAACATCCCTTCACTGACATTCCCTCTTATATCCCTTCCTCACTTTTTATTCGCCACCTCTCCATCTTCCATTCTTCCTTTCACAATTTCTTTTATTGTCTTCAATCATAAACCTCTCTTATTTTAATCGTTATCACTTTATCCTCATCTCTCTTTATCTCTAGCATATTTTTGAAAATTTTTTTTTCATATCATTCCCTTATCTACTCCTTACATTCTGATACTACTACTAACTGCTCACTCTTTAAACGAATATATCCCTCTTGGTTACCCTCCTGCATAATTTTCTCTATTATCCTCTCATCATTTCTTCTCCTCATCTTATTTCACTTCCTCTATATCATCTTCATCCCCTTTTTACTTCGTGTTTCCCTCTTACCTCCCCACTGATAACCTATCTCTTCAGCGTTGTCCCATCTATTTTAATCATTGCAACTTGCAAATCAACCTCCACAGCATTCCATACTGTCATTTCCATATTATTTTTCTTGGTTTCCATTTCCTTTCCTCATCATGATCTGTTCCTTCAATAATTATACATACCACTTCACCCACATCTTTTGTGCCCCAACCTGTCATATTCAACCCCTCAACTACATCTACATCAAACATGCCCATCACCCACATCTCCAAATATCCCAAATATTCCTATATCCCTATCTATCCCAGCTACCCCTACATCTATCATATCAATAAATCCACCTATCCCTACCTTGACATCTTTACCTATATCCTTGCCCATGGCCACATCACCTGTTCTATCCCAATATTCTTTATCTGATCATTCTATCACAATGACCAAATCCTCTTGATCTCTAACCCTATCAAAGATACCCTTTGAAACATTTATTGAACAAACACCTCCACCTAAGTCAAATAAAGATGGTTTTCATTCTTCCACTACAAAATTATTTGATTCCACATTGGCCAATCCAAAACCTATACAATTCACATCCCACATAGACCTCAATAATTTATGAATCTACCATTCTCAACTACTTCTACACCATAAATTAATCCTACACCCACTTCATTACCTATCATGTGTACTCCGTAAGTTAGCACATCCCTTTCAGTAGGTTTGACTACCCTACCTACATCCATTCTACCTTTACCCATCATATCATCCTTAGAGTCAATCCCAATTCCTCCTTCTACACTTTCTCCCATATCGACCACACCAACTACCTTAACCACATCCACATCAGCTTCAATTATACATACCACTTCACCCACATCTTTTGTGCCCCAACCTGTCATATTCAACCCTTCAACTACATCTACATCAAACATGCCCATCACCCACATCTCTAAATATCCCAAATATTCCTACATCCCTATCTATCCCAACTACCCCTACATCTATCATATCAATAAATCCACCTATCCCTACCTTGACATCTTTACCTATATCCTCGCCCATGGCCACATCACCTGTTCTATCCCAATATTCTTTATCTGATCATTCTATCACAATGACCAAATCTTCTCGATCTCTAACCCTATCAAAGATACCCTTTGAAACATTTATTGAACAAACACCTCCACCTAAGTCAAATAAAGATGGTTTTCATTCTTCCACTACAAAATTATTTGATTCCACATTGGCCAATCCAAAACCTATACAATTCACATCCCACATAGACCTCAATAATCGCATCATACAAACACCTCTTCCTCCACTAATATTCTTACCTACACTACTACAATATTTAGATATTCTAGTTGAAATTATTGTAATCCCCACCAAGGGTAAATATTCTAGATCAAAATACAAGCCTCATGGAAAACATTCCCAAAAATCTCGTACCCATCCTCATAAAAAGTTAGATCTTCCCTCTTTTCAACAATCCAATGTTGTAACATCTATTTTAGGGACAATCCCTTCATCTACGACATCTCGAAATAATATAGCAACATCCAAAAAATCTAGTCCTCTAATCAAATTTGATTTGTCTTTTGAGACATCTAATTCACCCATAAAATCTACATCTATACCTAAGTCCAAACCAAAACATCATAGGAGTTATTTTTTTTTCAACACTTCAATCGGGTCCTACGTAGATATCCTTTGACATTTAACTTGAATATCTGTCTTCACACTTCCTCCCATTAAATCCTTTAATCCCTATAATCCAAATCCATTGTGGTTTAATATCAATTGCATTTTTTCTTATCATCGTACCATGAGCCATGACATTGAACATTGTAAGGCCTTTCAAACAATCAGCCATAACCTTATTGAGAAAGATGATTTCCTCATTCAGGGGAAACATATTTCTCCATCTACATCTAATCTAATTTGTATCCCATCCATTGGGTTTCCCATGATTCTTCTATCCATATCATCCCTTAACATCCCTCTTCCACATGACATACCTCCTAAAGAAGGTCCTTCAGTATTCATCAATAATGCTTATCTTTCCAAGCAAACTTGTGGTCTCCAACTGTTTATCTCATTCAAGTCCAAAAAAATCCTATCTAAACTCATCCACATTTAATCACTATGGGGACAGCCCCCACTCATCCTTTGCATCACTTATGCATCACTTTATCTCTTATCCATCCATACAACCCCATTAATTTTGGGGGACTTCACTCTTGACATCACTTTATTTAACCTCATCCAATTTCATCCAATCCATCTTGTCCAATCTGAATCCAACTTTTGTCTAGTCCAAATATCAGTTCAAGTCTTCCTTTGAGGCCATATTCATCCTTCCATCACGGGACCATTTATTTTCATCAAATTCCTCCTTTGAGGTCATGTTTTTCCTTCCGTTGAGGGACCATTTTTTCCGTATTTTTCATCAAGATCCACCATTTTGTCCACATTTTTGTATCTCTTGGGGCACCAATTATTTTCCACCATTGTGGTCATATTTTCACTTCCTTAAGGACATGGTTTTATTTTCCACTTGTCTATCACATCTAATCCTTTACAAGCTATCATCTCATCCTGTCATAACTTTACTGTCTTCCCTCCCTTGGTGGTAAACCAGAGATAGAACACTTTAATGTAGTTGCACTTGCAACCATTCTACTATTAGCATATCTACCAATGAGCACTTAGTTATATCCTTAGATCATTCCTCCATCACGAACCTCTTATATCTATCATTGTAATGATTTAGAATTATGTGGTCTGTCATCACTTTCCTAGTCATGACCTTAAATATGGGCACCACAGATATGTCCATAGCATTATTTGAAGGATAGGTTATCCCTATTCTAGTGAGAGCTCTATGATAATTACATCCATCACACTCTCATTCACTTATTGAAGCCATGTGAAGGGTCCAAGGATGTATCTTGTACACCTTTATCCCCTCTTAGGTGGTCTACCTAGCTATACCCAGATATTACCCATAAAAATGAAAGTATAAATTATGGATGCTCATATCTCATGCTATTTTATCCAAAAATAGACTGATCCCTTTAAGGAAAATTGTTCACTAAAAGCATACGATGAAAAAAAATTAGATTGATCCATTGAAGGATAGTTGTTCATTCAAATCATACAATAATAAATTGATCCCCTGAAGGACAACTATCATGCATATCTTATCCTACCATCCAAAAGTAAAAATCAAACCAAAATCCAAAATTAAAAGCAAAAAGTAGACCATACCCTCGAAGGATGGCTACTCTCTTATCATGGCAGAAAATGCTTCTCACATTGATAAACCTTCTACATGTCATTACATCCTCAGAAAGCTCTTCGCATCGATAACATTTCTCATATATACATTGCAGAATTCCTGCATTGATCAGTTTGAATCTTCCCCCTTCCCAGAGGTGGGGTGTGGTTCTAAGAACAACCACCTATGGAGATCCCTCTTCCCATGTACAAGTTACATATCCAACCCATTTCTTGTGATGACATTAGCTTCATTAGCATCTGGCATCAATATTTCCCTCATGTTCTTTTGTCATAACTAACTATCGTTGGTTATGTGTTAACACCTATTATGGGTTGCAAGTGCAATGTCTTGAGTGGACCCCTATCTTGTTTACCTCCAATCCAATTTGAAGCATGGTTTCCCCGTATCCTCCTTAGTACAGTCTTGTGTCATTTATCTCATTAAGGTCATCTTTTATCAAAATCATATTCTTCCATTTCAAATCATATTATTCCATTTCAAATCTTGAATTCTATATCTATTTGTTTACCTCTAAGGATGGCACATCTGACCATCATCCATAATCCCATGAATTATGTTACTATCTATACACTTTTTAGTTTGGGAATTCTGTTTGATTTACCTTGCAGTTTATGAATCCTACTTGAGGACCCCTCTCAAGAAGAGTTTTTTATCCTATAACTTCTTATCCCCCATCATGGTCAAAAATGTCTTTAATCCAGTTCTCCTCGCTCCTCATTTACACTCATCACCACTTATCCCCATATCATCCTTCTCACCTTTTTCCCCCTTTCACCACTTTGTGTGTCTTCCTTTTATTTCCTCCCAAATTTTTTCTTTGTCTCTTTCATTTGATATTATTGCATCATCACTCCCACCCCATGGGCATCCCAATTAAGGATTACCCTTGCACTCTCCATCTACACTACATATATTCCTCGATCTATTCATGTCACACTCCTTTGTTTCCTTATTATCACATTGTTATCACCTCTTTTCACCTTTTGTTCCATTTTGGCATACACCACTCACTCTTTTCTCATCCTTCCTAGTATTTTTCTTCTATTTTTCCATCTTACTTAAACAATTTCATAGTATGGAAAATTTACTTGAGGGTTCCCCTTCAATCCATCTTGTCATACCCTCGCTTAAATCTTCTCATCATTCTTCTTCTTCGGCTTGGTGATCTTACTTAACCATCCCTGTCGCATGGTAATCTTACTTAAGAGACCCTCTTAAGGTTGATCTATCATCCTTCCTTCCTATATCTCACCATATTTCCCTCATCTTATTTCTCCTTCCTCTCATCGTATTCATCTATTCCAGTCAACCATTCCACACCTATACCCATTATAATGTTGTCTTTCTCCTTGCATATCATCACTGCCGGTTTAGAGATCTTCTTAACCACTCCTCCGGCATGGTGATCTTATTTAAGAGTCCCTCTTAAGGATGATCTATCATCCTACACTTTCCCATCACTCCAAATCATCGCCATCTATATTTTCTCGTCATTCCCCATCATCACACCCTCTCACCTCATCTTCCATTCTCGCAAATACTACATCATGTTTTCCCACTATTCATCTCCATCATCCCTCACTTGGAAATATTACTTAACCATTTATTTCCCATTCATTTCATGTCTTGTTTCTTTGTCTTTACCTCATTCATCTTCATCCATTGCATCCTCTCCTCACCTTCATCCTTGCACAACTCGTTATCCCCCCTTTCTTTACTATTTCCACTCCATCTTCTAGAATTCTCCCACATATCTATTCTAATGCTTACTCTCCATTATTGTTGGTATTCACCTAATATTCTTTCATCACCATCTTCCACACTAATAATTATTGGTGGAATTCTCCTAAAAATCACTCCCCATTCTACACAGCCTTGTTCCTTCTCTTTGACCTCCTTCATTCTATCTTCATTCCTTCCTTCTTATGTGCCCTCTGATCATTATTAGGGGACTTATCCTAACGTCCCTTCATTGGCATTCCCTCTTTCATTCCTCATTTAGTTTTTACCTCTTCTCACCTTTCCTCCCATCCTTCCCTACCGATCATTATCGGTGGATTTCTCCTAACATCCCTTCCTCAATTTTCTTCACCACCTCTCCATCTTCCATTCTTCCTTTTCAATTTCTTTATTTTCTTCATCATACACCCTCTCTCTATCTTCTCGTTATCAATTTATCCTCATCTCTCTTATCTCTGCATCTTTTCCAATCTGTTTCATTCCTTCCCTCTATCTTCTCTTTACATTTCTAATACTGCTCACTCTTTACTCAATATATCCATTCTTAGTTCCCTTCCTTCTGCATAATTTTCTCTATTATCCTATCATCCTTTCTTCTCCTTGTCTTATTTCACTTGCTCTATATCATCTTCATCCCATTTTTACTTCGTTTTTCCCTCTTACCTCCCCATTGATAACCTGGCTCTTCAATGTTGTCCCATCTATTTTATCATCCCACCATCCACACGCATTTCCATGTTATCAGTTCCCTATTATTTTCCTTGGATTTCCTCACCATGATCTGGTTCCTTCAATATTTTTTTCTCTATCGTTTCTTTCATTTTCCATTACTTCTCCCTTCATCTACTTCACCCTCCTTCATCCTTTCAGAATAACTCTCTCCCTTTTTCATAATTTAACCCTTTATTTTGAATAAATCTCTCCCTTTTTCATAATTTCCATTTCACTTTTCATTTTCTTGTTTTTTCCCTCTCATCCATCTTTGTTATCCTCTTCCTCCCCTTTCATTCCATTTTTTTCTCCTCCTCCATCTTCATCCCTCTATTTTGTACCCTTGTCTCCTTCAAATTTAACCTTTCTTGCTCTTCTCATAATCACCCACTACTCCTATCCATTCCATTTTCTCTTTCTCATAATGTCCTTCAACACATCCCTAACACCTAGCATTCACAATCAATTCCAATGTTTCTATGTTTATGTACCACCACTGATCCATTTCATTACATCATATTCTCATTCTCCTCTCTGCAGCATTGACGTCTCCTCATTTTAAGAACTTTTTCACCTATTCTATTCTCGTTAGCCCTCTCGCAGGGGCATCATCATATCCATCTCTAATAATTTCTTCCCATGGTATTTTAATCTTTGAGGATACCACAACAATCATCACCTATCACCATTTTCCTCGCAAGTGTTTGTTCTAATTTTTACTTGGAAACTGTTGATCATAATCTTTCCCCCATTTCCATGAATTGCAGTTTGTTATAATTTCTTGTAAATAAAACATCTTCCTTAGAAAATATCTATTCACAACTATTCACTTCCCTTTCTTGGGGCATTTTATCACATACTTCTATCTAATTAGTTCTTCATGTCCGCCTTTGTGCCCATACACAACCCCCCTTTGGGAAATTTTATTTACACATTCATCTTCCACTTTGTCACTTTCGTGCCATGTGTGGGGGCATCATTATCTTCATCTTTTTCCCTTTTGTGGATGCATGATTTTTTGTTTGATACCTCATGTACGAAGGATTTTGTATACCTTGCATATTCATTTGTGCATACGTTAATGTTTTCCTATGATCCATTGGTCATCATAGTTTACATCAATATTGTAGTGGTCTTCACCCACTCACTGGTCTGTAGAACATTATCGCCCGTCTCCGTTGAGACCGTGATTGTCCTCTACGGATGTGATATTGGATTCACCTCCATATTTTTCATTGTTATTACGATCCTTTTTCTCCTATGGCATCTTTCCTTTGGTCATGTTTTTATCCATCCTCATACCTTTTATGAACACATGATTTCATCCAACCCTTTTTGTTTTTGTCTCGTGGCTTGCTATCATGAACCACTCAACAAAAAGGGACAAATGTAAACACCAAATTTTGGTATCACCCCATATTTTCTCCCTCTTTCAGTAGTCTTATCCATGCAAATCATCTCCCACCAAAACAACATATTTAATTAATCAATTTTGATTGATTAATTGATTCCCTTAAACCTCATTATCCAAATATTCCAATTAGGTCACACTCATCCACTATTACACCCACCATACAAATCATAAACCCCATATGAACCCTACTTAATCAAACTCAATCGAATTAAATCAAATCCAAAACCCCACCTAATAATCAATCCCCAAAAATTATTAAATTTATGAACCCCATCTATTAATTTAATAATTATAAAACCCAAATACATCAAAATATGACATCTCATTCAAATATTCAATAGTGTAAACTAATCTACATGTGATTCACTATTACACCTAACATTTCAAATCAGGTCCCCACTCAATATCACATCCTTTCTTTTTTTTTAAATCATGAGCCCCTCAGTCAAATCAAATCCTAATTAGGTCCCATTAAGCAGGGTTACTTTTGTAAACTCTGGTTACTCGTTAACCCCAAATTTAACCCATATCTAAGCTATAAATATAGCCCTTTCGCCCCTCTTATGGATAATACGAAAAATTCTAAAAGAACTCTTGAAGCTTGAAGTTTTGGAAATAGTAAGAAAAATCTGCAAATAGGAAGGTTTTGAAGAATAAGCAAGTTTGAAGTTTGAGGTCTTGAGGCTTTGAGTTTCAAGTTTTAAATTCAAGGAAAATCTCTACCATTATAGCTCCCCTCATCCCCATACTACTCTTCTGATGCCACATATGGCACCGTAATGTCATCCACAAGCACTTCAAGCTCCCTTGTCATCTCATTTACTTGGCATCTTGTACTTCTTCGCTACCGCATGTTACCTAGTGTTCATTGTTCATTTATATCTTTCTAGACACGGGGGTTGAAATCCTCCAAGGGAGTTCACAACCTCTTGGAACTGGTATTATCCAGGCAGCCACCCCTGTATATATTGATCTAATCATATCTCTTTGAGTTTTTTTTACAGATGTTATCACATCTCTCTTCTTCGCGCTCGTAGATTCACATCCACATCTGAGGCACCTTAAGCCCTAGACATCATTCAAAGTTGTTGGTAGCTTCCAGTATCATCATTCACCTGCACGAGAATGAGGTTTCTTATACAAGACCTAGCCTATTAATTAATCCTATTTGATTAATTAAAGAATCCCAACTCCCATGAATTGTTGATCACTTGTTAATTCTTCTAATCAAGCTTATTTATTCTAAATCTTCTTTATCACTTATCCCACATGCACTAGTTTGCAAGATTCTCCCAAATAACAAAGCTATATAAAGGAACCTCCTACATTCTTTCACACACACCATACTTTTTCTAGTATTTCATATAAGACATATGATAACAGCCTTCTCCATTATTTTAGAATTACTTCATCTTGTGCATTCATTATACCATTGTTGAGTAGAAAGGAAAATCTAAGTATGGCCTTGTAGCCATTTCTTGGTGAGATCCTTCCCTCTCTTTGGAGATCAAAAACACAAATTTGATTTCTCATGATCTAAAGAGGCTCATGTTTAGAAGTAATCATACATTTAATCATAGGAATGGTTAGCATTAGATGATTTCATTCATGTTTATGCAATAATTAGCTAATTCCTTTAAGATATTATCTTGATGTTCTTATTAGGTTAACTTTTTTTGAAGCTACTTAGTTTTTGTCTGATTCCATAGCTTATAGTTTAGTATGCATACATTTGGCACACCCGGTGGGACCTACACTAATGTCCTTTACATTAATTTAATTTTTTTGTAGATTAGTTTCAATTTTAGTTACTAACCCTCTTTTTTAGCATTTATAGATAATTCTTGAGTTTCTTAACTAGATTAGTTAATATTTCTTGGTTTTAGTGCTCTTTGTAGGAGTAAAGAAGGTGTGGTGCTGCCAAATTTGAATCAAATTTACAAATATTTGAGATTTTTTGACATTATTTTTTTCAAATCACATGTTTTTGTGCTTGCATAGGTGTCTTGTGCTACCGAGAAGAATCCTTATGCTAGCGGGAAGAAGGCTTGTGCTAGTGACAAAACTCGTGCGCTACTGCTACTAAGCTAGTGCTACCACTTGACAAGCTTATGCTAGCACCTCTTGATCTGAGTTTTCGTTGACTTAAATTTGGATGCTCTATGTAAGTATTGCACTACTGCACTATAATCTTGTGCTATTGCATTCTAAGCTTTCGGTACTGACTCTCATCCTGTGCTAGCGAAACACTATTATGTGTTTTTGTCTCAGACCTATGTTTTTGACATTATCCATGCACTATCAGATTTATCCATGCACTACTGCTAAAATCCACATGCTACTACTATATAGGCTTGTGTTAGCATTCTGTGTTAATATTTGGCTCAATTTTCAAGGTTTCTAGATTATGATTTTTTATGTTTGTTGTTGTTGAATAGGTTTTCTAGCTCTATTTTGTAGTTTTTTATATTTTTAATTAGATTTCTAACATTTTTTCAAGCTTTAATCAATGTAATATTCCATGTTTTTCTTAAGTTAGGCTAAAGTTTGTGTATGCTCTTTTCTTTCACTTTTGGGTGATCTTGAGAAACAAAAGCAACTTTAGTCTTCATTTTCTAACATTTGGTGAATTTGGAAACTTAATCATTTTATTTTTTCTTAAGGGAATAAATAATTTATCAATCATTATTCAAATTTCATTTGATTCAAGTTTTCCTTTACATTTATCTAGTTAAATCAAATTATTTTGTGTGTTCTTCTCTTACATCCTGGGAGATCTTAAGAATCAAAAGCAATTTTGATTCACTTTCTATGAGAAACTACTAAGTCTTTTGTCCATAGGACCTAATGTTTGTCAAATATTTGGGATCTAAACAAATACTAATGCACATTTGTTGCAAGTTTTCAATGGTGTGCTAAACCACATTTTAATAAAAAGATAAAAAAAACACACCACTTCATTCAAAACATTGTATTTCATGTTTGGTTAAGGGTTAAAACCCATCCACTTTAAATTGGGGGAAGTATCTTTGCATAAGCCATAAAACTCATTTTGAGGATTACCCTAGGAACCCCAAAGTATTCAAGACCTTGAGATAACTGGTGGATGAAATGGGAAGTGCCCTGCTACCCACTGGACTAGTTGAACACTTGTATGATAAATCTTCAAGTTAACCGTATGAGGCCCATTTATTGATTGATTTTGGGGTAATGGTCTAATGTCTATTTTATTACGAAGTGCATACCTCTCTTAGGTAATAATTGGTGAGTGTTGAGAATACAATCCTAAGAAACTTTTTGACATTAGGGCCAACTTAACTTTATCCATCATGTTCCAAAGAGCTCTCACAAAGAAAAAACTTCTTCGGAGTCAAAACCTTGTTATTCGAACAAGGGGAGAGTTCATTGAAGTTTTCACCATGTGTTATTCATCACAAAACTTAAAAGGAATCACTTTTTTCTAGTTTCACCTTGTCATAAGACAAGGTGAAACTATGCCAAATCTATATTATGAATTTTTCATTACCACTTAGTCTACTCCTTTGTTTTATTGTTTTCCTTTTTGGTACAAAAGAGAGCATACATACGTGTGCATATTGAAAATAATCGTGTCCATAAATTTTGTATTCTACTCACATGACTAGGCTATAATATCAGAATGTGAGTGTTGAAAGTGTGAATGGTATGTCTTCATGTTTTGATATCCATTGTCTCACATCCATATTGAGACTCGTGATCATTGTAGTTAGGTTGTCTCATCATTGACTTCCTCTTGAGTTGTTGTGTTGCTCATATAATATCAAAATATTATTTATACTTACATCTTGTTTCCTTTCTGAAACTTGATTTAATTCTCTAAGTTGTATTATTATGTTGCTCGCATAACTATCAACTTCTTGATATACTTAGACCTTGTTTTTATTCCAACATTTTCTTGAGTTTGAAAAGTGTTGTCGTTACGATGTTCACATTATGTCAACATCATTTTGATTCTAATATCTTGTTTTATCTACAAAGCTTGATGAACATGTCCAAATTGTGTTGTTACGCTGCTCACATTTGTAGTTTCCATTTTCAAGACTTGTACTTTTTGGGTGTCTAAACTTGTATAAGTATACCTTCTTTGGAAATCACAACAACATCATCTTAGTACTTAGGTCTTGTTTATCAAAAACTTGATCTAATTATTTACATTGAGTGTTGTCATTATTGCACAAAATCTACCTTTGAGAATATAGGGAGTAGTTATTTGTGTGATTGGATCTTGGTCTTGTACTTGAATGATTTATCCTAGATAATTCATACTATATTGTTCCATATCAATGTGTCATTCTTTATTATTTGGTATATTTATTTCCTTGATTCATTGGGTTCTTTTCCATTCATTATTTGTGATGATTTGATGTCGTTACACTGTTTGGTTTTCCTAGGGTCCATTTTAATCAACCTTATTAAAATCTTTCCCATTATGCCTCTTATGAAAAGGATGGGACATCGAAGATTAGGGTCAAACACATTTTTTAATGACAAGTGAAATCATATTTTTGAAGAAAATAACATGGTTTACCATAGTGGTGACAAGGGGAATTCTCCTTGGAATGAATTTGAATTTGATCCCTCCCACATGAATAAATTCATATTTGAGAACAAGGATGAAGACCTTATGCACGTCGTAGATTTAGGGGATAAATTACCACCTATATTTGACCCTACTATCCTCAAGAACATGGATCATGGAGAAGAAGAAGTAGAGCATCCTCTTTGGAATGTTAATGGAATCCTAAACCCAAGACATGCTTCTACTTCCAGCCAATGGAATGAGGAAGAGGTGCCTTCAAAAAATAATGGCGTTTATCACATCCCTATTGTTAAAATTCATTACAATGATCATGAGTAACATACCAATCATAAACAACCCCCTCCTCATGAGAATCATGAAGAGACACAAAACAATGAAGTTACAATATAACAACAAATACAAGTCATTACTTGTCAATTGGAAATTTCAGCTTCACATGTCAACAAAGAGCCTATGAAGACTCCAAGATAAGAAAAACCTAGAGCTTTGTATCATGAGTGTTACACAAAAACTCCGCATCAATAGAAACATAAAGAGGTGTATCATGAATTATACACTGATAATAAAGGTGGTGAAACATCTGGACTTAATCGTGTATATATGCCTACTTTACTTATGCGTGGTCAAATATTTGACCATGAATGGTTATATATGAATAACTCTCTCACTTTTTTACAAGAAGGAAATGTGGGACATAGCAAGAAGTATCAATTTAAAGAGATTTTCCCATATCCATTTGATACAGCTATGTTGAGAACACCTTTCCCTCATCACTTTGATTATCCAAAATTTGGTAAGTACAAAGGTAAAGGTGATCCACGATACCATGTAAAATACTTCTTTATGGAATGTCAAGAGGTCACATATAGTGATAATTATCTCATTCACCTCTTCCCATGGAGTCTAGGGGGATAAAAAATCAAATGGTCCTTACACATACCTAAGGGGTCAATCGATACATGGCTGGAGTTAGAAGAAAAAAATTTGTATGTCACTTTTCCTTTAACATGGAAAATGATGTTACCATGATAGACTTATGTAATGAAAAACAAACAGAAAAATGATAACTTCAATAGTTTCTTATAAATATGGAGAGGTTTATCTAGTCACTTCCCTTACTACATACCAGAAAAATAGCTGGTTAGCATTTTTTCTACCTAATATGCACCCTAAGATTGTTTTCCACTTGCATATGCATTGTGGAAACACATTTGAAGAATTTTTAGATAAAGGCTACCAAATTTAGAAAGTGTTGTTAGCCAAAGGGACCTTAAAACCCATTTCAAAAGATAATCACAAATCAAAGCCTATAGATAAATGAAATTTCTTTCAGAATAGGAATAAAAATGTCATAGGTGATGGTATAACTGATTCTAAACATGTGTAGGTAGTTCTCAATAAAGTTCCTTTAAAACTTACCAAAAGGACTGTTGCACCTGAATTCAAGTATCATGCGTTCACCCCTCTAACAGATTCTGTTTCATCTATATGAAAACAGTTAGAGGCAATAAAAATGGTTAAGTTCCAAAACACTATACCTTACGAAGATGATACACCAAAACCAACATGGTTCTAAGAAAATGAATATTGAGGGTTTCATCGTGTTAATAGTCATAAGAATGATAAGTTTTTGAAGTTAAAACACTTCATACAAGATGTAATTGATAGAGGAGATGTGGAAATGTATTCCCCATGACCTATCAAGTCTTCCAATTAAAACTTGGGAATTTACAAGGAACCTTTCCCTAAACATAATAAAGATAAGAAACTGGATCAAGGTTAGTATTCCTAAAACAAAATTACCAACTATGTTTCCAAAACCAATAATCGTTTTGATTCTCTAATTGGTTGTGTTAACACACCTGTTAAACATATCAACACTATTAAGATTAAAGTGAGAGAGTGTATCATGGAAACGCAACATGATCACCTCGTTATCCCATAACCTCCTTTGCCCACCCCTTAGGATAGTAATTATGATGTTTTATAAAAACTCAAGAAAATACTTGCTAACATTTTAATCTTAGATCTTCTCAAAATATATAATGTTAAAAAATACATCCTTTGTAAAACACTACAAGGGTCAGGAGTTTTAGATTGATCCTACACACTTATAATACTTGGTCTCGCAGATTGCTCCTATGGAGCACATAACCTTTAGTCATCAAGAGATTCTTGAAGAGGATCCTACGCATAATCTACCCTTACATATTGAATTCATTGTTCATTGTAAAAATATAAAAAAGGGTACTTGCAGACAACAGATCGGGCATAAATATGTATACTCTGAAACTGGTTCAATAATTAGGTTGCACTGATATTGATCTAGAGCCTATGGTCATCACAATCAATTCCTATGATAATAAAGAGCTCCAATCAGCTGACATGGTCACTATTCCTATGGAAGTGGGGCCTATTACTCATGACACCAAGTTCCATGTTTTGGACTTGGAACTTCCTTACAACATGCTCCTCGGTCGACCATGGATTCATGTCATGTAGGTCATGCCTTCCACGCACCATCAATGTCTAAAGTTATACCATGAAGGACATATTATTACCATTCAGGGGGATCCTCAACCCTTTCCTCAGTGCATAGAGTTATCAGGTTATTTCCCCACCACATTTAAATGTCCTTCTACAGAAATGTTCGTTCACGTTCAATCAAAGGTGTTTGCCTCACATGTTGATCCGGATGCAGAGATGGATGAGCTAGTGGATGCTTCAAAATAATTTTGTTTGGGAATGAGCACGCCATTAGGATGATAAATCATGTGGCATGCTTTGAATAGAGAAGTGTCTAGTAGGAGAGTTATAATTTTTTCCTCATGTTCCTATTTTATGCATCGATGAAGGGTGGAAGGAATGTAATGAATGGTACAAATCCATGGTCGTCTAAGGAGAATATTGTATTATAACTCCCCTTCTATGATATATAAGACCTCATGGAGGAGATTTTCACCAACACAGATAGGAAGGATAACCGTGCCCAAAGTGGGGGTGAAAGCATCATTAAATGTGTAAAGAACTACGGGTGATTGGGTGACAATGGAATTAGGCAGCTTGAGTTGATTAAAGGTGTGAGATGAGATGATGTTTATGATAGCACCATTGTTTATCATATAATTATGAATGAATGTTTCATTGATACGCATAGTGATGAAAATCGGAAGGTCGTGTTGTTTAGGTGTTATTTTAGGAATTTCGGCAATGTCAAAAGATATGAAGGTGGAAGCGGTAAGTGCCCCAATAAGAGAAGCAAAGGGTTGAGCCTCATTGCTAGGAGTAGGGATACATTTGAGAGCTTCAATGAGATCTTGCTTATGATCTGGGGAGATTTGGATGAGCTCATAGAGTGAAATCTTAACTAGGTCCTGATGAATTTGTTTCATAACACTTTATTCAATAACATCAGGTTGAGGGGCAACCAAGATATACACATTAGGTTTTGATGAACAAGAGGCCAGATTAGGCCTGTTAGAGGGAGCAGTGACAATGAATTTTTATTTGATTAAGTAGGAGGTTAGAAGTCATCGGGGTGAGAATGCGTGGTGATCTGAATAACATTGATAAGAGAGGAGGACCCTCTTTCGGAGAGGTCATGGTTGGAGGAGAGATGATGACAAAATCCTTGGATGAATGAGGAGATTTAGATATCTTGGTGTATTAAGGTTGGGATGAAGAATCAGTATTGGTAGATGGAAGAGGGTGATCCCCCTCAATGAGAAGATAATCTTCTTCAATGATATTATGGATGATAGTTTGTAAGGTCTTGTAATGTTTGGTATCATGTCCTGGTGCACGATGGTATGCACATATGAGATTAGAATCTAACCATAAAGGTTTAGGGAAACGTGAATCAAAATACTTAATGGGGGGAAGGGTGAATGTGGTTGCTTGAAGTAAGCGTTGGAAGATTTTTGTGTAGGGACTAATGGTTTTTCTTAAGTAGAGGTCATAGGTGGAGTGGATGTGAGAATGAGGGATGAAGGTAAAAGAGATAAAAAAATTTGACGAGGCTATATGGGAGCCTTTGATTCTATCTTAGACTTTGAAGAAGGATGTGCTTGAGTCTTGGTTTCAGTTTTGATGTGACTTGGATTCTGATTTGAGAATGGGGGATGTAGATGATTTAGAAGGGATATAATATTTGGAGGAAGGATTAGATTGCTTTGTCTTGGATTTTATGATAATGGAGGTCATGGATTAGGGGGCTATCCCTAAGATGGATGGATATGCTCTTTAGAGTGATTATGTGACATTAGATTTCTTAGGAGGGTTAGTATTGGGAGGAGTGAGCTCCAACTTTTTGTGCAGGTGTGTGAGGGATTTTTGGATGGGCATGTCAAGGTTCTTAGACTTTGGTTGCGAGGATTTATCTTTGGCACAATTGATGAATATTTCAACTAGGGGTTCTATGGAGGTACACCTAGGTGATGTGGATTGCGTTGTGGAGGTATATTTTGAAGGTGGAAGTGGTTTCTAAGTGACGTGCTTAACAAGATCAAGAGGAGTTGTAGATCGTATGGGTTTCATATTTTTAATCTAGGCGTAATTGGTTCTATAAAGGGGGTATTAATATCACTTTTCATTGTCTTAAGTGGGGGTGTTTGTGAAGTAGATGTTTTAAGAGGTGGCATAACTAATGAAGTAGGAATGGCCACAATGGTAGATGTAGATTATGAGGAGATGGGTATATATATAGGAATAGGTATTTGAGTGGGTGTTGGTGAATGACTAGATGTAATATATGGGGATGAAGGTGAATGGCTAGATGTAATAGGTGGAGATGTAATAGATATAGATGGGGGAATAGATGCATTCAAGATTGATGTTTTTGTGATAGTTGTATATGTAATTAGTGTACATATGATCAGTGTAGATGTGATAGGTGTAGAAGTAGGAGTGGATGTTCATGAAGTTGTAGATGTGGGAGAAACATATAAACTATAGGTATATGTAGAAAATGATGAGGTGGTGGATATAGGTAATGATATGGGTGCTTGGTTTATGGTATTGATCATGTGAGTGTTAGGTTCTTGAGATGTGGGGGGAGTTTGATTCATAGTCGAATGATTGGGGAATGTTTGTTTAAATACTTCGAGAGGATGATTAGGTTGAGCATTAAGATTATCCACTTGGAGGTCACCAAATTCTATGATTTTTTGAACAAGGTCTTAAAAAGTTTGAAACTTCTCAATGTCATGGCCATGAAACTGATGATACTTACAACACTTTTCCTCATGATACCATGCTAGTTTGAGTTGTAATTCATCAAAGGGTCAGATGGGAGGAAGTCAAATGAGATTGACCACCATTAACATGTCACATATTGTACTATAAGATTCTCCAAGAGGGGTATAGTTAGGAGGTGTTCTAAGAGCCTTTGTGGAGGCTCCATGTGATAAGTGGATGTGGATGAGGATTTAACCATGATGGCACTAGCGACGTTCTTATATTTTTCACCATGCATGGAGGATTTAGTGAATTCAGACTTAGGTTTGTTTGATCAAATTTTGAGATGAAATTTCTTAAGTGTGTGGGTTTTGAGTTTGCGAGCCATGGTACAATCCTCTTCAAAGGTTTCAAATGATTGGATTTGAAGAGTATAGTATATATACTTCACACAAGAATGTGATAAGAGTTCAATAAGCTCAGTTTGTGGGAGGGAGAATGATAGTTGGTTAATGATGACATGCTTTTTTGCAACAAAATTTGTGATAGATTTGTCAACATATTGTCTGATGGCGTAAATGTCGGTGATGGTGAAATTATGCACAATATTTATTGAGAAGTATTCTAGGAACAATTACGCAAGTTGGGTGAAGGAGAATAATGAATGTTAGGGAATTCCCTTATACCAATCCAAGACAAGACCGGCTAATAACATGGGGAAGGTGTGAAGCATAAGGTCTTGATCATGGGAAATTAAGTAGCATGCATGCCTAAACTCACAAAGATATTATTGGGGATCCTCCTTACTATTAAATTTAGAGAACTTTGGTAATTTCCAATGAGAAGGATAAGGCTTAACATGAACAAAAGTGTTGATGGGTTCAATGCAATTTTGATCATATGAGAATGTGGTTTTAGATCCCAACATAGTTGCTTCAAGATTTACCATTATACTCAATAACGCCTATATAGGATCATTATATGGATGGGATTGATAAGTTGGAGTATGAGATTGTGATGCATATTAAGTAGATGGATTAGGCTATTGATAAGGTTGATATGTTTGAGAATGTGTAGGTGTTGGAGGAAATGGTTGATAAGGGGGATGTAATTGAGATGTTTTGATTGAATGGGTTGAGATAGGGGTTGTTGTTGGGAAATGGGGATGTGATAAGATTGGTGATATTGCATTAGACATTGAGAGATGGGGACATTTGATTGATGTGGAATAGGATGATTTGGGATGTAAGTAATGGGTGGTTGAGATACTTGAGTTGATTGATTGGGAAATATATAGTGAAAAGCACCTCAAGGAGGAGGTTGATAGGTTTGAGTTGATTTAGATTGATGAGGTTGTCAAGTGATTACATTGGCATGAATGCAGGAAATGGAGATAAGGGGAAATTTTTTATTATTTTATTCGGATGTAGGAGGAAGCAAGTGATTCTCTTGTGATGATTAGATAGGGGAACAAGTGACTGTAGTGGATTATGAGGTAATGGGGATAGAAGAGGTAATAGTGGTATTAATACGAGTAAAATTAGGAGGAATGGGCATCACCAATTGGGTGGTTTGGTGAGCATGACAGATTTTAGAGGAATATGGGTGAGGATTAAGATCTTGTTGGACCATATCAAGTTCATTCATAGCTCTCAGAAAGAATAAGGAAAGGTTTGATGTGAGGACTTGTGTAGATTTGGGATTGGAATGGTAAGCATAGACTTGTTACAAAGGTGGTCCATCAATGGGGAGGTTGGTATTATTACAAAGGAGATAGTCATGAAGAGAAACCAGATTAGCATTGAGAATCTCTTGGAATTCCACACACCCACGAGGGATGATATGAGGCCCAAAAGTTTCGATATAGGGGGTAGAAGGGGGTGTTGCTAATCTAGATGGAAAAAATAAACAAGAAAGGAAGGGGTTGGTTTTGACATGAGTGTTAGGTTGGACCAATTGATTTTGTTGAAGAGAGGGAATAAAATCCATGGGTTGAGAAACTGTGGAAGAGGTGACCAAAGGGGTGGAGGTAAGGATAGAAAGTGTAGAAGTTTTTTGGGAAGAATTAGTGGAAATAGGAATGTTGTTGGATGACATGTTTTGTTCCATTTGTCTTGCTTGGGATCCTGTAATAACTGACATGAAACAAAAAATAAATAAAACTATTTTGATTTTTAATTAACTCAAACAAGTCATGCATCATAATTTTGATTATCTTGATTATTAAAGATGTGAAAAGAAAAAAGAAATGGGCTTGAAGGAAACCTAAAAAATGGTTGATCTATGGATGGTTTCAAGTATTTTTGGTTAGATTCCTCGATATACCTAGAGGTATGTGAGGAAAAAATCTATGAGGACTACCGGTACATGGCTTGGAATTGGGGCCTACCCCCTCACTTTATGGTCCCGTATTGAAAAGGGAGTTGGGTGATTAGCCAATATACCGATAGTAAAAAAAATATTAATACGACTAGATCACCGTGGCAGATTTTCTATTGGGTGATGAAATCCCAATAGTTCCACCTAGGAGTAAATGTTTGAGATGTATAGTTTTGATGCATATGTTTGGATGTGTGTGATGAAATTGTATGTAAAGTGTTAAACCCCCTAATTATACTATATTTCCAAGAAAAAATGAAGGGTTCTTGTTATCCCAAATTCACCCCCCCTGATAAATTTGGGCAAGAAAACTCTAGCACATAAGGAAATTATGAAGGAAATGAATCAGACCCGCGAGCTCACATTCCAGGATGACAAACTAGTTGCAGAGGGACTCTACAATGGAATGGCGGGGATTGAAAAAGTTTAAACGACCCTGTGTGAGAAGAAAGAGAAGAAACGTCTCTGTCACGCGAATCTGTGTCTTAAATCTGTTTGACAGACTCAGGCATGCTCTAAAATAAAAAAAGGGAAAATGTCAATGTTTGAGCCCGAGTCAAAGGAAAGAGGGCCATTGGAGAAAAAGGTGAAAATTTTCCTTTTAACAAAAAGGCCCAGAGACAAAAGGTGAAGCACATCCCCCAGCCAACCAAAGGGTGCCACATGTCCAAGCAGAGTAGCGGGGCCACGGGAGTTTTCTGGACTTCGTGATTCTTGCAGAAAAAGGGGAAAAGATAAATTACGAACCCACAAACCCAATTTTTCCCTAATCTGGCTATCACGTAACACATATTAAAGGGGACCCAATATTTTAAATTATTTTCCCGTCTATTTGTACGGACTCGATACAAACTTTGGAGGGGCATATCTTTCGACTCAGGGCTTGAAATATTACAAATTTGACACCATTGGAAGCATCTCGACGTCTTCTACGCCATGGAAAGATGAAAAAACCAATTTTCTCAAGCCTTGGTAGGTGAACCATAGAGAAAAGTATTCATACCTTTAATATAGAATCTGATTTTCTCAACTACCAGATCTAATTCAATTCAATCCTCCATTCTTTCTCAACACGCCAGATAGACAAAGGGAGCTAGAATTGACAGATTTGGGGTGGATTTGAAAGGGAGCATTAATTGATGGCATTTGAATCTTCAAGATAGGATTCAATACATATCCAAGGGTGGTTGAAACAGGATTCAACTTTTCCCTCTTCTCTCTCTTTTCTTTTTATATATACTGTAACACTTCTCGTTTGAGAAGGAGAGACATTCTGGGCATAGAGAAACTCTGTCAAATTTGTTTCTCGATGCCATTTTTGAGCAGTGAACCTTCTCCTATGCCTGTCAAATGTATATGTGCCTATATTCCAAAAATGTAATGGTCTATGCACCTTCTAGAGAAATAAAAACGTGTTTTTGTGGTGTTCTTCAACCCTTTGCATCGTTTTGTTGTTTCTTCTTGCCTCTCCCTTCCAGATTTGTTTTTTTGTCCATGTATTTCACATTCAAAGGTGCATGATGTTGTGTTTCATGGAGTTTAATGGAAAATTTGAAGATCTAGGTTGTGTTATTTATGTCTAACCTCCCTCATCTCTATTTTTTCCATTTCTTTCTCCCTCAACAGAATATCCTACATCCTTTGCTGGTGTATCACCGCTTTAGTGTAGGGTTTTTTTTTCCCTCTTTCTCTCTCCTTGGTTATTTAGAATGGTTATATTAGGTTAGATTTAGTTTTCCTGCACTGGAGTAGCTAGTGGTAGGTAGTTTAGGAAGAGGAACTAGCCTTCTCTGGAGAGCTTTCTCACTTTTTAAAGGTCCCACACCTTGGGGAAAGTTCAATGTTATGCAATCACACCAGATGATTCTTCCTTAGAAAAGTAGATCCATAACTCATTTGGGGGTGTTGTGATTTCTCACTAACAATTTTGGCACGCCCAGTGGGACACTGGGGTTAGATATTTCATCTTCTCTTAGTGTCTCAGCAAAAACAACAAAACTTACAGCACCATGCGCCACTAACAATTTTGGCATGCCCAGTGGGACCAGAGGTCTTTGCTTTATTTCATCAACTTGATGTGTTCTTGGTGGGATTCAGCCTTTTGAGGCACATGCAAGCACATCTGGCAACTCCATCTGGTCAAAAACCCATTCTCTGAGTTGCAAACCTTTTCCATCCATTTCCACTCATTTTCATCCATTTTCTTCTTCCCTCTCTTTCATTTTCTCCCATTCCATGAGGTTGTGCAATCATGACTTCATTCCCTTCATGGAACTCACACTTACAACAATGCAGTCCACCTCCAATGCATTTCCAAACTCCTCCAAATCAACATTATGATCAGATCCAGGACCATTATGCTTACCCATATGAGAAACACAAAAACCAGTTTGGCCATGAAGCTTATTAGGAACAGGGGTATGCAAACCATGAAGATAATCAAATGCAAGATGCTGGTCTGTTGGAGAAGATTCAAAAAATGGAGATTGGTATGGTGCATTCAAGAGCTACAACTCAAATGATGGCCTTCAGAATTGGTTGCAGGGCACCTTGTCCATGGGAAGGCCCTTTTCCAAGACACTACAGCCCTCAGGAGAAGTTGGACTTCATGATTGGAATGCTGCCCCAACTTGCACAATGGATAGAAGAGATAGAGGCCTATGAATTTGGTGCCAGGAAGCCTTGTCAATGGGTAAATCCTACACCATTATCTGGTAATTTTCTCTCCACTCCTCAAGCAGCACCATCTCAATTTGAGCTTCAATTTCCAAGCTTCCCATTGTATGCTTCCCCAAGTGTGAAATCCATTTCTCTATCCCCTAGTCTTCCATCCCATTTCAATTCTTCTACCCTTTTCCCTTCCAAACATTCATCCCCTCTGAAAAAACAAGAAGTTCCACCTCCCTCCCCACCACAAACAATTACAAAGTTGGTTGAACCCCAACCTGCCACTCCTCTTGCTTTCCCAAGTCCATGTTGGGGAGATACTCAAAAATCTAGTCAAGGACAGCGAGAAGAGGAGTCCAACAGAAAAGAAATAACCAAATTATAATCTAATGAGTTGGGTTGATAGATTTGGGTCTACAAAGATCCCCTTGATGGTCAAGCCAATAGAGGAGGACCATACGGTTTCAGAGGCCCCAAGTGTGGAGCAGGCTACAGAAGAACCTTCAGTTCTTCCTCCCACTTCATCCCCTTCAAGCTTTGATGTTGAAGAAGGGTTTGATCTTTCAAACTTCATGTTTGAGAGTGAAGGGAGCCATGGTGATCAAGTTACAGATCAGGAAGGCACCATGAAGGAGGTAGAGCACATGCAATAGGACAACAAGGAGGCAGACTGCCTGTCAGACTTGGAAGATTTCTTAATGAAGAGGATCCTGAGGAGATAACATCATTTTTTCCTCCATCTTCAACCTTCCAAGCACATGAACCTGCTGCCATGAAGGAGAACATCCAAGTGCAACAACTTATTCCATAATGGCCCTCTAGAACCAAGGTTGGAAGATCTTGATCTTCCATGTTCTTCAAAGGAGGAGGAAGAGAAAAGGCAGGAGGATGTCATCATCTCTCTCATGCCATTCATCCAAGAAGGTCCACAAGAAAAATCCATTCTTGGAGTTGAAACTCAGAACAAGGGGCACATTCAAAATATCAGACCATGCCCAATCAGGTACTTGGCTTCATTGGAGCCAAAGGAGAAGCCAAAACCAGTCATGCCTACTTCAGGGCATGAGGATGAATACCAAAGCACCAAGGGTCATCATCAATACCTCTAGGAGTCGAATGCAAGTCAGCTTGAGGAGGTATTTTCCATTAATGTTGATACCTTGATGATTTGGGTGGAGGACTGACTTATTGTCAGTTTTTCACTCATACAGGTAGCTATATTTAGTGTCAAATCATTTGCATGGCTGCCCCTCTTGAGAAAGGGAAGCTACTTCTCCCTACCTGTAGTAGGCTTTGTTTAGCATTCTTTCTCTCTAGTTAGTGTAGGAGTAGGAGTAGATTTTGTTTCCAGCAGAAGAAGTGCTTGTGCACACTCTACATGTCTCATTTGAGGCATGTATGATTTGGTTTTTTGTATATAATTTTTGTTTGCATTGCTCCAAAGGTGCATAAAGCCAGGCTCTTCAGTATTCATAGCAGGGAAACTCATAGTTACCTGTAATAGTTGCCATCTTCAAAGAAAACAAATGCAGAGCAACTAAATTCATTTCAAAACAGTCCATTTTAGGGACAAATGAAAGCCCCAGAGTTAAAACAATTTTCTACTCTCAGAAATTCCATTTCTAAGATTTCCTTATGAAAATTGAGAGTGCAGATTCATGGTCAGACAAAAACATAGAAATGGCATACAGTCAAGATCACAATGGCTCAAGGATCATATCTTCAAAAGTTCATATCAGTTTCATGTTTATCAGGTAGACTCCATGCACAATGGATGCTTCAAGGCCACTGGTCTCTTCATCTAGCAGGAAGATGTCCCCGTGAGTCGCCAAATTGTTATCCCAAATTCACCCCATGACAAATTTGGGCAAGACAACTCCTACACATAAGGAAATTATGAAGGAAATGACTTAGACCTGCGAGCTCACATTCCAGGACAACAAACTGGTTGTAAAGGGACTCTACAATGGAATGGCGAGGCCTGCAAAAGTTTAAACGACCCTGTGCGAGAAGAAAGAGAAGAAATGGATCTGTCACGTGAATCCATGTCTTAAATCTATTTGACAGACTCAAGCAAGGCTCTAAAATAAAAAAGGGAAAAAGTCAACATTTGAGCCTGAGTCAAAGGAAAGCAGGCCATCAGAGCAAAAGGTGAAAATTTTCCTTTTGACAAAAAGGCCCAGAGACAAAAGGTGAAGCGCATCCCCAGCCAACCAAAGGGTGCCACGTGTCCAAGCAGAGTGGCGGGGCCGCGGGAGTTTTCTAGACTTTACGATTCTTGTAGAAAAAGGGGAAAAGATAAATTACGGACCTGCAAACCCAAATTTTCCCTAATTTGGCTATCACGTGTCCCATATTAAAGGGGACCCAGTATTTCAAACTATTTTTTCCCATCCATTTGTACGAACTCGATACAAACTTCGGAGGGGCATATCTTTCGACTCAGGGCTCGAAATATTACAAATTTGACACCGTTGGAAGCATCTCGACGTCTTCTACGCCATGGAAAGATAAAAAATCAATTTTCTCAGGCCTTGGTAGGTGAACCATGGAGAAACATCTTCATGCATTTAATACAGAATCTGATTTTCTCAACTACCAGATCTAATTCAATTTGATCCGCCATTCTTCTTCAACATGCCAGACAGATAGAGGGATCCATAATCGACAGATTTGGGGTGGATTTGAAAGGGGACATTGATTGATGGTGTTTGAATCTTCAAGATAGGATTCAATGCATATCCTTGGTTGAAACAGGATTCGACTTTTCCCTCTTCTCTCTCTTTTCTTTCTATATATACTGTAACACTTCTTGTTTGAGAAGGAGAGACATTCTGGGCATAGAGAAACTCTATCAAATTTGTTTCTCGATGCCATTTTTGAGCAATGAACCTTCTCCTATGCTTGGAAAATGTATTTGTGCCTCTATTCAAGAAATGTAATGGTCTGTGCACCTTCTAGAGCAATAAAAATGTGTTTTTGTGGTGTTCTTCAACCCTTTGCATCATTTTTTTGTTTCTTTGTGCCTCTCCCTTCCAGATTTGTTTTTTTGTGCATGTATTTCACATTTGTAGGTGCAAGATGTTGTGTTTCATGGAGTTTAATGGAGAATTTGAAGATCTAGGCCGTGTTACTTCTGTCTGACCTCCCTCATCTCTATTTTTTCTATTTCTTTCTCCCTCAACAGAATATCTTGCTTCCTTTGTTGGTGTATCACCACTTTAGTGTAGGCTCTATTTTTTCCTCTTTCTCTCTCCTTGGTTCCTTGGAATGGTTAGATTAGGTTAGATTTAGTTTTCCTGCACTGGAGTAGCTCGTGGCAGGTAGTTTAGGAAGAGGAACCAGCCTTCTCTGGAGAGCTTTCCCACTTTTGCAAGGTCCCACACCTTGGGGAAAGTTCAATGTTATGCAATCACACCAGATGATTCTGCCTTAGAAAAGTAGATCCATAACTCATTTGGGGGTGTTGTGATTTCACACTAATAGTTCCTTTTAGATCCAAAATGAAACATGTAGATTTGATGAATATAATCAAATAAGAAAGGAAATTACAATGCAAAAGGAGAAACTAAGAAAAATAGGAAATCCTGGATAATGATTTTCCTTTTTATCCAATTTTTTAAAAGAAAGCACAAAAGTAAAGAAAAAACCAATCTAAGCAATGTAATCCACTGCAAGTAGGAAAACCGACACTCCTACGTGCGAGGTTAGTAAAAGATGGAAATAAGATGAAAATGAAAGACAAATGAAAATACTCACCAAAGAAGGGTGGATCCCACCAGGCATGCCAAAATGTTGAACAAGTTCCTCGTTACTTGTTTTAGATTAGTGAAATCATAAAAAGTAAACAAAAAACTCCAAGTATGAAAGGGTTTATGGTACCTCTAGATGGGATGACGATGGATACAAGCACAAATGAGATATTATCCTTGCAGCAAGCTCGGTGACCTAAAAATAAAGATATCTCATCATTAAAAATGGATTACTAGATAAATGGGTAGTTTTCCTAACAATATAAGTCCCAAGAAGTGAAAACTTCCTAGGATGGATGTTAACCAACATTTTTGATAAATTGGATGTAGCAGAATCTGAGATAAAATAGAAACTGAAATGAAATAAAAGTGATAAAATATAGATTGGATCTAAACAAATTCAAACCAACCCTATATGGGTTGATGACGACCCGAGACTACAAGGCCTAGTTTATGACAACTTGAGCATATCAACTAAAGCAACGATAGAAAATGCAAATTTGAAGGCTTTTGAGGCATATCTGAACTTGATGATGAAGCTGAAATGAAGGAACAAGAACATGTAAGGGGTTTGGAACTGGATCTGACAAAAAGGATGTAAGAAAATTATGAAATCTGAAGGTACATGCAACGAATATTTATCTAGTAGACGATGACTAGGCTAATTTGATGGAAAATGGGGTTGAAAGAGTGTTTTGAAGTGACGAAAAAGATAGAGCAACAAGATCTGAATTTTGCGTGATTTTAAGATCAAATATGGGATGACTAGGGATGTGATTAACAGAGAAGATGATAAAAATGGACTCTTCGTCAACAACAACCAAACAAATTCGGTGACTACTGGAACTGATCTAGGGTTTGATGGAAGAGGATGGGAAAGAATGAATATCTACAGATGGAAATGAAGACATGTGAAGGAACAAACATGGCTCCCTGATGATAGTTGAACCTACAAAATATCTAATAAGAAATGGAATGAAAATAGATCTAAGCGTATAATGATGAAAGAATACTTCAAAACTCCAAGAGTGCACACAAGATCCTCAAAGATGACTCTAAGAGAGTGATAGTAGCTATTAAGACACACAAAGATGAAAATAAGATCACAAGAGCTCTAAAAGTCCTCAAAATTACATCCTAAGAAAAGGAGGGGTAGGGGTGGATTTATAGGGTTGACGGAAACCTAGATGGGTCAGCGCTGATCATGGGGATCCATCCATTTTGGTGGTGGGATGGTGACAAGATCGAGGCAAAGAGACCATAAGAGGTGGGATTAGGTTTTTGAGAGGTGAAAACGAGTTAGGGTTGCTTAGAATGGATAAATGAGTAGGTGAAGGGTGGAAAATATTAAATAAAGGCAAAAAAGAGGTGAATTTATTA
Source organism: Taxus chinensis (assembly GCA_019776745.2). Lineage (NCBI taxonomy): Eukaryota > Viridiplantae > Streptophyta > Pinopsida > Cupressales > Taxaceae > Taxus > Taxus chinensis. The sequence goes on along the minus strand of JAHRHJ020003258.1, from coordinate 87,455 downwards.
AATGTGGGCTTGGGAAGGATAAAAGGGAGGATTTAGAGAGAATAAATGAATTAAATGAAGATCTAGGATTAATTAAATATGATTAGGGATGATTAATGGAGGATTAAGATGGAAAATAATGATAACTGGGGTAAATTGAATTTAGGAGGGAAGGGAAATTAGAATGGGAAGAGAGGTATGTATGTGAAATGATGATGAGGAGCAAGAAGGGGTAGCAATACCAAAAATTGGTGTCTACAGTTAGCGCTATGTATGAACATAACCAACTCTAGTGGTTCTTTGCTAAGAGAAATCCCACACTAAACAAAAATATCGCATTGTATTGGATTTGTAGGTGTAAGTAGACCATGGGGGGTTCATTAGCTAGGCAATATCCTAGCACGTGGGTTCATATTGAGGTAATTAAAATTAATAAAATTAAATTCAATATACCGATAGACATGAGGGGGTGAAAGGGTTTAATTTATTAATATTTTGAATCATGTATTGGGGGTAGGTTAGAGAGGTGTGCCAAAGTAAAGGGAGGTTTAATTTTAATATAAAACTAAAACATTTGAACCCTAAAAGTAAATACCTTAAAATTGCAAAAGGAGTGTGGTCATAAATTAAATTATAATCTCTTTTTTAATAAAGAAATCTAGATTCTTAACCAAAAAATAATAAGATGGTAGAAAACTAGGATTAAATATGTTTTTCAACACAAGTGATATTATTTCATCATCTTAATTATTTGAATAACTATTGATAAATGATTAAAGGTTAACATATATAAGGTGATTTGTAATAGGTCTTTAATGGCTTCAAACTATCTTTTGAGAGGAAATGCATATTAAAAAAATTGAGTGAGAAATATAATATATATTTTTGTCTAATATATTAGAGTAGAAATAAAAAGGGGTAAATAAAATTGTAATTGAAAAATGGGTAAGTAAGGTACATGGAAAAAATAGGTGGTATTTTCATTCTAATGATATAACTGTTATCCAAAATTCACCCCCCTAGGGTTAATTTGATAACATGCATCAAAATTCTCAAGTCCCAGGCAGATAAATTGATTCAGGGCAAAAAATCATGTTTCTAGGGTCCCTTCAGAAATCTTTCTAACTCTCCTGTCTAGGTTGAAAAGAGCAAGCTCTGAGAAAATGCAAAAAAAGTTGCAGAAGACAGGCTCGGGCCAGGAAAAAATGTGAAAATCGGCTAAGTCCTAGTCCCCGGGACAGTCAATTTGGGACGTCAAGGCGCGGATCAACCAAAACTACCAGGCCAGCCCAAACAGCAAAGGGACAAGTGGGAAAGAAGTAGACGTGGCGGAGCGCGAAAGCCGGTTCCGGCCGAAAGAGGAAGAAAAAGACTAACCAAAGCGGGACAGTTTGGGACATCTGGGCCGCGAGGACGCGAACCGGCCAGTTCGGCCGAAACAAGAAACTTCGGCACAAGGAAAACTGGGACAAGTGGGACAAATGGACGCGGCGGACGCGGAAAGCCCGGATCGGCCGAAAAGGAGAACTTTCGCACTAACTGCTTTGGGACATCTGGGACAAAGATACGTGAACCGGCCGGTTCGGCCGAAATGAGAACAAACAGGAGGAAAATGGGACATCGGGCGAACGCGAATCGGCCGAATCGGGCGAACCGGAGGATTTGTCTCAAGCAGCACTGGGACATCCGGGAAAACCGGACAAAGCACTGGGACATCGAAAGAGCCGAAGGAGCAAAGGGCCGAGAACCAACCAAATCATGACACGTGTTACAAGGGAAAGGTCAAAAAGTCAAAGGGCAAGTTTTGAAGGGTCAGCCCGAACCAATGGGATAGTGCCACGTGTCCCAGCTAGGGCCCACAAGGAAATTTCAAAGGAAAGCCCGCGAAAGGTGGAGGAGAGAGAATTACTCAGTGAATCAATGCGTGCCACGTGTCATCCAGGTGGCAGAGTGCGGGAAAGATTTCAAAACCCGTTTTGGTATGTTTCGTGCCCTAAAACTTCAGACCTCCATAACTTTCGATCCATTGCTCGGATTTGCACGTTCTTTATATCAACGGAAAGCTTATGAAATTCTCTACATGATTCTGGGATCAATCTCGAACTTTGGTGCAGGCTGGAGAGAGAAAATTGAGAAATGGATTTGATGCATGATAATGGCCAGAAGCGACGTTTCAACAACCAGTTTTAATGCACATGGGTCGCATTCTCCTTCAGCATGGCCAGAAGTGATGTCTCAACCACCGATTTTAATGAAGAATGCCATTTTGGTCAATGGTTGGGCTGCTTACACGTTTTCCTATGTTTTCTGTCTCCTGGGCTCGACCCATGCATTGTATAAAGCCAGATTTGGCTCATTTTGGAAAAGATATGGTTGTTCATCTTTTCTGCTCTGCCCTCCCTTCTTTTCTTCTCTAGGGTTGAAAATGGAGTTCGAACCTCCTCCCTTGCTCTGTAATGGCGATTTTTGCCTTTTACTAATGGAATGATGTTCTGTGCAAACTTCTGGAGCAACAAAACGTGTTTTGTGATGCATCTGTCCATCCTTGCTCGTTTTTGCTTGTTCTCTTCTTGCCTCTCTTCATTGCAGGTATTTGTGCATGTTTGAATGTTCATTGCAGGTTTGGAGCTGTGTTCATGGAGTTTTGGGACATTTTCTGTGTGAAATCTATCCTTGGGCCTGTGATGCATCTGTCCATCCTTCCCATTGCTCACCTCTCTTTGTCCCATGGCAGTTTTGATAGATGTCCAACATTCTCCTTCTCTGGTGTATCACCGTTTTAGTGTAGGCTTTTGTTCTTTTCCTTCTCTCTCTCTCTCTCTCTCTCTCTGTCTCCTTGGCATTGTTAGATTAGGATTAGATTAGCTTGCCTGCACTGGAATAGCTTGTGGCAGGTAGTTTAGGAGCAGGAACCAGCCTTCTCTGGAGATTCCTCTCTCAGTTTCACAAGTCCCACGCTTGGAGAGAGGTTTCCATGTTGTGCAATCACACTGGATGCCTGAGTGATCAACCTAGAAGCCTGATCTGCATCCAGGGGTGCTGTGATTTTGCACTAACAGTTTTGGCACGCCCGGTGGGACATCATAATGAAGTTAGAGTTTCATCTTTCAGAGGTGTCTCATTATCAAATAGAAAATTGTCCACCGGTACATTGTTTCATCTAGTGTTCAATCATAATAAAATGAAGCTGTGTTCACCTTAGAGGTCTTCCACTTCATCTTTTGCAGGTTGATGTGTTCCTGTGAACAGCCTTTGGAGGCACTTGCAAACACATCTGGCGACTCCATCTGATCAACAACCCATCTCTGAAGTTGCAGACCTTCCTTTCCATTCATTTTCATTCTTTTCATCCATCTCTTCTTTCCATCTCTTTCATTCTCTTCCATTCCATGAAGTTGTGCAATCATGACTTCATTTCCATCATGGAATTCACATCAACAACGGCAGTATATCACACCTCCAACATGTTTTACAAATCCTCCAAATCAGCATTTTGAGCAGATTCAAGATCAGTATGCATACCCATATGAGCAGCAGTGCCAAAGTCAGTTTGGCTATGGAGCTTTCCAAGAGCAAGGGTGTGCATACAATGAAGACCATCAGATCCAAGATGCTGGTCTGTTGGAGAAAATCCAAAAGATGGAGGTAAAGATGGTGCAGTCCAGAGAAACAGCTCAAATGAGAGCTTTCGCGATTGGTTATAGGACACCTTGTCCATGGGGAGGCCCTTTTCCAAGACACTTCAGCCCTCAAGAGAAGCTGGACTTCATGATAAAGATGCTGCCCCAACTTGCACAATGGATAGCAGAAATAGAGGCCTATACATTCGGTGTTGAACAACCTTGTCAATGGGTAAGTTCTACACCATCATCTAGTTTTTCTCTTCCCATTACTCAAGCAACATCATCTCATTTGGACTTGCAAATTTTAAACTCTCCATCTGCTGTCCCAAATGTTGAATTCCATGTCTCCACCTCTCAGTCTTCCACCACACCTCAATTCTTCTTTCCTTTTTCCTTCCAAACAGTCATCCTCTCCATAAGAGCTAAAAGAAATACCCCCTCCTCCAAAGAAACAAGAGGTTTCACTGCCTCCACCACCGCAAAAAAATTGTAAAATCAGTTGAGTTTCAACCTATCCCTCCTCTTGCATCCCCAATTCCATCTGGGGAAGAAGAAATTGAAAAAATCAGTCATCAAGGACAACAAGAGGAAGAGCCAAAAAGAAAAGAAATGACAGATGGCATCTTGAAGGTTTGGGCTGCCAAATTTGGGATGAAAAAGATCCCCTTGATGGTTAAGCCTACAGAAGAGGCTAAGGTTGAACAAATGGTGGTCATAATTGATTTTATTGCAGCAGAAGAAGAGCAAAAGGAAGAAGTAGATCAGCAATCAGTTTGTTCAGAGTGTAGTGTCCATGTTGGCACTCTATTTGAAGGAAATGCTGATCCAATTCAAGTTGCACAATCAGCCATGGAGGAAGAAAGCCCTGAAGAAGATCTTGCAGTCCCAACTTGTCCTCTAGAGCAGTAGATTGAAGAGTTTGACCTGACAAACTTTATGCTGGAGGAAGAGTTCAATCAAGAGCAAGATTGTCTTCAAACTTTTGAGGAAGGAGAAGCTGCTCCAGATCCAAAAGAAGAGGAGCACATCCCAGCTGTGGGGGAGAAAAGTGCAGATCCAAAGGCTTTGAGCACAAAACAGGTTATAGAAGAACCTTCAGTTCTTCTTTCTACTCCATCTCTCTCAAGTTCTAGTACTGAAGAGGAGTTTGACCTCTCTCAAACTCAATGTTGGAGGATGAAAGAAACCATGGTGATCAAGTTGCAGATCAAGAGGAGTTAGCCATGGGAGAGGTTGAACATTTGCAGCAGGACAGCAATGAGGCAGTTTATCTGTCAGATTTGGAGGACTGTTTTGATGGAGAGGAGCCAGTTGAGTTTCCACCATTCTCTCTTTCATCATCCACATTCCAAACACAAGAGCATGCTGTCATGAAGGAGAACATTCATTTGCAGCAGCCTGCATCTTATAATCAGCTCTTTGGAATCAAGATTGGAAGATTTTAATCTTCCATGTTCTTCATCGGAGGAAGAGAAAGGACAAAGGAACTTCACCATTTCTTCCACATCATCCATCCAGGAGGGTCTACAAGAAGACTCCATTTTTGGAGTTGAAAATCAGAGCTATGGGCATACTCAAAGGACCATACCTTGCCCAATCAGGTATTTGGCTTCATTGGAGCCAAAGGAGAAGTCACAACCAGTCATGCTCGCTTCTGGCATGAGGATGAGCTACAAAGTACCAAGGATCAGCTGCCATACCTCTCTAATCCAAATGCAGAGCAACTAAAAGAGGTATTGGATTTTTCAGTTGATACCTTGATGATTTGGATAGAAGACCAGCTTCTTGTTGATTTTCCATCCATCCAAACAGCCATGATCAGTGCCAAATCAATTGCATGGCTGCCATTTTTGAAGAAAGGAAGCTATTTTACACAACCAATTGCAGGGTTTGTTTAGCTTGCTTTTGCTTCCAGTTAGAGTAGAGTAGGTAGGTTTGCTTTCAGTAGAAGAAGTGCTTGTGCACACTCTGCATGTTCCATTTGGGGCATGTATGATTTTCAGTTCTGTACATAGTTTTGGTGTTGCTAGTTCTGCTCTTGTACAGTTCATTTCAGTGGCATTTTGGTGAGAACAACTCCATGTCCAGATGGGTTTCAAAGTTCAGAGGGAGGTTTTCAAAGTTCAGATCAGTTGCAGGTTATGTAACTCAACTCCATGCCCAATGGATTGCTTCAGGCTACTGAACTTCATCTAGCAGGCAGATGACCCCGCTGAGTCGCCAAATTGTTATCCAAAATTCACCCCCCAGGGTTTTTTGATAACATGCATCAGAATTCTCAAGTCCCAGGCAAATAAATTGATTCAGGGAAAAAAGTCATGTTTCTAGGGTCCCTTCAGAAATTTTTCTAACTCTCCCTGTCCAGGTTGAAAAGAGCAAGCTCTGAGAAGATGCGAAAAAGTTGCAGAAACGATAAGCTTGGGCCAGAAAAAAATGTGAAAATCGGCTAAGTCCTAGTCCCCGGGACAGTCGGGACATTTGGGACGTCAAGGGGCAAAGGAAAAAACCGATTTTGGACAAAGCCTACAGGCGGCGAGAACAACAAAGGGACAAGTGGGACAAATGACATGCTTAGCGGACGCGAACCAACCGAAGTTCAGGCCGAAAATACAAGAAACTTTCAGCACAAGGAAATCTGGGACAAGTGGGACAAATGGACGCGGCAGACGCGGAACCCCGGATCGGAAAAAGGAGAACTTTCGCCTAAACAAGCTTTGGGACATCTGGGACAAAGATACTGGGACAAGTGGGACAAATGGACGCGAAATGGGACGCTGAAAGCACGAATCAGCCGATCGGGTGAACTGGAGAACTTTCGCACTAACTTGCTTTGGGACATCTGGGACAAATGGACGCGAACCGGCCGAATCGGGCGAACCAAAGGATTTTGTCCCAAGTGCACTGGGACATCCAGGACAAATGGACGCGAAGTGGCGCGAAGGAGCCGAAAGGGCCGAGAACCAATAAAATCATGACACGTGTCACAAAGGAAAATGTCAAAAAGTCAAAGGGGTGAGTTTTGAAGGGTGAGCCCGAACCAATGGCATAGTGCCACGTGTCTCAGCTAGGGCCCACAAGGAAATTTCAAAGGAGAGCCCACGGAAAGGTGGAGGAGAGAGAATTATTCAGTGAATCAATGCGTGCCACGTGTCATCCAGGTGGCAGAGCACGGGAAAGATTTCAAAACCCGTTTTGGTCTGTTCCGTGCCCTAAAACTTCAGACCTCCATAACTTTCGATCCAGAGCTCGGATTTGCACGTTCTTTATATCAACGGAAAGCTTATGAAATTCTCTACATGATTCTGGGATCAATCTCGAATTTTGGTGCAGTCTGGAGAGAGAAAATTGAGAAACGGATCTGACGCGTGATAATGGCCAGAAGCGACGTTTCAACAACCAGTTTCAATGCACATGGGTCGCATTCTCCTTCAGCATGGCCAGAAGTGATGTCTCAACCACCGATTTTAATGAAGAATGCGTTTTGGTCAATGGTTGGGCTGCTTACATGTTTTCCTATGTTTTCTGTCTCCTGGGCTCGACCCATGCATTGTATAAAGCCAGATTTGGCTCATTTTTTGGAGGGAGACATGACAGTTGTTCATCTTTTCTGCTCGGCCCTCCCTTCTTTTCTTCTCTAGGGTTGAAAATGGAGTTCGAACCTCCTCCCTTGCTCTGTAATGGCATGTTTTTGCCTTTTACTAATGAAATGATGTTCTGTGTAAACTTCTGGAGCAACAAAACGTGTTTTGTGATGCATCTGTCCATCCTTTATCATTTTTACTTGTTCTCTTCTTGCCTCTCTTCATTGCAGGTATTTTTGCATGTTTGAATGTTCATTGTAGGTTTGGAGCTGTGTTCATGGAGTTTTGGGACATTTTCTGTGTGAAATCTATCCTTGGGCCTGTGATGCATCTGTCCATCCTTCCCATTGCTCACCTCTCTTTGTCCCATGGCAGTTTTGATAGATGTTCAACATTCTCCTTCTCTGGTGTATCACCGTTTTAGTGTAGGCTTTTGGGCTTTTCCTTTCTCTCTCTCTCTCTGTCTCCTTGGCATTGTTAGATTAGGATTAGATTAGCTTGCCTGCACTGGAATAGCTTGTGGCAGGTAGTTTAGGAGCAGGAACCAACCTTCTCTGGAGATTCCTCTCTCAGTTTCACAAGTCCCACGCTTGGAGAGAGGTTTCCATGTTGTGCAATCACACTGGATGCCTGAGTGATCAACCTAGAAGCCTGATCAGCGTCCAGGGGTGCTGTGATTTTGCACTAACAATAAGTGCAATATCGGGCAACATGGGTGAATTGCAATTTAGCTACAAGTGATTTATGGTCACAGGTTTTGTAAATATCCTAGCCTGTTGATTCAGTATGATATCATCTATCTATTGGATACTTCTATTCATGCACTTTTGATGCATGTAAAGTCCCATTCTCTTCCTCTCGTCAAGCCATGCATTCATTGTTAATTACTTATATTTCACCAATAATGAAACTACTCCATATTATTTTAATTTTAATTTATCCCATATTAACTCGCAATTAGTATCCAATTACTTTATCCTTTCTTAAATATAAAGCATGTAAATTGTATCATGCCATGTGATACCCAATAAATTTTGGATTACAGTTCATAAATCATTACTATTTCACAATGACAATATTGAACAACTTACGACAACCCTATATAAATTATTTTCAAAAATTACCAAACTAATTGGGACCGAGAGGTTGTTCTTTATTCCTACAATTGTGGCCAGGTAGTGTAATGGAATGAGTAGTTCACTTGTAAGATTCTTGACATCTAAATTTAGTGCCCATGGGACCATTAACTAGGAGTTTAACGCCCATTTAATTGTTACTTGACAATTTTTTGTTTTTTTCAGAATTCAATCAAACAATAATAATATCTTGGCAACATGGTAATGTTTGGGCCAATCCTTTTCTAGAAATCCTTAAATTTTATATTCATTTAACCATCACTTAAATGCTTTTTTCTGATGAATGAAGTCAATAAAAAATATCTAATATCCTTGGTAGTATGGTAATGTTTGGGCCCTTATTTTTGAATAGCTTATTTTAAGACTAACACATGGTCCATATTAAATTGATGTGATTTTCCACAAATCATTGGAAATCAATAAGGAATGTAATGAAGTTAATAATCAAAGTTTAACTTGTGAAAAGACTAGAATAAGAACCTTGAAATTGATATATATTTACGTTTTTTGATGAAATATATCATATATTAAAATAGCAGGTTTTATGATACATAATCCACAAAAATATAGGCAATATGGAGCACATCTCAAAGACACAAGCCAATCCAGGCCACAAAATGGTTAAAGAGCATAAAATCCCAAAGTAGGCAAAGCCTAGGAAAAATGATCTATTACATCAAAAAAGGATACAAAAAATTAAATTGCCACTATGAACTTCTACCCATCCGATGGTGGGTCATGGTCATGCCAACCAAGGTCTAGAAGGTATTTCCCAGTGTCAGATGAGTTACAGCCAGAGCCTGAGACAATGTGTTCTCATTCTTTAGTAATATCCTTTGTATGCGCACTAGACATAGAAATGGCTAAAGGAAACCAAGGGAATTTATCCTAATGTGGTGTCATGTTCCACCTAGTGTGAGAAAAGGAATGGGTATCCCAAGAGGTGGAGGGGAACCCCATCCCTAAGCCCGCGAAAATGAAGGTGGCGTGACACCTCACCTGATAGGAAACTGATGCAGGGATCGGTGAACATGCCTGTAAGACTAGTGTTGGGAGTTAATTCTATGGTAACCACCCAAATGCTGAGTGTCTCTATGGCCACAAGGTGAAGAGCGGAAATATGGGGATGGCAGAACTCAAGTCACATTTCATATGCCAACACCCTAATGATTTAGTGAAGTTTGGAGGTGTTCAACCTCAAAATCATCCTTGTTTTCTTGAACTTGAATCTCCAATAACATATTGGATATAACCATGGATTTTCAATATCAATAAAAGTGTTGACCCGCATTAAAGTTAGCAAATAGAAAAATATTTCTTTATTTCCATATCTTAAGAAAAATCTCTCCTTTGAAAATATACCATATATGGGTGAACTTTTGTGGCATCCTAGGATTACCCCCTAGAAGAATGTGTTGCCATTAGAAATTCTTAGGTTGGAAGGGTTCAAAAAAATATGGATATAATTCCAATCATTTTGAGCATTGGGACAGAACTAGGAGAGGTGCAATAATTTTTCTAAATGACCAAAAAATGGGAAATTCGGGTGGGCCACTCCAATTTATACTAGTTATTTCCCAATATTTAGGTCTTGGTGCAAGATGCTCCTTGTAAAGTGAGAAATTTGGGGCTTTAAACAAGCCACCCAGATAGTATGGAATCTCGACTCTACATCAAGGTAGTGGATCAAATTCCCCATCTAGAATCAAGCTTAACCACCATGGGGAGTTAAGGAGAGAGCCACTTATAACCTTTTTTAGCTGTTTAGTTTTGGAATGGAATATCAACATACCATTTCCATTCTTTCAACCAGGGCCGAGAAGAGGCTACAATAAAATTTATGTACCATATGCAAAGGCATCGCAACAATGATTTCATCAATGGATTCTTCATCCCACTGTGCCATGATGAATTTTGCTTTGATTATATTTCCTTTTGATTGTTTGTAAAAAATTTCTTCTACAATACAAATCCCCCACCTAGAAATATTGAACATGTGTAACCATGGCACCTCAGAAAGATAATGGTCCTGGAAACAGATGATGGGATACCACCATAAAGAATGATGATTGGAGGAAGTCCCATCATATAAATCATTTACTTTACACAAGAGTGAAGGCTTGAAATTTTCCCATGCTTTTGATAACAAAAGAGCCAAAAAATTTAACTAGAACCAGGAGAGTGTGAATATTTGTAAAGCCTATTTCTTTCCAAGTAGCACGCCCATGGAGCAAACCTTCAATAATAAAATGACAGAGAAGAAATTTCAATATTATTTCCCTTTAATGGCTCAAATAATCCACTTAGAACATAAGGAAAGCCCATGTCAATGGATGTTAATAAGCCTCATTCCTCCATCTTCCTTGGGAAGAAAATAGTAATCCTAAGCTACTCTATGAAATCCTTTACCCATGGTAGGGTTAGCCTATAAGAAATTAAAAAGATTTTTTTAATCTTTTGTACTTATTTATTTGAGGGCACCCAACATGAGGAGTAATAGACATGGGTGGCTTCCAACACTTTGGATCAAATTTCAAAATTTCCAGCGAGAGAAAGTGGCTTAGTAGTCTAGTATTCCAACTTTTTGGCAACACACAACACCACATATTTCCAAAGTTATGAAGTAGTTGCTTGAAAATTAAGGGGATGACAAAAGTTTGAATATTTCTCCATGATGAAGTTATTTATAGTCATAATTCCCCAACTAAAGAGGCATGGGAAGGAAAGAGTGTTAGTAACATTGAATTTTATGCCACTAAATTAAAAAACCATAGGTAAGAAAAAAAAACGTCTAGACAACTCATTGCATTATAAATATTTTCTTCATACTTGATTAGAGTTAGAAAGGAGTCGTTGAAAAAATTTCCATTAAGTACTTGCATGGAATCATCAATAGGGAGAGAGATGCCCAGAAAAAAACCTTGGGATTGCACATTAGTTCTAAGTAGATAGCCAAAACCTTTGGTTGCCAAAACATGTAAGGTAAGGATAAGGGGGCATCCCTGATGAATATATCTTAACAAACCAAATTACTCTAAGATCTTACCATTGATAGTGGTATAATTAGAGGAATTAGAAAAGATAATTTTAACCGATCAAATGAAATTGGGGCTGAAGCCCAAGGCTTTGAGCATGGCCAAAATGAAGGGTCATTCAATCTGATCGTAATATTTCTCATAATCTATTTTGATGAACATGGCTTGTTGATTGGATCATCAATCCCATTTCATTTCCTCCCAGATAGTAATTATGTTGTCAAGAATGTATTTTCCCTTTAAAAATATCATTTGTTTTAGCTTGATGATAACAGGAAACAAGTGGCGAAGATGAAGAGCCAAGGCCTTGGCAATAATATTATAGGAGACATTAAGTAGAGTAATTGGGTGGTAGTTTTAAATTTTCCTGAATTTGATGTTTGATAGTTGGCCCTAAATTATACATGTGAAAACCCTCCAAATAGACCTGGTGGATGTCGGGACCAACCAAATCCCACAATGCTTTATAGATTGACTGATAAATCTGTCGCACCTTGAGGCTTTATCATTAGCCATTTATAGCTACACTTCAAGGAGCTATTCAATGGATAGTAATATATCATAATAAATTCTCCAAACACGGGTAACCTTACAATGGAAAACTTCAAAAAAATGCTCCAGTATAGTTTAGCACTCAACAAAAGGAGCCTGGGATTTAAAAATTTGTATATAATGCCTAACAAAGGCCTGAAGCATATCCTTAGTTTTAGTGAAGCGGATGCTATCTTCATGGATGGATTTTATTTTTTGCGAATAATTATTTGCTTTGATTATTTGAAAGAATTCTTTTGATACTTTATCACCAGATTTGAGCTAGTGCAACCGTGATCGAATTTGGGCACCTCGAGCATTGTAGTTGTTAGCAATTTGAATTTTGTGCCTGAGTTCCTTAGCCTACAACTAAAATGGCTCAATGAAAGGATTGGCATTCAGTACCACCATTGCTTGATTGAGCTCGGAAGAGGTGGCAGAATATGAGTAGCACCGAATATGAGCAAGCTAGCACACATAAGTTCTAAGGAACTTAGAGGTCATAGTCAACGCATTTGAAAATCATTGAATCCATCCTTACAGAGTGGCATGTTCACTAGTTGGGTGATGAGGCCTTGAACTAAGTTCCAAACCTATTTGATGTTGTTATGGGAGAGGAGCCAGTGATGGTGCATTACCCAATAGTGGTGAGGGTAGTTGACATATTTGACTCCATTTTTTACACACTAAAATATTAATAATTGAATGAATACTATCCTATAAATGTACAAACACTCTTCAAAACTGATGTGTTTGTCACTTTTCATGTACATCCATGAATCTATCAACAGTATAATAGTCAATATCATTTTTAAACATAAAATAACATATATTATACTTCCATGTTTGCCAAATTTAAAGTCAACATGTATTTAATACAAGGATATATAATTGTATTTCATCCCTATAAAAAATTGATACCACATCATCATATCAATTTGATGTCACTTTTCATATAATTTAAGTTTCCATTTTATACTGTAAAAGGTCTTGTCATACACAAACTTTGGGGCAGGTTCTCACAAGCAGAAGTCCAAAGTGCACCATTTTCAAATACAAAATGTCTTTTAAGCATTAACTTTCTCACCATTTTCTATACCAACTACTCCCATAAATGATGTACCTGCATATTTTCAAAAAATGTGAGGCTCAAGAAACAAAGATTGAATTGAAATGAGAAATAAAATAAAATTGAACCTCAAATATGAGTATTGAAATAAAATATCATAAATCTTGATCCACCCCTATTAGTTTCACCCAATCAAAAACAAGCACAAGGATCAACCAATTTTACCCAATAGAAAAAAGCACAAGGATCAATCAACTACAACACTTTTCATATCTCCTATAAATCCAGTTCCTCAACTGCTTTGAAATTTTATTCAGTTAGTGTTATTTTTCTAGTGCATGACAATTACAGTTTCAAGTTGCCATAATCAACTGTTATTCCACATCATAGTGCCAATATAGTAAGTTCTTAACTCTGTTGTTATATTGATGCACATTCATTTAATTTTAAATTTTTTTTTGTCAATCTATATATGGGAGGGGAGCCTGTAAAAAACCTGGTAATCCCAAAAATATGTCAAAAGAAGCACTTGAGAATTCTCTACAGCCCAATCTACTTTGCAAACAAATCTGACATGTAACCCACTATGCATACTTGCTGGTGCATACTTGTTGGTGCATACTTTATGCTGCCTTTTCATGGAGATGTATATTAACAAGTAATTCCAGACTAAATTAGTGAAATCTATATTTCATAGTTACAAGTAGATGTATGTTTTGTAGACATATATTTACGAGAAATTCCTAGCTAAATTAATGAAAGGCTCTATATTTACAAATAGATATATACGAAATATACATCTGCTTGTAAAAATACATCTACAGAATACACATCTAAATGTAAATATACATCTACAGAATATACAACGACAAGAAAAGGTAGCATAACATATATAGTTACATGAAAATGAAGCATAAAATATACAACTACATGAAAAGGCAACATAAAATATGCATCTAACATGTAATTACTTGTAAGTATACATATACATATTTCTTCAATTTATCCTAGAATTACTTGTAAATATAAATCTACATGTACACATACATCTACAAGTTTCATTAATTTAGCTTAGAATTACTTGTGAATATTCATCTACATTAAAAGGAAGCATACAACTATAGTGCATGCTGCCTTTTTCATATAGATGTATATTTGGTCATAAATTCAAATTTGTATTTGTTTCAATAACATTGCCTTCCTCTGTACTAGACCCATTTTCACCTTTGATCTTTGAAGTATCCATTGCTCAGAACATAGGCACTCATATCAAATGGATGCACTTCCTTTTACGTTTGTTGATTCAATATTCTAAAAATATCATTGTTGTAAGTTACATCGGTTAGGTAAATTTATCTTAGCAGGTTTTTATTGACATCATGAGGAGAAGGCAGCTTCCAAAAAGAGTAAGACCTACATGTGCCAAAATTATGGGAGCAAGATTTCCGCCAAGTGAAGAACATGAAGAAGAGGCTATCAATATCCCACCTTAAGATGCCAATGACACACCACATGAAGAAGTAAATGTCCAAGCAATAAGAGTGAGCCCTTCAACACAAAAAGTGTCAAAACCAAGATCTGATTGGAATGAATTTGATATGAATAATGCCATGAAAGATGTTGAAGATTATGGAAACTCTACATGTGCTGCTGCAAAAAAATGGGGTATACTAGCGACCACCCTTACTTCTTGGCTAATGGGCATTACCACCACTAAAAGAAAGGGTCCACCAACAATTCTAACAGATGAAGAAGAGATGGAGATAGTGAGTTGGTGTCATGAAATGGCTGACATGGGACATGGGTTAGAAATTATACAACTTAAGACATGTGTGGTACAATTATGCGAAACAAGGTCTAACCCATTCACGGATGGTTTTATGGGTAAGTCATGGTGGGCAGGTTCTACAGAAAGACACTCGAATCTAACATTAAGGATAGCTGAATGCCTTGATAAGGATCGAGCAATGTGTTTGAGGCCAACCCATATGGACCAAACAAAATATGGAATTGTGATGAAACTGGATTACAAGCTGGAAGGAACTATGG
Source organism: Taxus chinensis (assembly GCA_019776745.2). Classification (NCBI taxonomy): domain Eukaryota; kingdom Viridiplantae; phylum Streptophyta; class Pinopsida; order Cupressales; family Taxaceae; genus Taxus; species Taxus chinensis. Next base: position 72,452 of record JAHRHJ020003258.1, on the reverse strand, counting down.
TATGAGAGTGCTTGCTAAAAGGGTTAATAGAAGCGTGCCATATATCATCCCAAAAAGAAAAGAATGGATTACCATATTGTGTTGTGTAAATGCTACTGGACAAAGCATTCTAGGATTCTATCTTTTTAAGGGGAAGAGCCATTTAGAAAATTATATTACAGGTTGTGAGCCTAGAGCTTGCATGGCAACACAATCACATGCATGGATGACAAAAGATTTATTCATGAACTGGTTACATCACTTTGCATCATCTATGCCTGGTGGAGTGTCTCCTACTAATAGGTGTTTACTATTTTTTTATGGCCATGGTTCACATGTTGCTTTGGGGACAATTCAAGAAGCTAGGAGTTTGGGGATTGATTTGTTAACATTGCTTGCACACACCTCTCATAAATTACAGCCATTGGATGTGAGTTTTTTTTCTCCATTCAAAACATACTTCAAGGAGGAGAGACACAAATGGATAGTTGCAAACCATGGGATATATGTGAAAAGGGCTGATTTTGCTGAGTTAGGGAGCAAAGCATTCAGAATGGCTCTTACACCTAGCAACATTAAATTAGGATTCAAAAGAACAGGGATATGGCCTCTTAATCCCAATGCCTTGGATGAAGACATGGGACCAAGCATAACATTTGACACATCTTTTCAAGATGATGCTAGTGCAGCAGATAATATGCTTCATCTATCTAGGGTTGATTTAGAGCAAAGTGAAGATGCTCAGATGGTGCCTAACACACAATTGGAGAAAGAATCAGAACCTCAACAGATGGAGATAAACATAAATGAATGTGTTGCTCAACAATTGGAAACTCCAAACATAATTAATCAAATCGATGAATCACTATCTTTTCCCATAGAAGATAGCCCTCCCGATTGGATGAAAGAAGCAGCTCTTAATCTTGGTGTCAACTTGAACTTCAATAATGAAGAGGTCAGCCTCTCTTTACCCTCTCATCCAACACTACTTCATGACTCAGATTTGGTGCACTACTATGTTGGCAGTCAAGCTGAAGAAAATGATGCAGATTCACAGTTAGAGGCAGCAGGGGTATTAGGGGAAGATTCAAACTGAACTTGTGAGGAAAACCAAGGACAAACAAATCTTGGTAGATTCTTGAAACTCCCTATGGAAAAGGTTAGAGAATCATCAAGGTCAAATAGTGCTTCTGGTATAAGATTGAGTAGGGAATCTCTACTAATTACCGCAGATCAGTACATGGAGCTTCTAGTTGAGAAAGAGAACAGAAAAAAGGAAATAGATGAATTGAAGAAAATAAAAAAGGAACAAATCCAGGAGAAGAAGGCTAAATGAATTGTTGAAAGGGAAAGGAAGGAGCAGGAAAAGATTGAAAAATAATATAGAAGGAAAACAAAGGAGCACCAAAATTTGATTCAAAGGCTTGAAAGGGAATAGAGAAACGAATAGGATACTTTATCACCAGCTTTGAGCTAGTGCAACTGTGATCAAATTTGGGCACCCCAAGCATTGTAGTTGTTAGCAATTTAAATTTTGTGCCTGATTTCCTTAGCCAACAACTAAAATGGCTCAATGAAAGGATTGGCATTCAGTACGACCATCCCTTGACTAAGCTCGAAAGAGGTGGCAGAATATGAGTAGCATCGAATATGAGCAAGCTAGCACATGTAAGTTCTAAGGAACTTAGAGGTCAACGCATCTGAAAATCATTGAATCCATCCTTGCAAATTGGCATATTCACTAGTTGGATGACGAGGCCTTGAACTAAGTTCCAAACCTATTTGATGTTTTTAATAGCGTACCCATGCTCCATAAGCATCATATTGAGAAAAATATGTGTTTTATTTCATTACAGTCGTTGGGGTTACCAAGCAATATGAAATTTTATGGGGTAATTTGATCAGAAAGGAAAAAATATTTGCATTACTTACACATGAAATAAAAAAGTGTTGTCAAAAGTAAAGTAATCTTACACCTAAATCATCACCCTATCAATTTTCTTGACAACCCAATCTAATTTTCTTCGAAGTTTGTTCCAAGTGTAACAAGTCTCTAATGAGGGTTGGAAATAGGAATTCAAATCATAAAAACCAAATTTATTGCACATGTAGAACCAAGACTCTCACTCTCTAGTTGTCTGACACATTGAAAAGTGGCCACACTTATCAGTGGATAGTTTAACCATATTAAAATCACCGCATATCACCCAATGCACATTAGGGACTTCATCGGTGATCCACTACCAAAATTTCACCCTTTTATAAGCATCATTAGAGGTATAAACATTAATGATGTTAAAACAACGACTGTCAATAGTAAAATTCACTCAAATAACTCAATGTGTCGGTTTTGAGCCATACATCACATAATGGGACCACTATTTGGGTGAAATAAATGTTATTAAACCCTCGCGGCCCACATCGTGGTTACTTATTAGCACAAGGTTGTCAGGCCATATAGTTTTACTTACAACAAAGAGCGAGAAATCTGCCACCTTAACTTCATGTAGGTAAAGAATGTCCAGTTTTACAAAATTTGTTTTAAAATCACACACAATATAATTGTCATTATAGTATTAATGAGCACATTAACATCCATGGGCATGCCAGTTAATTTAGGTGAGACAACATGAGACTCCAATTGAATTGGCTCTTTAGAGTTTCAGTTTTCCTATGGTTGTTCCTTAACAACTAGTTCATTAGGCGTACCACTCGTTGAGGGCTTGGCTGGAACAACATTCGTAACCACGATCTTGTTTTTTAATTCTTGTGACCCCCAACCATATGTCACCCTTCTTCTTTTTTAGGTTTGGAGGAATCAGTGGCTTTAGGATTGGGCATGTTGCACAATCCATACAACAAACAATCCCTTATTCTGTGATATATAGCTTGGTGTTGGAAGTAATTATCTAGAAAATTAATGTAAAGCACTATCTACAAATAGCAAGAGTCTCCCATCTAGATGTTTACAAATGTTTTGAGTTCATGGGACAAATCTACTAACTCCACACAGACCTGCCTTTGGGGTATAGCACTGTAGAACTTTTGAAGTTCCATGCAGACAACTCTTCCAATAGAAGATGCTATCTGGTGTAAAAAATACATGCATGGCAATGGCAACCCAAGAACTCAACCTAGACTAGAACTTTGAGTGTCATGTATTTAGACAACACAAAATATCAAGTCTATGGAGATAAAACCAATAGGGAATTGCAGACATACCAGGTGGCTGATCTATTGAGAATGTCAGGGGCATACGAAGGGTCAGAAAAATGAAATAGAAAAAAACCTTTGTCATGTTTTGAATAAATTTCATCCTGATGTCGTGGGAAAACCATATAGAGTTAACTCATGTCTTAAGCATACTTTCAGTGGGGATACGACCCACAAAGTATCATATTAAGTTTTAGACACCACAAAATATAGGGTCTATGAGGATATAAACAACAAGGAATTGTGGACATACCAAGTGGTTGATCTAGTGAGAATTTCAGGGGCATGCAAAAGGTCAGAACAACAAAATAGAAAAACCCTTTGTCATATTTTGCATGCTTTTCAACCTGATGTCGTGGGAAGAAGATCCAGAGATAACCCATGTATTAAACATACTTTCAGAGGGGATACAACCCACAAAGTGTCCTATTAAGAAAAATTTCTCTAGCCATTGACATGCATTGTTAAAATCATAAACATGAAGAACAACATCAAGGGGGATTCATTTCCTTGTGAAACACCTTTTGGACAAACTTATGGGGGCGCTTCGATAGTGACACCATTGTTCTCATCTCCACTAGCTCTAGTAATGATAACAATAGTCAGACTAGAAGGGAAGAGGGACATTATATAGGTCTGGTCAGAGGAGACGGAGGGGGGAGGACTCCAAGAAAAGGGAGTAGCTGCAATATCCCACAACATCGAGAGGGACCGTGATATGACTATGTACATATTCACCCAAACCTTAGCAGAGCGGAAAAAAATGAAGCATCATTTGACATATTTTAGATAGATATATTTATTATATTATATTTGTTTTAGATCTTTATTTTTTCAATCTTCTAGGGTTTCCCCCATCTAACTTGTCATACCGTTGGCCTTTGCGAGCACTGCGGGAATTAATTGCTATAGTTTCTCCTAGGGTTTTCACCCTCTGGGTGTCCCCTATAAAATGACCTTTCCATCTTCAAACCTGGTTGTTTCAACCATGACAGGAGATAGTGGAGTGAGCAATGGCACCACCTGTGAAGCATCTCCAGGAAGTTTGTCCCGAAGGTTTTTCATGAGGTAATCTCTCTCCTCCAGATGTAGTTCTACCAATTCCTGAATTTAATGTTGTATGTCAATTGTTATAACAGTTTTTCCTCATTGGGTATTTTGTGGGTTGAATCCCCTCTAAAAGCATGCTAAAATCCTAGGCCAACACAGTTTGGACCCCTCATGGGGTCTGCCTGGATAGTGTCCAAAACATGACCAAGGGTTTTTTTATTTTTTGTTTCTCTGACCCGGCTAATGTGCCCAACATTTTGGCCAAGCAAGCCACTTGGTATGTCCACAAATCATTGCTTGTGTTAACACCTTGGCATCAAGGAATTTGTGGTATCTGAGTATACCACCCTTAAAGTGCCAGTGTGGATTGAATTTCTTGGTCTCCCTCTACCATGTGTTCATTTCTTATTGCAAATTGCTACTTTGCTTGGGCGGGTGTTATCTGCCTAGAAGCTAATAAGTTTTACCATGCTCATCCCACAAAAGCGATTTTGCGTTGAGATTGACCTCTCGCAGGACCTCAAGGAATTTGTGGATATTCAAATGGGTGATAAACACTACTCCTAGTGGGTCATGTATATAAATCTTCCCAATACTTTCTTTTGTTGTCAAGCATCTAATCACAAGATCAAAGATTGTCTGCTTTATGTCCCTCATAACCACCTATTGCAAAAGCAGTATCTCCCGAACCAGTCAAACCCCAACAGGAGGAAGGTTGGCAAGTGGCTAGAGGCCGGCGAAATAAGAAAAAATCCCAGCAATCTAAAGCCTCTGGCTCCCATGGCCATCGTGAACCAATTGTTAAGGAACATTATCACAACATTCCAGCCAAGGATCCTATGACTGCTACTAAGGAACCAACTGTTATTGCTAAGGAATCAATTAGCTGCTAGCCATCTTGGCTACCCCATTGCCAAAGTACTCCAGCACACCCCTTGCACGTCGGTTCTCATGGACCAAAAAAATTTAATTTCTCACTGTCCCCATTTCACATTCAATTCCTCTACTTCTTCCAAGCAACTCACAAGGGCCTTCCAAATGACCCTGAATTCTACCTCACATCTCTTGGGACCATAGCCAATGATGTAATGTGGACTCCACTGAAGCAGAATACAACATTGAGTACACCGAATGAAAAAAATTGATCTGCAAGATTTTTTACAGCATAATGCTTCTCATTTCCTACATAATCAGTATGATGCCCTTGAGGGCTTGGAGGATGGGGATATGGCTCTTGACTAACGTTTCCCATGAATTGTTTATCCTGGAATGTTAGGGGTCTCACAGACTCCTGTCGTAAGTATGTAGTGCATGAAATTCGGCAACGATGTGTAAATCCAGATGTTTTGTTTTTTAGGAAGTTAAAATTATAGGTTTTTAGTTGTAGATGGTTTGTAAATCCATCTAACCTAACAACTTGGATTTCTGTAGCAATTATGAAGTAGGGTATGGGGGATTAATTTCACTTTTTTCCCCTAAATGGTGACCTTTATTAATTGACCATGGAATCAACCCCACCAACCATGTCATATGGGTCCTCTTTAATATTGAGGGCTGCCCTTTTGGGCTCATTAACATTTACACCTCAAATGATGTGGCCAAAAGGGATGATCTGTGGTGGTGGATAGCCAACTCCATTCCCGATGCATATTGGGTTATAAGTGAAGACTTTAATATGGTTGAAAACCCAAATGATAAATGTGGCCACCTACCTATGAGGTGGACACCTGGTGAAAGGGAAGTGTGGTACTTCATGTGAAATAAATTTGGATTCTTTGATCCTAACGCATCTCGCTTTCCCACCCTGGAGCTTGGTACACTTGGTCCAATCTCCATGGAGGGACAGATCATGTCCTTAAATGGCTTGACATGACCATGCTTTTAGCTCAATTTTTTTTGAGTTTGATAGCATTTATTCCATGCCAGTGGAGGTTATGCCTAAATTTTTCCTTTCGGACCACTCCCCTATATGATTTCGTATCTGTTGGCATGATGCTAGCCCATTTTTGTCATAAAGGCCAATTCTTTCTTAATACTTCCTTGATGCAACATGGCCCCACTATCAATCATATCAAGCAGATTTGGAATTTAATTCCACGAACCCAGTCACTATCAGTGATTCCATCCACCTATGCATTCCAGCTGGCTACTTTGGTAGGAAGATGCATTGACTCAAACTACCATATTTCTTAGAATCTACGGCCAAATAGCTGGCCAAAATTCAGTGCCACTCATACACTGCTAACACCTCAGCTCTTAGTCAAGCAACAATGGTGCTTCAAGGTGATCCCTTCTCTGAAGCTCTTGCAACTTCAAGTTGCAACATATCCACTAGTCAAATCCAAATTGTGAACAATTATAATGTAAGAGGTGCTCAATTCTGGGCTCAAATGCACTGGCTCAAAGTTGGAGATCGGGTCTCAAAAAAAAAATTCTCTCTCTTCGAGATAGAAATCCTTCTTCAAAAATATGAGCTATCATATATAATGGAGCTCAAATCACTAACCCAAAACTTATGTTGCAAGCTTTTGTGTTCAACATTACAAGCTTGTTTCCAAGCTCAACACCCTCCAAAGCTCATCGGGACACTCTTGACCAATGTTTGGTGGTTGTGCCTCTCAAACTTTAGGAGCCTTAAAAGGTGCTTTGTGAAATAATACTTGCTATTAAAGACCTCCATGAAGCCACTATGAAAATGGCTAATGATAAAGCACCCGGCTACGATGGATTCCCCTGTGAATTCTATAAAACTCTTTGGGATTCCGTTGGGCAAGACCTTTTGCAGGTCTATCTTGAAGGGTTTCACAACCAATCCCTAGGGCCTGGAATTAACAAGGGAAACATCAAATTCATTCCTAAGAAAGGAGATCCTGAGAAAATCACTTGTTGGTGGCCGATCACTCTATTGAACATCTCCTACAAAATCATTTCTAAAGCATTAGCTCTACAATTATGCAATCTGCTGCCTGCTATTATTCAGCCAGAGAAAACATGCTTCATACAGGGACACTTCATCCTGGATAATATCATCACAGTTTGGGAAATCATGGAATGGGGCCATAAATCTCACCAGGCCACTATGTTTATCAATATTGACTTTGAGAAATCCTATGATCGAATTGAATGGCCTTTCATCCTTTCCATGCTTCAAGCCCTTGGCTTTGGCCCCATCTTTATTCAATCTATCAATATGCTTTTTACAGATGCCTCTACTCAAATATCTATCAATGGCCTTAGCTTGGAGCCCTTTGGGATATTCCAATCTATCAGACAAGGTTTTCCTCTAGCCCCTGCACTTTATGTGTTGGCGGCTGAAGGCTTTGGTTATCTATTAGCCCATGCCAAAAATCAAGGTCTTGTTCGTGGAATTTCACTACCTACTGAGCCCACCTCTCAACTCCTCAATGGGGATTTTGCAAATGATTCATTCCTTACACTTATTGAGGATGAAAGTAACATTCGCAATGCCATGCAATGCTTGGATACTTTCTACCTGGCTTCTGGTTCCTCCATTCAATGGAGAAAAACTCAATGCTATCGGAAATCCTTCCTTCCTGTGCCATGATGGCTTGCCACATATGATTGGAAAATTATTCAACATGGTGAGATATTTAAATTCCTTGGTATCCCTTTTTCTTTTCAAGCCTCCCTGACTGATCTATGGCATTATGTCATTCAACGGGTGGCAAAAAAACTAGAATATTGGCTCACTAGACCCTTGTCTCTGGCTGGAAAATTCCAAATTTGTTCCAAAGTTCTGGCGGCCACCCATGTTTACTATTCGTCTTGTTGGGTGCCTTCCAAAGCATCCATCCAAAAGCTGGAAAATTTGCTCAAAGATTTCTTATGGGCTAATGCTTCTACTGGAAAAGGTTTTCATCATGTCGCTTGGGATATATGTTGCTTACCTCGCAATTCTGGAGGCCTTGGGCTTCTCCACATCCAGAGCCAAGGGCAAGATCTCTGTGCCAAGTGGATTATCCGATAGCATCACTGTCCAAGAAGCTTGGAAATTTCTCATATGACATGGAATCTCAAAAGGATCTCCTTATGGCCTCCCTACATGGAAAGGTTTAGGGTTTGTCAATTTGCTCATCACTCCTGTTCCTGTCAAAGTTGTGGGCACCTTCGTGCTTAAAAGTATCTGGAAATCCTGGGAATGTGTCAAACCCTGGATTTTATGGAAAGGGGATGGCTTTCACAATGGGCTATCTCTCAACCAGAAATCTCTCTAGTGGTCACTGATTTTTCAATCCCAAGATCAATGCCTTGCAGAGGTCCCAGGAATCTCCACGCTCAAATTCTTCAAACAGAATTCATACCATCGAGGATTTTTTCTGTAAAAATAAGCAATCCTGGTTTGCTTGGCCAGAGTTTAAAACTCTATTTCAGCTCTCCAACCAGGATCAGGATACTTTCAATACTGTGATCAATTATGTTCCTGATCACATGCTACATAATATTGTTGTGCACTCTTCTCGCCCTTGGTGGATAGACTGGAAGTGGTTTGTTGATACTCCTTTCTATAATTATAAAGCCAGCAAAGGTTATCAGTGGTTCTCACCCCATTTTCCCATGGTGGAAAAACTCAACACTCGTTGGGGAATTAATGCCACCCCATCTAGCTGGGGCAGATGGTTTGAGACTGTTTGGACTATATGTGTTGAGCCCAAAATTGCTCATTTTCTGTGGTGTATTCTTCACCAAGGCCTTCCTATTGGAGCACGTCTTGTTCAAATTGGGATTCTATCTCCCAAATCCCTCTTTTGTGGGCATCTGGAAATAATTATGCATGTCTCTAGTTCTGTCCCAAAGCTCAAACTGCTTGGAACTGGATCCATACTTTTTTCTTTCCTTCCTGGCCCCACTGTTTCACTTGGCAACATATCCTCTTGGGAGACAATCCCAAACTTTTGCCTATGTTCACCCAGATTTGGCATGTTTTTAGAGGGGAGATTTTATATTGGATATGGAAAGAAAGGAATGATTTTTTATATCCTAATTTTTCAGTTGATCAGTCCTTCTCGATTTATAATAAATATATGGTGATCTCCAATGTGCTTTTGTAGATTCAAGTTCAAGTGAATAAGGTGGCGCTGGAGGTGGACCACCTCCAGACTTTATTGCGACATTGGGGGGAAGTCGCATGCAATGTTTCTCGAGTGCCTCCCTCTCCCACTAGGTGCTCCTCACCCTCCGCTCGTGGCGGCCGGTGCAACAGATCCTAGCGTCGGGCATTCAGTCACTCCCATCATTCTCCTGGGCTGAGCCATCGACACAACCACTCACCTGGGCACCACCATGGTCAGGGCTTGCCACCGCATTCCTTGGCTCACCAGTCAAGGCTGGGGCTCACCACCTCAGAAACTTGGGTGGGGTTCTCCTCCTTGATCATTGGCTCACCAATAGGGTTGGGGTTCTCCCTCCGCCACTTCTCAACAGGATTCCTGACATCTGCCGCCACCCCTGCCTACTGCTGGAAAATTCCCCCAGCTCAGCTTAGCCATTCCTACACGTGGGGAAGCAGATCCTGAAGAAGAGTGTGCTGATGGCTGGGAGATTCTCGACACTGACAAGGATCTACCTGGTTCGGGGTGGCCGGATGATCAGGATCCACCCGCCTTGGGCATGTTTGTTGTTGCTGCCTGATTTTGTCTTTGTTTTTTGCCAGGATCAGTTTTTTGTTGTTTCTCCCTAGGCTCGGCCTAGTTTGACTTTTGGTTTCCTAGGCTCGGCCTAGTTTGTTTGTGGTTTTGGGGCGTGCTCTCATACCACCCGCTTTTTTTTAAAAAGCTATCTTGTATCTTATTGCATTAATATAATATAAGTACGTCATTTTCAATTGATTATAATTACAGTGAACATTGTACATCATCACATCATTTTCAATTCATTAAGCTTACAGTGAACATGGTGCAGCTAACGCTAAAAGCATGGGAAAATCTGATCTATATGAAAGGCGTAATTTAGTTCCAAACAGTACGGAATGAATCCACACCATAAAACTTCACATCAAATATTTATATGGTACTAAATATTTACTGTGTACGGGATGACTGGTTCTTTCTTTTTCTCATGAGTTGTGATTTCAGTATTGTTGTTGTCTCCTCTCTACGGTGTGTCATTTCCTTCTAATTTTCATTAGAGTTGTGTATTTTCAAAAATTATATCTCTATTCTGTCAAATTTGCTTGGGACCCAGGCTCAATACCAATCAAAAAATCAAAATTAAATAAGATTATTTTTTTATTAATTTACTAATTGGTGGAGAGTGTAAGCCCCCACTGTGTGTCGCACTAAGAGTTTGTATTTTAATAAATAACCCAACAATTATTACTGTACTTATCAATTAAACTAAAACCTTTTCCATTGAGCTGTGTTATATAACCTTTATCTTCTAAAATAGAGTGACTAACCTCTAAGACATCTTTATAATTATTGAGAATGTCATTGTAGATTATGCATTCTAAGACAAAAATACATAATCTTTGCAAGGAAACTTGATTGAGAGATGTCCATTCAAGGTTCTCATATCTAAGATGTTTCCATCTAATTCTTTCTTCTCTACTCCAGTCTTGCATTTATGCATGCTTTCTGATCTGCAAATTCAGAGAAAAAGCATATGAAGTGTGAAAATGGAAGGCAATTCAACAATATCTGGCAATGCCAAAAGACTGGAAATGGTTTCTTCGTGGGATTGTGGAAGCCCTCTGTATGATTCGTATGAGTTAGTTTCCATGTTCAATCAGCTGGATCGAGGACTGGCTGCTCTCTATCACTTTTCCACGCCGCCTCCGGATACTAACTGCAAGTGCCAAACTTCATGGATCTCCTCACATACCCAGAAGCCTAAGAGGACCCCCTGCCACTGCCACTGCCACTACACTTCTGGTTTTGACAAAAGGGAACGCAGATCGAGTAAGAGCAAGGTGAACAAAAAGCATCCGCTTACATGGTTGTTTCGGCTGCAATGCATTGTTTCGCACAGGGCAAAAGCAATCAAAGCAATTCCATCAAGGAGAGGAGATGGTGGTGAATACCCAAGTCAGGGGCAGATCGTTAAAAAAAAATGGGCAAAGTGGGAAGGGTATCTGCTCCATTACCAATGTTTAGGAGCAGAATTCGTTAGGACATTTCTCAGAATTATCTGGAAATAAGTGTAGGCTATGTAAGTCAGTATGTCAAATTTTAACATTTCCCTGTCTACGAGGACTTATTTATGATTAATAGAAGATGCTCTTCGATTGCACAAGTTTTTTCTCTTTTACTCTCTCTCCATTTGGTAAATCATATGCAAGATATTTTGATGGACATTTTGAAACACCCCATTATGAAGACAATCAATTGTGAAAACCTTATATCTTTTAAGTCACTTAGATCTGTGAACAAGCGAGGAGTGGATACTTCAAACATTTGCATACGAGTTTGCAGGTTTTGTTTTGTGCAGAATGGGTACTTTGAGATCATATGCAGTGACAAATTTTATGTTGAACGAAGGGGTTTTCCTTTTCCTTTTTTAAATAGAATTGTTCAGATTTTGAAGGCACTTTAGTTGCATACGTTGTTTTGCTCTACACTTTACACTTTTTTTTATTGAACTCGCTAGTGAGAAACCAGATTATTTTTTAATATAAAAATTGAAGTTCAGTACATAGAATGAGAGGATGTTCTGAGCTTTCGTGGGGTTTTATCTTTATTCTAGTATATATTGAATGTCACATTGTAAATCAATTATCAATCCAAGTAGGATATATAGTTTTATTGTATATTTATTACGTTGAGTTGGTTTTTTCTCCACTCCTTGTGTGGTCAGCTTTAATATCTCATTATATTAATGCCCTTCTCCATGGTATGTGCATTACTTGATGTAAATTATATCAATGGAGCTCAAGACAACTACAGTTTTAATTGAGTGAGGAATTTTACCACAAAGGTATATCATAAGGCACTCCTTATAACCCAGAAACTCCTCAAATTCCCTGATGTTATTCTTGGTTTGTTTGAATTTGACAATGCCTAAGTTCAGTTTGAATCTTTCACTTCAGCTGGTTATTTTAGTGTGTGAGTCCCCTCAAAAGGCATGCTTAAGCAATGGGTCCATAACCACTAGCCACCCAATGGCATCAAGTTTAAGGGTGTGTAAAATATGGGAAAAACCTATTTTCTATTTCATTTTACTGATGTTGAACCCTATAAAGTCATTGACAACCATGGTTTGTGGTTTATTCACAATATCCTTATTTTTTCCAGTTGGACCAAGTAATTTCAATTGCTATAACAAACCAAGCTTAAAATCCGAATCTCAATTGATTCACCTCCCTCTTTGAGGATTTGTCTATCAATTCATCAAACCCTTAGGGTGATTTATCTGCCATGAGAAACTCAATTTTTGAGTGGCCCATCAATAGAAGTAGGGTTGTGTTGAAATTTTTTTATCCAAATATTTGAGGGAAACCATTTACATCTAGATAGCAGATACACATTTTTCACAACACTTGTGTGCTCTATATTAACCTCTCGACCACTTGGTTTTTATGGAATCTTCATATCATATAATTCTAGAATGTATCTTGATGAAAAAGTCTCATTCAATGCTACAAATACAAAAGAAAACTAATGTTACAAACAAAACCACAACCTCCAATGGAAAAAATCTGGTTATTATTATAAAAAAAGGAGCTCCTCCTCCCATAGTGCAATTAAACTACAAATTGTTGTATACAAACCCATAGGTGGTTTCGAGTTAATATGATCTTGACTACTAATGGAAAACAAATCATAACTCGTATCGCACAAGCCACGACATCCATCATGTGTAACCTACAAATAGATAGGCCACTATTGCTACCATCTCGACTCAGATGATAGCCTTTTAGTCATCAGAACCCTACTTGGGAATGATTTTCAAAGATTCAGAGGCCAACATGATGATATTTAAATGTAATTTGGTGTTTCCATTGTCACATAGCATGTTTCCACTATCTGAAGATGGGGACTATGTCTAGGAGAAATGACATTCATTTGAACTGGGTTATTTCTTGCAAGATAATCATCACGAATTGCTTTCACTAATATGTTTGATGTTTTTGAATACTCAGAAGAGATTGTTTACACCCTTTTTAGATTAAACCAATGTTAATCTAGAATATCTTTAGTAAATTAAATTTACACTATGTGGTTGTAGGGTTAAATACAAATGGCTATTATGATTAATTAATTTCCAACATTAATTATACATTATCACAATAACATTCTAAATACTTGCAACACAAGATATGACCTTGAAAACATAAGAGAATGAGTGCACATAGTTGTTTAAAGATGATTGTGGGAAGTTCTACGAAAGTGAAATGTTGGAACAGGGAGACCCAAACATGCAGGAGCTTTGAAAATGAAACTATTACTACAAATTGTCCTAGGGAAGGACCGTACCAATTTGTCAAGGTCGTATTGTACGTTGTTGACCCTTAGATGTAAGGTCTTGGACATACTTTGTTTCTAACTCTGATCTTTTTGTGTTTGTCATCTACCTAGCTTTGTTTTTCGTTGTAAAATTCTAGTTGTTGATCATGTAGAGAGGTTATCTAAACATACTGAACATCATCTCAAATCATATCCATGATTCAAGAATCCTAAAAAACAAACATTAGTTGGGTTGTGGGCACCCCTTGCACCATTGATGTTGGTACTACTTCGAAAAGGCCTCAAACCGCACATCGTTATCCACCTAGCATGCGATATCTAGATAGATCAAATAGATATGGTAAGTTCTTCTTTGAAAATATTTATTTTGACTTTGGCTCTTGTTAAAATACTAGGAGGAGGGATGTTTGAGTGCTTACAAATGAGAGAGGATGTTGTTTTGACCTGCTAAGAAGCTTCAAACATGATGTAGGTGTTTCCCTAATGATTGTAGATGTGTTATTGTGATATTTAGAGAGCCTTGAATGTTTTTTCAACTATAGGAAGTGAGTGTATCAATGCATTGCCATATGATCTCTAGGGTAGCAAATGTGGTAGTGTTTACTTTCTTATATAGGGCTCTAGAAATGATTTATCTGATACAAGCCAACCCAAATGAAGTAGAAGACCCACGAAAAGATATGAATTCAAAAGCAATGTTGTAGGACCGGATATAAAATCCTAACCAAATTGTATAGCCCTGCGTTGGGGTAGAAAATATGGAAATTGAAATTTGGAACTTGTTTGGTGTCTTGCTATAGATTTTATGCAATGTGCTCACAAAAAATTGTCGACATGTTAGTATGCAGGCATAAACAAGCTAAACAAGAGAGCTCAAAAATTGTTAAGTGGAAACAGAGAGATGGTATTTATAATAACATGAGTACATTGTTAAATCAAGTGTTGTCAAAGTGAAATTTGCCAAATTTGAGTGTTTGTAAAGACCAACATGCAGCTTCATGTTTCCCCATGATAGTTTATTCTTGCATTATTCAAGGCCTTGTTGAACCAACCCATAGATATATGCTCAGGGATAGTTGTCATAATTTTAAAATATGAAAGTGTTGTGTCTACAAGAAGTTAAACTCATCAACTTCCTTCTTCACTCAAACACCCACACTATTTGAATGGGTGTTATTTTCTATGTGTACAATCATGAGCCCAGTCATAGGGTAGTAAACATGCTACTTTCTCCAAATATTACATTGAATATTGTTTCATGGGGATCGCACCTCTCCCATCAAATGGTTTGGAACCTTTTTTATTTTGATGTCCCTCTATTTGGGCTTGTAAACCTATTTACCTACAATGATGTAGTGGAAAAGGATATTTCGTGGAGGTGGCTTTCTAATTCACTCTCAAATGTCCATTGTATTTGGTGACCTCAATATGGTGGAATCCACATAAAGAAGGTTTCCTTCCTATTTGTTGGTGTGTTGGAAAATGAGAGTCCTAGTTTTAAATGCAAAATAATCTTAGCCTTTTGGCCCCAACAATTATCGGCATGGAACCTCTGCGTCTACTCGATTCACTTGATCTAAATATAGAAATCGCCAAGATAGAGTTTTTAAAAGGTTGGATCATGCCCTACTTGTAAAGCAAGGTTTTTTTCATTTTCTAGCTCCAATGATCAACATGTTAGTGTTGTTGATGGTGTTATTATGTTTTACCATCTCCTCATATGCTTTTACATTGAATAGTCTAGTCCACATGCTAAGTTGATTAAAACCTAGTTTAATCTCAACACTTCTCATTTCAAACATGAGAGAACTCTCTCCCACATCAAATGGATATAGAATCTAGATCCTAGACCCAAAGGAGATGTAATGCCCACTTCCCTATGACACTTAGTTGATTATCATTTTGAGTTATGCAGACTTTTGGATATGGACATGACTTATACTTACATTGATTAGCATGATTTTTTGTGAGTAGACGCATTTGGGTTATGATTGGATTTTGTTTTCAGTGTGATCTACATTGGCTCATGGATAGACTATTGGATACTGATATTATTTTTATATGGATATATTGCATGTGTTCTAACATTGGATTTCTTCGCCATGTTAAATAGAATGTAGTTGTTGAATTTACATTACGATAACTTTGGATAATGATGAAATGCATAATTAAGTTATGATTTAAACCTTGGAGTAATGGATAATTGAATTACGTATAGATGTTGATAAATTTCATGCATATGGTTATTTTATACATTTTGACATGGCCGCAAGGCCAAAGGAGGTATTTTGTATTTTGCAGGAAACACAACATGATCACAAACATGAGGGGGATTGGGAACCAAACACAATAGGATGTCGGGTGGTTACAACATTTGGTCGTCAAGGCAACTAGTAAATTGTATTGTGTTACCTTTGTTCTTTTATGTGTTAGAAAAATTTCCATGAGTGAAATTTTCTAATGTGCCAAGGAGGTAAGAATTTTAATTATGGTTTTAAGTGGAGAAGAAGGAGAGGGGGGGAAATTAGAAATGATACTGTATTGAGGAAGGGTAAGGCAAGAATAGGCGAGGTAAGTAAAGGGAGTTGAGAAAGGGGTGTTTGGTGAGAGGGATGACGGCGGAAGGGGGGAAAGAGGTAGTTTTTCAGGAATGGGGGAGTGGGGATAGGGGTGATGGTCATTGTATAGGAAGATAATGTGGGGATGGGGATTGATAGGTAGCGGAAATAGGGATTCGAAATGTAGGAGAGAAACATACGGCTGAGGCGGGAGTGTTAATTGGTGTAGATGCATGAGGTATTAGGCTGGTAGGCTGGGGGGGAGAGAGGAGGTGGACTGAAGTCTCAAGGGTGTCATTTGAGCGGTAAATACGTGTTTGGGGTTAGGAGAGGGACAGGAGGGGAGTGACATAAGGAGCGTTGGGAAATTATCATTGGAGAGGATCGAAATGCGGAGTGTGGAAGGAATGGTGGCGAGGCGAAAGGGGGGTGAGGAAGTGAACCCGCCGAGAGATGATTCTGGGCTTACATCGGTTCCCTAATGTCGGGATCTGATTCCGCCGTGCACTGGGCCCTTTGATATAACTCTCCAAGTTAGATGAGATATAATTAGAGTGAGTGGGAGTGAGTTAGGGGGGGGACGTAAAAAGAGGGGGACAAGGGGGTAACTGTTTGGTATTAGGGTAGGTGTTATAGGGCGTAGGGTTTGTGTAGGGTGTAGTGGGGGCGCGACGCAGTGATAGATGGAATATAAAAGCAAAGGTGGGTTGATGGGAATTGCGGGCAAGAAGTGATTACTTATCTTTAGTAGATGATTTCATTTGGGATGTCTTTCCTTATTATTACTTTTTTGCTAAGTAGTTTTGGATTAATTTAAACATCTTGTTTTTAATTTTAAGTTTGGATGGATTCTAGTAGGTTCATTAACTACAAAAATTGTTGTATACAAAACCCATCGGGGTTTCGAGTTTATATACTGACCTATACTATGGAAAACAAATCATAACTCGTATCGCACAAGCAACAGCCACGAATCCATCATGTGTAAACTACAATAGATAGGCCCTATTGCTACCATCCGCGACTCAGATGATAGCCTTTTAGAGTCCTCAGAACCCTCCTTGGAAGGCTTTTCAAGATTCAGAGGCCAACATGAGGGATATTTAAATGTAATTTGTGTTTCCATTGTCACATAGCACGTTTCCACTATCCTGAATATGGCTATGTCTAGGAAAATACATTCATTTTCACTACTGGGGTTAGTTCTTGCAAGAATAATCTCACGAATTGCTTTCCTACTATGTTTGATGTTTTTTGATCTCAGAATAAGATTGTTTACACCCTTTTTCGATTAAACATGTTATCGAGAATTCTTTTAGTAAATTAATTACACATGGTTGTAGGGTTAAAATACAAATGGTCTATTAATGATTAATTAATTTTCCAACATTAATTATACATTATCACAATAACATTCTAAATACTTGCAACACAAGATATGACCTTGAAAACATAAGAGAATGAGTGCACATAGTGTTTAAAGATGATTGTGGGAAGTTCTACGAAAGTGAAATGTTGGAACAGGGAGACCCAAACATGCAGGAGCTTTGAAAATGAAACTATTACTACAAATTGTCCTAGGGAAGGACCGTAACCAATTTGTCAAGGTCGTATTGTACGTTGTTGACCCTTAGATGTAAGGTCTTGGGACATACTTGTTTCTAACTCTGATCTTTTTGTGTTGTCATCTACCTAGCTTTGTTTTTCGTTGTAAAATTCTAGTTGTTGATCATGTAGAGAGGTATCTAAACATACTGAACATCATCTCAAATCATATCCATGATTCAAGAATCCTAAAAAACAAACATTAGTTGGGTTGTGGGCACCCCTTGCACCATTGATGTTGGTACTACTTCGAAAAGGCCTCAAACCGCACATCGTTATCCACCTAGCATGCGATATCTAGATAGATCAAATAGATATGGTAAGTTCTTCTTTGAAAATATTTATTTTGACTTTGGCTCTTGTTAAAATACTAGGAGGAGGGATGTTTGAGTGCTTACAAATGAGAGAGGATGTTGTTTTGACCTGCTAAGAAGCTTCAAACATGATGTAGGTGTTTCCCTAATGATTGTAGATGTGTTATTGTGATATTTAGAGAGCCTTGAATGTTTTTTCAACTATAGGAAGTGAGTGTATCAATGCATTGCCATATGATCTCTAGGGTAGCAAATGTGGTAGTGTTTACTTTCTTATATAGGGCTCTAGAAATGATTTATCTGATACAAGCCAACCCAAATGAAGTAGAAGACCCACGAAAAGATATGAATTCAAAAGCAATGTTGTAGGACCGGATATAAAATCCTAACCAAATTGTATAGCCCTGCGTTGGGGTAGAAAATATGGAAATTGAAATTTGGAACTTGTTTGGTGTCTTGCTATAGATTTTATGCAATGTGCTCACAAAAAATTGTCGACATGTTAGTATGCAGGCATAAACAAGCTAAACAAGAGAGCTCAAAAATTGTTAAGTGGAAACAGAGAGATGGTATTTATAATAACATGAGTACATTGTTAAATCAAGTGTTGTCAAAGTGAAATTTGCCAAATTTGAGTGTTTGTAAAGACCAACATGCACCTTCATGTTTCCCCATGATAGTTTATTCTTGCATTATTCAAGGCCTTATTGAACCAACCCATAGATATATGCTCAGGGATAGTTGTCATAATTATAAAATATGAAAGTGTTGTGTCTACAAGAAGTTAAACTCATCAACTTTCTTCTTCACTCAAACACCCACACTATTTGAATGGGTGTTATTTTCTATGTGTACAATCATGAGCCCAGTCATAGGGTAGTAAACATGCTACTCTTCTCCAAATATTACATTGAATATTGTTTCATGGGGATCGCACCTCTCCCATCAAATGGTTTGGAACCTTTTTTATTTTGATGTCCCTCTATTTGGGCTTGTAAACCTATTTACCTACAATGATGTAGTGGAAAAGGATATTTCGTGGAGGTGGCTTTCTAATTCACTCTCAAATGTCCATTGTATTTGGTGACCTCAATATGGTGGAATCCACATAAAGAAGGTTTCCTTCCTATTTGTTGGTGTGTTGGAAAATGAGAGTCCTAGTTTTAAATGCAAAATAATCTTAGCCTTTTGGCCCCAACAATTATCGGCATGGAACCTCTGCGTCTACTCGATTCACTTGATCTAAATATAGAAATCGCCAAGATAGAGTTTTTAAAAGGTTGGATCATGCCCTACTTGTAAAGCAAGGTTTTTTTCATTTTCTAGCTCCAATGATCAACATGTTAGTGTTGTTGATGGTGTTATTATGTTTTACCATCTCCTCATATGCTTTTACATTGAATAGTCTAATCCACATGCTAAGTTGATTAAAACCTAGTTTAATCTCAACACTTCTCATTTCAAACATGAGAGAACTCTCTCTCCACATCAAATGGATATAGAATCTAGATCCTAGACCCAAAGGAGATGTAATGCCCACTTCCCTATGACACTTAGTTGATTATCATTTTGAGTTATGCAGACTTTTGGATATGGACATGACTTATACTTACATTGATTAGCATGATTTTTTGTGAGTAGACGCATTTGGGTTATGATTGGATTTTGTTTTCAGTGTGATCTACATTGGCTCATGGATAGACTATTGGATACTGATATTATTTTTATATGGATATATTGCATGTGTTCTAACATTGGATTTCTTCGCCATGTTAAATAGAATGTAGTTGTTGAATTTACATTACGATAACTTTGGATAATGATGAAATGCATAATTAAGTTATGATTTAAACCTTGGAGTAATGGATAATTGAATTACGTATAGATGTTGATAAATTTCATGCATATGGTTATTTTATACATTTTGACATGGCCGCAAGGCCAAAGGAGGTATTTTGTATTTTGCAGGAAACACAACATGATCACAAACATGAGGGGGATTGGGAACCAAACACAATAGGATGTCGGGTGGTTACAACATTTGGTCGTCAAGGCAACTAGTAAATTGTATTGTGTTACCTTTGTTCTTTTATGTGTTAAGAAAAATTTCCATGAGGGGGAAATTTTCTAATGTGACCAAGGAGGTAAGAATTTTAATTACTTGTTTTAACTTACTTTAGTAGATGATTTCATTTGGGATGTCTTTTCTTATTATTACTTTTGCTAAGTATGTTTTGATTAATTTAACATCTTGTTTTAAATTTTAAGTTTTGGAGGGAAGTCTAGTAGGTGTAATTAATTTTGATGGTTGGCTCCTTGAGCCTTGTGTTTGCCTCTTGTATTGAATGTTTGTTTTGAGTGTTGACCACTCCAAATCCTCTGAATCTCGAATTTGAGATTTAGGGCAATTTTGGGGGACTTGTGGGACAAGTTGAACTTGTCCCACACTTCCCAAAACCCCTTACCAACCATATCTATGGGTTGGGAAGCCAAAAAGGGGATTATTTATTGTTTTGGGAAGGGAAATATGACTTTGGAGTGCACTTTTCTTCCATTTACATTTATTTGTGCCTTAAGACACATGGGAATGGATGGATGTGGAAGAGAGATGTCATTCAACCCAACCACCCATTTATTGTGTGTTGGGAGTTGAGTTGACTATGGGAGGTGGTTTGAGGATGTGTGATGTGGCATCCTACATGGAGCCACATCATCCTCACCCTTCCATTTTGTCTATTTATGGTAATTTCCTCTCTTGTTGAAGGGGTTGGAGTTTTTTTTTGGGGAGTTATTTTTTAGTTTGGAAAGGAAAGAATTGGGAGAAAGAAAGAGGAGCTTGGGTTTGCATGCTTGGATTGTTTTGGAGGGAGCTTGGACAAAGCTTCTTGGTTTAGGCTTCTCCAATGGAGAGGTAGGAGACCTTCTCCCCTTTTTGCTTTCTTATTGTTATTGCTTCTATGCTTAAATTTGTAGAAAATGTATGTTTGCTTTTGTGTATTGTGGAAAATTGATAGAATGCTTAATATGTAGTGTAGGAGAGGTCTATGGGAAACTCATGAGGGAGGCATAAGAGTAGAATAGGAAATTATGGAGGGAGTTTGAGAGAGATGCCCATCTTGGGTAAGAATGTTCACATTCTCACCTTGTTCTTGAGGGAGCAATGAGAGGAGGGAGGTATAAGAGTATGGGAGGAAAAAGGGGTACTTGAGGGAGGCATAAGAGTCATAGGGGTTTGAGTTTTATTGTGGAGGGTTTGGATGGGCATCTCATCTCAATGGGGAGGAATAAGGAAAACTTTCCCATAGTTCCTTCTCTTGTTGGCTTGGATGAAAGCCTTGTGTTGAAAAGCATTGTGTTAATTGTGTTTCCTTTTTGTTTCTTCCTTTTTACCTTGAATGTTGTGAAGAAAATTGTATTGTGGAAGCAAGTGTTGTTGCCTTGAGTTGGAGACCACCCCTCATTGTGTTGTGTTTGGGGCTCGGGGGTCAATGGAGGAGATTGCTTCTCTTCTCCATTGAGTTTTGGTTGGGAGGAGAGTGTTGCCTCTCCCCCTATCTTGGTTGTGATTTGAGCTACTTGGAACTTGGAGCATGGATGAAGAACACCTTGGAGCTTGTGAAGACTCTTTCCATTTCCCTTATATACATTATTTTGTTGTAAATTTGTATGAGAAGGAAAGTTGTATCATCTTGTTTTCTTTACAAAAATAAAGGACATTGTAATCTATATTGCACCAAAAGTCACATGGTTGAATGCAAATTTTACTTGAAAGATGTTTACATTATTGAAAAGATTGTAAGGAAATGAAGGAATGATATGTACAAAAAGGCTTGTGATAGTTTTGTGAATATATTAAAATTTTGTTTGAATACTTGGAAGTGATGTGTTGGAAAAGTTTTTTTTTAAAAAATTAGTGCATTATCCCTTCTTTTACACTTGATGGAAGGACTTAAGTTTTCAAATGGCTTTTAGTATGACAATGAAACATTTTAAGCTCTAGCTCTCTTATGTCTTTCTTTATTTAGGGATCCATTGTAAAACTATTGACAAGTATAGAAGGAAACGAAATCAATGTACTTAAAACCCCATGCAATGTCTATTAAAGATGGACAGAAACAAATGTTGATATAAATACTTAAAAAACTTATCAAGACCATTCACACATGTCCTCAACGTTTAAAGAGGAAACGAATGTTTAAATACTACTCCTATTAAATCAATGCTAAAATTTTGAAATCATTATCAAGTCTTATTACGATCAATATATTATCAATCTTTCCTTTATATTGATAGGAGCATATTAAGATAAACTTTTGCCAAGTAGATGAAACTGAACAGTCGCTGTTAGTACAGGCGTATATGGTTTTTTTTTTTTTTTTGCATTTTTCCTTGTTTGGTTTAGCAGTTGTGCTTCATGAATAATCTGGCATGAAACAGACCCACCTCTAGGAGGTTCTTCTCCATGAGCCCTCGCAAGATAGGCCAGGTCTCAATGGAGATCTTTGTAATAAATTTCGTCAGGTCTCTGTGTAACATTCTCACTGTCTCTTAATCGATTCTGAAGATTTTTGTGCGCCTTTCACTGTCCCTCTGCCATTTTTGATAAAAATAACTTGAAGGTGAACCCCGAAATTGTAAATGTATTCAATACTGAACAGATAACAATATGGCTGGACTGACCGCTGTTGTGACGCCCTTCTGCCCCTCAAGCATTTTGATGCGTATAACCTGAAGGAAGAACCCGCTTCTGGTGTTGCATTCGATACGGAACAGTTAACAACTTGATGGTCGATTGATTTACCATGCGCTCAACACAAAAGAAGTTTTGTTTAGCCGCTGTGCTCGGCCTGCTGCCTGGCCGACTGTTGTGACAGGCCAAGGTCGTGAATCCCATGCCCCCTTCTCGCCTGTAGCTTCAACTACGACCTCCTATCCTTGTTCTCAAGGCCAGGATGATTAAAACGGACTTCACGCCTCTTCCCTAGTCTGTGGCTTCGTCTCCAACCACCCTAAGGAATTTAGACGGCCAAGACAGAATCACACAGGCCAATTGTGAAAATCTTATGATTTGCAAAGATCTAAGTGAATTAAATGATGATAGGCGGCCTATAGGAGTGGCTTGCACACCAGAAGAGAAGTTTTAAATGCTTGGCTGGTGGTGGTTGAGCCACCCAATTCCCAACCATTTCTTTCCCAACCTAAAATTTTTATTTTGTCCCCACGTAGTGGTTATGACCACGTATAAATGTTTTCTTTTATTTTTTTTACCAGTGATATCAATAAGGACAGCGCATCAGCGCATCAGGTGGACGGTGGGGTATTGCGTGCCCACCGAGTTAGTGTATACCGCTTGTGTCGTGTCTCGCATTGTAATGCCAAGAATGAAGCCCGGTCCACTATGGGCAGTGGATAATAAAAGTACATGTGAATGCATTGGTATCGTGGAGTTGCTTGGTGTTGTATGCATTGAGTAAGTATATGCGGCTTCAGTCACATTGACATTTCTTGAGTGAATGCCGGCAGGTGGCTTTGTCCACATGGAAAAACGTTTGCCCATGTTCATAAAATATATATATATTGTTAATTTCGACGACACGTCTTTCATTTTGGTAATCACATTTATTGGGGGTGCATTGTCATTGATTTTAGACTCCCATTTATTTATCCTTGAGTACGCTCTTAGGTCATACTTGCTCCAAATATTACAAAAATTTGTTTTCATCCTAAACCTTTATCGTGGATATCAAAAATATCATAGAACCCCTAGGCCTTGCTGCAACTCACTTTTTTTTAAATCAGTTAGTTTTCTGAAGTTAACATGCTCACCTTTACACTACTAAAGTTATACTTCTTAGCATTCCACTAGTAGAAATTTTCGATTTTGTAGTGACCTTATCAACATTATATAGTTTTACCTTCTTATACCTATAGCACATCCTTGCAAAACAATGTAGTATCAGGGCTAAACTTAGAACTTGGAGCTACCTGTAATGAGTCTACAATAAAAAAAAAGATTTCGCATTTTTTTTTGAGTTGTTTGTTTGCGGCGCGGCGACTGGAGCGTCGTCTTTTTACAGCGTTACAGGAGATATCGGTTGGATTAACTATTGGGATGATGTTGTCACTGGAATAGCCACCTTCCTTAGAATTCATTATACGCAAGACACCATATTTCAATCATGGGCTAACTAAGCATTGTACCATGAATTCACTAAAATTTCAGGTAGAAATTTGATCTCCGTCCTTTCAATGTAAATTTACAAATTCAATCTTCTTAATCAAGACATAAGCTCAAAGACGAGGAAGCCTGCAAATCCAAGGGATCTCATCTTAGAGTGAGAATGCATTAGTTGAAGGTGGACAATAGGATTAGCATATTTATTTTCCCTTCTCCCCTCCAGAAAAAGAACAAACATAATTAAATCCATTTAGGATGACAATGCTCAGAATACTAAACTTCATAGAATCTTTCAGGTTTTGTGCATTATTACCATAAATTATTTATTTCCCAAACTTCTTCTTTTGTTATAGAAACTTCCTTCTTACATTGACTTAATAATGTTCCCTACAAACTTATATAATCTCAAATATATAACTGATTTTACTAGATCATCCACATCAATTATACTACAACCTCATCAATTATACAAATACCCTCGCCACAATTCTCATATGTGGCGACTCTAATTAATTACAACCCTTTGCGTATTTCAAAATATTTAATTATGAGAGGGAAGTGTAATGTGCCAAATCCAATACGTCATTTTCAATTGATTATAGTTACAGTGAACATGGTACACAGGATTGGTTGCTGTGCGGCTACCACTAAATGCATGGGAAAGGAACGGTGCAACTTTGTTCCAAACAGTACGGAATGAATTCACACCATTCCTGCACCAGCTTTTATTAAACTTCAAAGTTATAGCCTGATTAGTTTCTGTGTGTACGGGATGAATGGTTCTTTCTTTTTCTCCTTCTGGGGAATATGAGTTGTCTCCTCTCTACGGTCTGTCCTTTTCTTCTAATTTTCATTACAGTTGTGTATTTTCTTAAATTTTATCTCTTTTTAAGTATTCTGACAAATTTTGCCTGGGAGTAAAATTCAGTGGTCTCTTTTTATTCAATATTTGTAAGACTTTGTATCTTGATGGATGACCTAAAAATTTTCACTAGGGACTAGGGAGGCTCGTGACACTTTGGTAATGATTAGAGAGGTGAATGGTGTTTTCGAAGACGAGAATTTTTCAAAAAATTTAAGTACAATTTTTTCTATTGAACTATATGTTATCTAGAATTTGTATCTTCTAAAATAGAGTCCATATAGAGGTAACCTCTAATTTCTAAGACATTTTCATAAGTATTCATAATGTCATTGTAGATTGTGCATTCTAAGACAAAAGTGCATTAGCTAAGTTCCTTCTGTCGCAGATGTGCATTCAAGGTTCTCACATCTAAAATGTAGATTATTTCCTCCCTTCTTGATTCTTGCAAAGATGTTTTCCATCTAATCTTGAATTGGGATATAAAATTTGAGACTTAAAATCAAACTTCTAATCATCTTGAATGACAAGAAGTTATGGAAAAATAACTTCTTTATTTGTAAAAGAATAACACTTGGGATTTAGTTCCACTTCTAAAAGGAAGAAAAATAGTGCACTGCAAGTTGTATCAAATTAAATATATATCAAATGGATCCATTGCCTGGTACAAAGCTAGACTTGTAGCAAAATGTTTTTCACATGTCAAAGGTGTTTATTACCTTAAAATATTTTCTCAAGTAATGAAAATTAATTTTGTTTAGCTAGTACTCTCCTTAGCTATGACAGTATGATGAGAAGTCCACTAGATGGATGTCTAAAATGTATTTTTGCATAGTGATTTATAGGAATAAATATATATGTCTTAGCCTTCAGGGCCCATTAATAGTGATAAATCCAATTATGTGTGTAGATTGAAATAGACCTTGCATGGCTTGAAACGGGATCCTCAAACTTGGTTTGAAAACACTCACATGTTCCTGATCAATTCTAGTTTTACATAGTGTTCCTCTAACCTTACATTTTACACTGAGAAATTAGATGAAAATCTCTTCCTTCTATCCTTATACCAATAACTTATTCATCACAAAATCTTCCACATAACAAATTCATGATTTGGGTCTTTAGATTTCATAGTCTAACAAAGGTATTATCATCCATCAGTCTAAATATTCTTAAGGCATTCTCTATAGCTTCAACGTGAACAATTACAAATCCACACCAAATCCTTTTCAATCGAGGGTCAAGCTTTCCACCAAATTGTATTCTCCTTCAGTTGATGAGACTCTTTAAAAGAAGTTGGTTAGATGCTTACTCTACTTGTCTCATACATGTCTTGATATTTCTTTTACTATAATCTTGTATCGTGTTATTATCAAGACCCCCATGAAAACCATTACCCAGCAGTAAAACACATTCCATAGTATCTTTGCAGTACTACTAATTATGGGATTGAGTATAATTCATGTGGCACAACCTCAATTTATAGTTTCACTTTAGGGAAAAGTAGCAACGAATCATGCTCCTTTTGAACCAAAAGTTGTAAACTATTTAGATAGTGATTAGGCAGTGGATCCAAACAATCAAAATCCAACTATAGGATATATTTATCATCTTATGGCATATCCCATGACTTGGAATTGTAAAAATTGGACCACCATTGCTTTGTCTTCTATGGAGGAAGAGTATATTGTAGTTGTTATTACAAGACATTAGTTAATGTGGATGTAATGCATGCTTTCTGAATTCGTGTTTCCAAAAACCCAACCCGTAACACTTTGGTACAATAATAATAGCACCATCCACATCTATTGCAACCTATTGGAGGACCAACACACAACAAATATTGAGATACACCTATCTTGTATTCCAAAGTTTATCCATGACAAGCTAGTTGACCTTAAGTTTTTTCAAATAGAAAATCAGGTTGTGGGCATCTTCAGAAAGCCCTTGTTTGAGGCTTGATTTGTTCATCTTAGAGAAATATTTGGAGTGAATTAAGGTGGCATCGAGGGGGGATTGTTCTAGTGTTCCTCTTATCTTACATTTATCGAAGTATGTCTTGAGGGTAGATGTTAGTGTATTTGATTAAGAACATATTATTATATATAATTAATATGCACTTGTAATAGTTAATTACAACTTAATATGTAGATAATTCACCCATTGGTGCACACTTATCCACGTCTATTAATAGAAAATAGTATATTATCCAAGTTATTGACTTGATTTGCTTCCACTATTAATAGATTAAAGTAAAACTTGCTTTGCAAGAAACTACTATCCAATCCTAATTAATATGTTGTACTTATTTTTATAAAAGTATAGAGTGCTAGTATTAATGGATCGTATTGTGGAAGAGAGTTATTCTTACTCTAGTGAATTCAAGCCAAAGCTTCTTAACAAATTTTTGGTAGCCATTCTACCCTTGATAAATTTTTGTTATGTCTTTACTAAAGCTTTCATTCATTTATTATATGTGTATACTTGTGTGTGTTTGTCTTATGATTGTTTACAATGATTTTAGACAATACACCATACTTTAGTAGAGTACACAGTCCCCAATATTTGACCACATTGATACTCATCCCTTTAGCAAACAAAAATTTAAAGGTTGTTACATGAAATCTTTAAAGTAGGTGTAATTTTCCCAAGCATAACCCCAACTCTTCACATATTCTACTCATCTATAAAAAAGATGGATTTTAGTGGTTATACATCATTTTCTGGGTTCTATGAACAAAATTAGTATAAAGGATAAACTTCTCATTCTATTAATTGATGAAATCCTATATAACATTCATTGTGCCCAGTTTTTTAAAATTATATTTGTGCCTTGGCTATCCCTAAATTCACATCAATAAAGCTCGATTATCCTCAAAATAACTTTTCATAATCATATGGTCATTATGACTTTTGATCTTAACATTTTCTCCATTAACATTCTATGGATTGATAACAAGATATTTCATCCATTCCTTCGCCAAATCATCTTAGAATTATTTGATGATAAATTGATCTATAATAATGATCTATAACAAAACATAGGCAACACATTTACATCACCTCAATCCAGCATTACAACTTCTTTCTAATAAATATTTATGTGTTAACTCTCTAATTAATCCTTTGGTTAGCAAAAATTTGAATACCTTGGACATATCATCTCCATAGCCCTAAGAAATTAATACCATGGAGAATTTGAGAAAACTTAGGACACTTAGAAGCCTTCCTAGATTTTTGGGTCTCACTGGCTACTTTAGAAAATTTGTGAAGGATTATGGAAAATTCATCGTCCCATTGAATGTTATTGTAAAAAATGATGTTTTTTCTTGGACATACCCAGTAAAATGTGCCTTTAATGTAATACAAATAGGCCATGTGTACTACATGTGTTTTAGAAATGTTTGATTTCTCCAATACATTCATTATTAATAGCATGCAGCAATGCTATGAAAAAAATTCTCATACAAGAAGGTTTCCCCATTGGTTTCACTAACAAGGCCCTCTCTATATGAAATTTGGTACGCTCCACCTATGAAAAAGAAATGATAGTCATACTACATGAAATCAACAAAGTGGTGGCCATATTTGGTGGGATGACATTTATGTATCAAAACAAATCATCACATTCTCAAATACTTCATAAACTAGCAATCGTATGTGAAATGTACGATGGAAACACCAAATGGGATCTATCAAAGATGTCGAATTGGTGAGGGAGAAGTAAAGGGAAAGGAAAAGGGGAGAAGAAGAAGGGGTTCAAGGGTGGATAAGTGGAGGGGAGGGGAAAGTGAAAAGGGGAACAATGTGAAACTTAATCCTTTAATAACGACATAACATTTCTAGGTAATGAATGAGGGAGAAAATACATGTTGTGTAAGATGTAGAGGAAACATTTTGCAGAGATTAAGGAGTGGCCGAACAATACTGTTGACATGAATGATTGTCCAATTTTGACTTCTTGTAGAATTTTATACGCCCCATTTAATGATACATAGGAATCTAGAAAAACACCACTTCATCAGAACAACTAGTACCAGAAGAAAAATCAGACCAGAATGAAGATCATACAATTAAGTTACAGAATCACCCCTCTGTGTAGAGTAGTGGTCACGTAACTACCCATTGCATAGAATGGAGGTTACGTAACCGTCGGTCTGTAGACACTGACAGTAATGTCACTAATGGACGGAAGAATAAAATGAAGCCACGAATGGTTGTAGAATTCAAACACCTTGACCATGTATCTTCCTTGGATGACTCTTCTCATTCTCTAGTGCATGAGAGGACATGGGGAGAAAGATATTAAAGCAAGAAGATAGGAAATAATTGATCATTGTGTTATGTCAAAATTACAGCACCCCTTGATTTATCCTCTGTGTGTGGGGCAATTGGTGTAATTCTGCTAACATGGGGTTATCCCTCAAGTTGTGGGACTTGCGAACCTTAGATAAGCCTCTGAAGAAGGCCGGATTCCTCTACCTAATCCTAATGTAGAAAATATGCCTAACTACAGTTATCCTAAAATTGCCAAGGAGACAGGGAGAGAGAAAGTGCATGAAATGGTAAATCCTACACTAATGAGGTGATAGCACCAGAAAAGAGGGGGGTGAGATACTCTGCTAAGGGAGGAAGAAGAGGAAAATGGAGTTGGGTGAGGTTAGAACAGTAATGACATAGACCCAAACTCCATCTCCCATCTGCACTCCATAAAACATAACATCTTACACCTGTAAACGTGAAATACATGCACATGAAACAAACACAAAATAGAGAGGCACAAAGAAACAAAAAATCATGAGAAAGGGTTGAAGAACACCACAAAACATGATTTAATTGCTCTATAAGGTGCACAGACCATTACCTTGATGCTCAGAGGCATAAATACGCTTATAATGCATAGGAGAAGGCTTACAACTCAAATGAAGTTGAGGAAATTTTTTGCAAGAGTTTCCCCAGCTCCCAGAATGTCTCCCTTAAAAATGAGGTGGATTTTATAATATATAAGCAATGTCTCACCAACTATCATTAAAGAGGTATGGGCACCCATACAAATTTTCTTCCCGAGGGTACTTCTATCAGATGAAGACATGGGTGCCATACCACATAAAATCTAGTTGTTGAGCTATCTTTCACCCACCTACATGTGCCTTCCTGGGACTTGTGGGCCTCCCAACCATGTAAACCGTCCAACCACGCCATACCACCACCCAGGCATTTAACTTCATGACCTGTCTAACCATACGTTTCCTTAATTTGACCATCCAACCCTAGGGGTTGGACTTCGTCCAACTATGTGGGTTGTACACTACTATTGTCACCAAGCAACCTGATGACCCGTCCAACCTGACGTGTCACCCATACATTTCATTACACGTCCAACCGGGTGACCTGAACAACCCAGCTGACCATCTCAACCGAACAACTTGGCCGACCAACCCACCTGACCAACCTGGCCATCCATCCTTCATTCGTATGATGCTTCCCCATCTGACCCATCCATCCAACCTGATCGACCAACCCAGCCAACCAACCTGTTCAACCAACCCAGTCGACAAACCATGCCGACTAACCTATCTGACCAACCCAGCCAGCCAAACAAACATTCATCATGGCTCACCAGCTCTCCGTGAGTAAAGACCAAATCGGCCGAGCTAAAACATAGATTGTCTTACTCTTCTAATGGGGTTGAACTTTTTCGATCGTTTGCACGTCCAAGAACTATGAATGGCTAAGTCCATTTATGATGATTTATCCAAATTAAAACGGGGGGTAAATTTGGGAGAACACATTGAAGTTGGAATGAAGAAAAGTGAGCAAGAAACCATTGGAGATGGAAGTTTTTGTAGAAGAAAGGTGTGAAAACAAAGAAAACAAGTATAGAAGGGAGGTGTAGACATTATTTATCTTCCTTCATCTTATTGTAATATGTGTTTCCCTTTAAATTGGCCAATATACTATTGGGAAGAAAAAGCAATTGCCCTTCCTGGCTACTTTTCCCTCAACTTGGGGGTTTCCAGGATAAATATTGTGTTGTGAATTGAATGGTTAGCTTTCCATTACTGGAAAATAGTTTAAGTTTTTTTTTTTATTCACTAACGTTAAGAACTGTCATTTTCAAAACAATTGAAAGTAGAACAGTAAAGGTTTGTGGTCTTGTAAATTTTCAAAGCTAGAGGTTTACAGATCATTTTGGTATCAGAGTTGATTATTATCCAAGACTGTGGTATTCATTCTTGTGATTTGTATGATAGTGATAAGGTATAAAGGAGAATAATTTTTACCTTGCAATCCAGACATATCTACGAAGAAGTGGAAACAAAGAGTCCAATATCAAATGGAGGAATATAACTTGTTCTGAAGAATTGAGATGCTGGAAACCATGATGGATAGGTTATATAGACACCAACAAGAACTTTCAGATCTATAAAAGATGGCTTCAGTTAAGCAATATTCCATGGACTCAGTGGTTAGAGCTTTAGCTGAAAAGTTTGGCATAGGAAAGAGCCATGATGATGAAGAAGATGTGGAAGAGCATGAAGAAGAAACTCTAGTTGTAAAAGAGAATGTAAAATTTGATCATGATCCTTTTAGATTTGAAAATAAGATTGAGATAAAATATTTGAAGGACAAGTAGATGCAGAATTGCTTGATAAATGGTTAAAACAATTGGAGGTTTACTTTAGTGTTCATGATGTTACTGAGGAAAAAAGTATCACCTTTGCACAACTCAAAATGAAAGGACATGCTTTGGGTTGGTGGAAAACCCATCTAGACACTTGTGAAAAGAAGAAACGTCCTATTATAATATATTGGGAGGGTTTTAAAGAATTTCTTAGAGATAACTTTTATCCTATTGGCCATAAGACTTACCAAATGATTAAGTGGCGGTATTTTAGACAAGGCAATGGTCAAAGTGTACAGGATTATACCATGGAGTTTCGGATACGAACCATGTTTCTTAATATGGACTTGGAGGATGAGGATATTCTAACCAAGTATTTGGGAAGAATTCACACTCACCTTCGAAAGAAGGTCATATCCACGAATCCCAAGGATCTCAATGAAGCATGTGTGCAATCCTATTATATTTATGATGAAAAGAAGCAAGGAGAAACAGAGTCAAGGGAAAAGCAGTTAAAAAATAATCCAAAGAAAGAGCAGGGACAAACAAGTAACAAAGGTAAATGGAAAGGGAAAGGTAAACATACTGCCACTACTTTGAATACTTGTAAAGATCTTGTTGGTACCCAAATTGATTCTCCCTCAAAGTCTGAGAAGCATCACAAGTTTTGGCAGGAAGCTTAGAGACAGATAGATCATGGTGAGTCATTTTGTAGCCAAGGATGGGATCTAACTGGCCCTCTGTCACTCAGATGTGGAGAAATGGATAGCACCCTCAAGAGGATTTGATCTATCCTCACTATTTTAGGTTGTGCCTTTAAACCAAGGTAAGAGAACCCTTTTGTAGCCTATTGTTTATG
Organism: Taxus chinensis; assembly: GCA_019776745.2. Lineage (NCBI taxonomy): Eukaryota > Viridiplantae > Streptophyta > Pinopsida > Cupressales > Taxaceae > Taxus > Taxus chinensis. The sequence continues at coordinate 39,787 of JAHRHJ020003258.1, read as the reverse complement.
GAGGAGATGGAGATGTCCTTCCTAATGAAGTTGTTAAGGAGACCTTGAAGAAAATATGATCAATGCAACAAAATATAACTCTCACGAGTTGTCACTCTAGATAGTGGAGATATTCTCTAGGCAAGGTTCAGGATACTAAAGACATTTGGAATCCTGATTGTTTGTATATGTTTTGGTAATAAAATTTATGCATTTGTATAAACACATGACAAACAGGGGTAGTATGGGTAGGATTAGTTGTTTTTAAATAAGTTTTGGTGGGAGGTGAGGTAGAATGAACTTGATTTGCCAAATCTCTGAGAAAACTTACAAAATGGAAAGTCTAGATAACAGAATGCTTCAAAATAGCTAAAATGTTCCTTTAACCAGAATATGTACTTCAATGGAGGCCCAATTAGCACTTTTTCACACAATATATGAGATTTTAACACGAAGGTTGGAGTTAGAAGACCCAATAAAACATCAAAATCTAAGATCAATCACTCCTGAGGTACACCCAGAGGCTTACAAATAATCTCTATCAACAAATGAAAGAAAAGTGATTTTAAATCGTTTATTTCACTCCCAGATGAAAGCTCTTCTGAGAAATGAGATTGTAGATGCCACTAAACTATCACAAGGATTGAGACCTATGTGATTAAGATAGATTTTGATACAAGATTGCAATAAGAACAAGAAAAACTATTTGCAGACATTCAGAAATGAAACAAACACATTTTGCTCAAGATCAACATAGAATAACTCGAGTTTGATTAAATTTAACAGCAGGGGAAATTTTATAGAACAATCTTAGATTTTGTCAATGGCTGTACACTTGTAACCACCTTGACATGATCAAACTTAATACAAAAGAGATATACAGGCTTCTCAAATGGCTTCTCAAAAGACAAGCTTTGTCAAATTTTCCTCTTGGGAATTTTCTTCGACCTCTAGCACTCCAACCATTTGCACGAAAAATTTATGCCATTTATAACATTTACAATAGAGCCCCCTTTCCCCCCAAAAATCTTGACATTGAGTGCTACCAGTGCTCGCTGATCATGATCGTGATTTCCATAATCAGATCTGTAAAAAGTTGTTAGGTGCTCAGGGGGAAAATCTCTTCGAATATCTCTTGCATTCAACTCCTCCTTCTGGTAAATCACTCTTTCTTCAACTCGCCAACCACTTCTACCCCTAATCTATCAAATCTAGTTCCTTGCGTGCTCAGGAGAAGAAAAATAGAAAATCATATTGAGCCTGAGAGTCAGACCATTTTAATGGTGAAAGACGTCTCCAAATTTTCTACACCAAACTCAAATATCAACATTAACTCTCCCCTCTGTTTGGCGTGTAGGAAATACCAAGAAATCATGAAGACTCGCATTTCCAGGCGTGTTTCAGTAAAATGGGGGGAAAATTAGATTCAGACTCTCAGTTTTCGTTGATCTTTACTTTGAATTTGGGCCATCCAAGTGGAAGATTCAATTTAAAATGGGCCCGGGTGTTTCCTTTGACCTTTTACAAACTTTTGAAGAAATGGAAAAATTCCACATTTTGTTCTGCACCCTCCACCATTGAGAAATGAGCCTGACACGTGTCCTAAGGTGAGTCCCAATGGAACCGTGGCCAAATTTTGCTATTTCACCTCATTTTTGGAAAAGGAAAATTTTTCCAAGTTTTCCTTGTAGCTCCGCCCTTGAAAAATGGGCTTGACACATGTCACAATGTGGGTCCCAGTGGAACCACACTTACTTTTTCACTTTTAACTCTTTTCTCCCAAAAGGAAATTTTTCCAAATTTACCCTAAGAGTCCACACCTCTATCGTTGACTGGAGCAAGTGTTGACCTTTCCTCTATCGGGCTTGTGGGCCATTTTTGGTATTTTAACCCTTTTCAGCATAAAAGGAAAAAATTCTAAGTTACCCCCGATGGTCCACTTCCCTGCCCCTTCTGACTTTTCAAAATGCCACGTGTCATAATGGCGCATCTTGAGATGCTTCCCAAAATTTGAGACTTTGAAAGTGTGTGGGCTCGCCACGTGTCTTAGCCCAGCAAAATTTTTCTGAAGGCTTGAAGCTCAGCGGAAGGCATCATGTGTCAGAGTTCGCGGCAATCTCTTTTGGCCATTGAAAAGTCCAAGAAAAATGCAAAGTGAGTGAAGGCCTCTAAGTGTCTTCCTGGCACTTCTTTAAAATGAAACTCAAGGGCCAATCCCCAAACATGCACGGTTCCTCCATGTGTCCCAGATCTCCCAAACCTTTTTGAAAAAAGACTAAGTATGGGAAGACCCAGCGGAAGCCTCCATGTGTCTCCCTGGTGCAATTTCAGAATGGTGCCCAAAATGGAGACCTTGAATGAGCAAAGGCTCACCACATGTTCTTGTCCCGCCAAATTGTATTAGCTACATAAAAATTTGTCCAAGTCTGGGAAAAGCAGCGGAAACTTCCATGTGTCTTCCCAGTGCTACTCCAAGGCCAAACCAAAAATTAAATCTTCAAATGAGCATCGTTCCTCCATGTGGACAAATTTTTAAGTTGAGGCAATTCATAAATTTTTTGAAGTACCCAATCGATCCGCATCCAACCAAAAGAGGCCACGTTTCCTGATGATGCAAGGATACAAATTTGACTAGGAGAAATGCCTGTCAAACCATAAAATGTAGAAAAACAATCATTCGAGCCCGGAGATGAAATTTTCTCTAAGGATAAAGAATTCAGAGATATTACAAGGCTCAAATACATTCTTCAGAGCTACATCTGTTCATTTTCTTCAATTATTTAGGGTAAAAACGACAAGGGCAGAAAATCTCGGCTGTGAAAAATGGAAAGAATGGGAGAGCCCATGTTTTTAGATGAACAGATAATGGGAGACCCAAATTATAGACCTTTACGTGATCATCGGCCCAAGGAAAGATTAATTATGGAAATAAAAGGAAAAAAAATACCTTTCGGGCACAACTCAGGGGGATAAAATGTGGCAGAGGCTATAAAAGGAAAAATTTCAAAGGCAAAATGGGTCGAGACTATTGTGAGCACTAACAGATCCTAAGAATTTTTGTAAAAAATATGATATCAATGGTCATACTCACACTACATGTTGGAAGTCACATCCGGAATTACACCCAAAAAACTGAACAAAGGATTTAAATAAATCTATGACAGTTGTAAAGACAGATGGGGAGGTAGAGATAGACGATGATTCAGATGTAAATGAGAAGCTTAAATGCATGACCACCAACATGGACAACCAAGAACAAGAGGAAGAGATGAGTAAGCTATTTTTGATCAAATCCCGAATCAAGAGAACTAAGGTAAATGCTTTGGTTGATACTAGTTCTTAATCTAATTTGATTTCTGATGTGGTTGTAAAGAAGCTTGTTCTTGAAACTTATGAGCATCCACACCCTTATCATTTGGGGTGGGTGAAGAAGGGTGTATAAATTTAGGTAACAAGAAGATGTAAGTTCAAGTTTGGGATAAACTCTCAATATATAGATGTATTGGAAGCTAATGTAATTCCACTTGATGCATTTGATGTTGTTTTTGGGAGTCCTTACTTGTATATCAGAGATGTTATATTTATGAGATGGGTCAAGGATGGAACTAGTTACAACATCCGAGCACACCAGCATAAGAAAAAAATTGCTATGGTGAGTGTTAACCAAGCAAAGAGACTAATCCAGGAAAATCATAATCAGTTTTGTTTACTTTTACTGAAAGATAAAGAAGATGGGGTATTGATTGCATATATTTATAACAAAGGGATGAAGGATTTGGATATCATTATTCATTCTTTTCATGAAGTATTTCAGACTCCCATTGGGTTACCACCAAAATGGGAAGTAGAACATGAGATTCAATTGTTGCCAAAGTCCCCTCTACCAAATACTAGGTTGTATAGGAAATCCTTGTTGGGGATTACATAAGTAAAGAAACAACTTCAGGAGCTATTGGACCAAGGGGTAATATGCCTGAGCACCTCGCTATGCAGTTTTCCTATTGTGATGGTGTCGAACAAGGATGGTTTTTGGAGGATGTGCATCGACTATCGCTCCTTGAACAAGATTACCATAAAGAGAAAATATCCACTCCCACGCATAGATGACCTTTTGGACCAACTTTAACATGAATTTTTTTTCATAAAGTTGGATCTCAAGTTAGGTTATCACCAGGTCAGGATGAAGGAGGAGGATATATGGAAGACTGCCTTCAAAACAAAACAGGGTTTGTATGAATGATTACTAATTCCATTTGGTTTATGTAATGCATCCAATACATTTATGATATTTATGAATGATGTATTGCGGGAATTCATAGATTCATGTGTCATTATTTATCTAGATGATATATTGATTTTTAGTGCCATATGGGAGGAACATCTAACACATTTATAGCAAGTCTTGCAAGTTCTCAAGGAAAAAAAACTACTATGCAATATGAAGAAGTGTGAATTTTCCAAATAGTCACTTATCTATCTTGGGCATGTGGTTGGAGGAGGAGAGCTATGAGTGGATCCGAAGAAGGTGGAATCCATCACCAACTAGCCAACACAAACATGAGCCATATAGACTAGAAGTTTTGTGGAGTAGTACAATACATGAGGAAGTTCATTCCAGGATTCTCCGCTATTGCAGCACCTCTGCACACAACGGCTGCAAAGAGTAAGGGTTTTAACTAGGGTAAGGAACAATATCAGGCTTTTGAGTTACTAATTTACAAAATTAGTCATGCTCCAATAATTTCTCTTCCTAATTTGTAGAATCCCTTTGAAGTAGAGACATATGTCATTGATTATGATATGGCAGTAGTGTTGCTACATGGAGGTAAGCCAATATGTTATCATTCCGAAACTATCACTACAATAGTTAAGGGATATTCAATATATGATAAATAAATGTATGCACTAGTTTAGGAAATAAATAAATTGAAACATTATTTTTTTGTAAAGAAACTATTGTGTACATTGACCACAAACCTCTCCAGTATTTACAAGCACAGTCTAAATTACAGTAGGAAAGGCACTACAAGTGGATGGGATTCCTTTAGCAGTTCCATTTTTTGATCAAGTATAAGAAAGGTAGCAAACATTTGGTGGAAGACTGGTTTTCTAGTCCACCCACACAAGATAAAATATCTAGTTTGGTCACTATCTCTTAGATTGAGCCCTTCATGAAGGAAGCTGATGGAGAGGCATATGCTCAAGACATAGATTTTGGGGTAACTTATCAGCAGTTTTAGTCTCAAGGGGTTGAAAAGATGGGTATCGAAGATTTTTATCTCAAATATGGGTGTCTCTACTGATGGGGGAAGTTTTATGTACCAAAATAAGAAAGGATTCTATTAATGAGGGAAACACATACCTCCAAAGTAGCAAGACATTTTGGTGTTGGCAAGACCATGGCCCATTTTCAAAGGTACATGTATTGGCCCAATATGCAAGAAGAAGTATCTAAATTCATAAGAGGATGTAAAATTTGTTGTACAAGCAAGCCTAAAATCAGGAAGGAAGGTTTATATATGCCTTTACCAGTCCCCACTCAACCTTGGGAAGATATTTCTATAGATTTGTTAGGAGGACTACCTATGTCTAAACATGGGCATGATTATCTATATGTTTTTGTAGATATATTTAGTAAGATGTGTGTTCTTATGGAATGTAAAAAGACAATAAAAACATATGAGGTAGCTGAAATTTTCTTTTCTTATGTATGGGTGCATTTTAGTTTGCCAAAGTCTATTTTTTCTGACAGAGATTTCAGGTTCTTGGGGAATTTTTGGACTAATTTGTGGCTCAAGATGGACACCAAGTTACAAAGGAGCATGACCTTCCATCCACAGATAGGTAGACAAACAGAGGTGGTGAACAAGACTTTGGTGCAAATGATTAGAGGATATAATAGAAAATATCCACAAACTTGGGATGAGTGCTTAACCTACATTCAACATTCCTATAACTAGGTGGTATATACATCTACTATGCAGTCATTATTTGAATCATGATTGGGATATCTACCTACTAATCCATTAGACAGACAGTTGAGCAGAAGGAAGAAGGTGATATACATGATTTGGAGGTGACTACATCATCAAAGTTTGTTGAGAGGATATGGTGAATCCATCTCAAGGTGAAAGAAAAACTAGAGAAATCCCAAGCCAAGTATAAGGAAAGACACAATCAACATTGGAGAGAGCATAAAATTCATGTTGGAGATAAATTTTGACTTTACTTGAGCAAGGAGAGATTACAATTCCAAGCTAGGAAACTCAAGCTACTACAGTGTGGACCCTTCACTATACTGGAGCACGTTGGAGAAAATGCCTTTAGGCTTGATTTGCTACCATTCATGAAGATGTAATCAGTAGTAAATAATGAGAAGTTCCACCTATACGAGCCATCCATGCTTGATGAAGAATAATAATTTCAGCTACTACATTCCATAGAGGATTGTTCTTTGGACTTGTTAGTACAAAATCATAGCACCCCTGAATGGCCAAAGATGTGTAGTGGTTAAAATGGGGCATTTGGTGTGATTGCATAACATTGGATCATCTCTCAAGCTGTGGGACTTGCAAACCTGAGATGATCCTCCAGAGAAAGATGGTTCTTGTTCCTAAACTACCTTCCACGAGCTACTCCAGTGCAGGAAAACTAAATCTAACCTAATCTAACCATTCCAAGGAACCAAGGAGAGAGAAAGAGGAAAAAAATAAAGCCTACACTAAAGCGGTGATACACCAGCAAAGGAAGCGAGATATTTTGTTGAGGGAGGAAGATACAGAGAAAATGGAGATGAGGGAGGTCAAACAGAAGTGACATGGCCCAAATATTCAAATCTTCCATTAAACTCCATGAAACACAACATCCTGCACCTACAAATGTGAAATACATGCACAAAAAAAACAAATCTAGAAGGGAGAGGCACAAAGAAACAATAAAACGATGTAAAGGGTTGAAGAACACCACAAAAACACATTTTTATTACTCTCAAAAGAGCACAGACCATTACATTTCTAGAATAGAGGCACAAATACATTTTCTAGGTGTAGGAGAAGGTTCACTGCTCAAAAATGGCATCAAGAAACAAATTTGATAGAGTTTCTCTATGCCCAGAATGTATCTCTCTTTCTTTTGAGAAGTGTTACAATATATAGAAAGAATAAGAGAGACAAGAGGGAAAAGTCAAATCCTGCTCTAACCACCATGAGATATGCATTAAATCCCATTATGGAAGCTCAACCAGTAAATATCAATGCCTTCTGTAAATCCGCCCACAATATGTTACTTCTAGTTCCCCGGCGGATCGAATCGTATCAGATCTGGTAGTTGAAGAGATTGGATTATGCGTTAATGGCCAAGAATATTTTTCTTCATTTTTACCTACCAGGGCCTAAAAAAATAGTTTTTTATGTTCCTAAGGCATAGAGGGCATCGAGAAATTTCCAGAAAGTCTTCTCTCGCCCAAATATGATCCTTCAGTCAAAAGATATGACCATTTAAATATTAGGGTCGGGTCCATACACAATAGGTGGGAAAATAGTTTGAAAACGGGTCCCCTTTTAAACTGGATATGTGGAGGGTTGGCGCACATCTGAGGGTGGCCTCTATATTTTTCTTTTGGAATGGCATGGGGCTTACACATGGCTTCTTCCATGGCCTTCTCGATTTCCTTATGTTTTTGCCTAAGTATTTTGCTCGGCAGGGTCATATATCTTGACCGGGAACGCGCAACATCTTGGCACTGATTTGAAGGCCCTCTCTCTATTCGACCCTTGAATTAGCGTCATTTGGACACTTGGCACTCTCCACCAACCTACCAGTATGCATTGACTATTCAACCTGACTTTGTCCCCTTTGAAGATACTGGACGTGTGGAGGCTCTGTGCTCTTTTGAAAGCCTGATCAAGATTTTGCCTTTGAAGGAGCGTCAGGTCAACACGTGGAAACCTCTACAGACCCTTACACTTTTAAACGGCCCCTCTTACCTTTTCAGACCCTACGACAGGTGGATACCTGATGCTTGTCTAAGTCTCCACCTTTGAACTGACTTTTGGAGATGTGCTAAGCTGACGCGTGGCGGCTTCCGCTTGTAATTTTATACTTAGCCCTTTTTTAGGCCCGCTTTGTCTACCTTTTAACATTGATGTTTTGACTATTCCTCCACTTTAGGCCTGGTACACATGGAGACTTGGCACTTGTCTGAGCCTTCCTTTTTGGTTTCAACTTTGGAGAAGCGTCGTGCTGACACGTGGCTCTCTCTGTTGTCTCCTCCATACTTAGTCAATTTTTGGACTCTTTCTGAACTATTTTGAGCCCAAATACTTCGAATCTTTGTCATTTCTTCTCTTTCTTGCTCCTGGCCTCTTCTGACACTGCTCCTTCTCTAACCCTGTTATTCTATTTCTGAGCCCACCTGTAACCTGTACAATGGATTTAAGGCACAGATTCGCTCGATAGAGCCGTCTCTTCTCTTTATTTCTTAGATAAGGTCATTTAGTCTTTTGTAGGCCCCGCCATTCTATTGTTGAGTCCTTCTACAACCTGTTTGCAAGATTTAAATGTGATTTCTTTGGCTCCTTTTGTGTGGGGATGTGGTTGATCTAATATTTTGTCGGGGGGCCAAAATATGGATAGCGGGACTCACGAGGTGAATTGGAGGAGGACGTAGTGCTGCAAAAAATATCAAAGAGACAAGGAGAGGTCCAAAAGAGTCTTGGTAGGTAATTTAACTCAAGGGGAAGACAGCAAGGTAGGCCCAGTGGTACTTGAAGGAGAAAGTGAGGGAATGTTCCTCATCTACTCCCCCACTAAGATTTTGTGGGACCAAAATCCTCCTAAGCAGGGGAGGTGTGATCCACAAGGATCTAGAAAAATACCACTTCATCAGAACAGATAGTACTAGAAAAAAAATTAGACTAGAAAGAAGATCAGATTATTGAGTTACAGAATCACCCCTCTATGCAGAGTAGTCGTTGTGTAACCTCCCCAGCAGTTGCATAACCATCCCTTGTAACTAATGGATATTGTGTAACCATCATGATAGTTGCATAACCATCGGTCTGCAGACACCATCAATGTTATCACTAATGGATGGAAAAATAAAATGAATCCACGAACGAGTAAGGATTCCAAATGCCTTGACTGCATCTCTTCCTTGGATGACTATTCTCATTCTATAGTGTAGAGGAGGACATGGGCAGTAAGCTATTTAAGCAAGAGGATAGGAAAGAATTGATCTTTGAAGTTGGAATGAATAAAAGTGAGCAAGGAACCATAGGAGCTGGAAGTGTTTTGTAGAAACTAGGTGTGAAAACAGAGCAAGCAAGTATAGAAGGGAGGTGTAGACATTGTTTATTTTCCTTCAACGTTATTGTAATTTGTGATTCTCTTTGATTGGCCAATATAATATTGGGAAGAAAGATAAATTTCCCTTCCTGGCTAGTTTCCCTCAACTTGGGGGGGTTGCAGGATACATATTGTGTTGTGAGTTGGACGGTTAGCGGGCCATTGCTGCAAAATAGTTAAGTTTTTTCGTTTTATTCACTAACTTAGAACTATCATTTTCAAACACTCACCATAAGCCCGCGAACTACAAGAGTTTCTGCATTTTTGGTTTCCACGCATGATAGTTGGGGTCAGAGTTTAATGTTCAAATATCTGTAGATCTCTGGTGTGGGGAAGAAACAAATGATGATAAAAATGCTCTCGCATTTTCAAAGAATTTCTCAATAATTTAATAGATAGCCCGACCTATAACTCCAAATAAAATAATAGCCTCCAAGTTTATTGTTTCACAACAAAAATATTTAAAACACCCCAAATAGTTTGTTGGCCAGTCTAGTGCCAAACAAAAAATCTGGCCTAAGGTAGATCTGCTCCCCAAACCACGTGAACTCCTGAAAGAGGTAGAGAGGTTAACTTCAACGATCAATGCATATTTTGAATGCCCCCATCCCCCAAAATGCACGAATTCGATCCACCACGCTTCCACATCCAACCCTAGTAGAATAGGTATCGAGCCACCATAGATGCAAAAAATAATCGAGATTTCGTGATCTTTGCGGAATAGAAGAACAACAGACACAGTTCCATGCAATAAAAAGAGAGATTTTTTATCCTCAATATAACACAAATAATTTTGTAATAGGGCCTAATATGTGGGCAAGTAGAAGCGAAAAAATGACTCAGTTTTAGTTGAAGTCAACCAAAACGAGTCAACACCAAGCCACAAAAAAATTAACCACCACCAATCTAATAATTTCACCCAAAAGCAAAAAAGGGTCCAAAGCAATAAAAAAACTATTTCAATGAAAGTTAACCGAGCCTTGGATATAAAATATGTCACCGAAAAGGAGGCCGAGTCATTTGGAATGCAGGAACATTCTTCTGAGTGGATAGTGGCCGATCAACGCTCTTGCACTTGCACAGCTAAGTCTGTGATAACAGAATCAATAGCGGGATCTAGGATATGGAGAGCCAAGCACAAATAAATGACTTATAGGAGACAATATATTAACAATAAGATGAACAGAGAAACTAATTATCTCTATATTCTCAACCATCCGGAGAATCATTTAAATAGGGAATAATAGGTAGTTGCTATTCCTATATAATAGATGTCCAAGCTAAAACTAGGAGATAACTAATTCGCATACCAGGGTTGGTATATATCTCCCAATGAGTGTAGCGGAAGTTAGAACAAACTCTCATAATTAAACAATTAAAATTGCTTCCTATAGTATGACTTATTCATTGTAAGTTTAATAGATTTGCACCAACATAATGAAATTTATTCGGTGGGAAATATTCCTACTGAGTCCTTCGGGTATGAAATTACTCTAACTGGATTTTTGGATTAGTATAGTTTTTTATATTTTGGCCCTAATTTCATCGTCAACACTTATCACATACACCAGACCCACAATAATAACCATGGATTTGGCAATTTTGATTTAACTACATATCTCACGGACACTTCCATTTTAAAAATGTCACCACCGCAGAGCACTGCCCCAACCAAAAGATGAGATGGTGTCAATGTTGCGGTGGATCATATGGGTAGTTGGAGCATGCTTTCACCACTATGACTTCTTATCCTTTACAATTCGATTAGGTGTAGGGCTTTAACAACTCTCGGGTGTCCACCCCTGTTTGTGAACGATAAGGGCAATCTGATGGAGGTGGTGGAGGTAGGAGCACTTTCTCATCTCCTAGACGCTAGAAAGACCTATTTGTTGCCCCGCGAGTGGAAGCTTAGATTAAGGGTGGTTTATTCAAAGTGCCGACGGGCATCCTACTGGCCACCAGGGTGCCTTACATGCGACAACCACTGGATGCCCCTCCATAATTGGTTGAAATGGCTCACGGTGAACTCTCAATATCCCTTTGCCTACCCTAGAATGTCTGATTGGATTAGATGCCCAATTTTATGTATAGGTAAATATCCTTTAGTACTTTAACGATGAGAGGAGTGTCTGAGAGAGGAGTCAGATATTGAGGGTAAACATCCCCCGACCACGCTCTCCCTTCCAAAGGGGCATTAGGTCTTGCAGAGATAAGTGACTAGGGTTCCATATGTTGTTTTACGAAAAGGAGTCAATGCCTTGAGCCAAAAGTTTTTCTGGTAAATACTAAGGAGACAACGACATATCTTACCAACCTTCCTTGCATTGGAAAACCGTCATAATAATTGTGGACATGAAAACAACGACTAAAAAAGGTGGGTTTGTTTTCTTGGTTTTTGGAGGTCATGACGTGACAAATGAGATCATTTTCGTATTTCATGACTTGCCCGCAAACGGAAGTCATTGAATCTTGTCGTTTTAGACCGTGTTCAGTCCTCTTCTACTGAAAACACCCTTACGGCGTAAAAGAGGGGTTCCTTCTAGACAATAGAAATGGGTCAACTAAACTTATGGGGTAATATTTGAAATCACTCCATAAAAAGAAAGGGGAAGGATTAATGTGGTCATAGATGTTCTCTTTTACAATATGCGGATCAAGCCTGTTATGTATTGTATCAATGTACCTCTTCGTGAACGGATGTAATAACATCGCCACTACAACACTAGGTCCTACCACACCTCATCCCCCAACTACTCTTGGGGATGGGATATTTTTTGATATAAGGACATGTGGTTTTAATTTCCAACTAAGGATATGAAACAAACAAAAACTCAAACTACATGCACACCCTTATTTGTTCATCAGGTGTTTTGAAAGCACATGAACAAATTTGACATAATGTTTTTTGAAAAAGAAAACAGCAAACTTCAAATTGTTTGTTGAAGTTTTGATACTTTTGCAATTGTATGGTTAACCGATGGTAAACTCATCTCATCTTCATACAACACTCACTTCCCTATTCCTATGAGGGACATAATTATATATTTTTTTCAATGGATTCATTGAGAGCTTCTAAAATATGGGAGACCATTAATCATATTATGGAAGTATGTCACCTCTCCACATAAAGCCTAATTTGTGCAGTGTGGCCCAGCCCTACACCTTGTAACCAATGGTAAAAATGTTTTGTGAGACTCTAAGAAAATCTCTACATTACCCATTTGAATGAAACAAAATGTTGATCAACATTTTTATGGATGCCATATTCCAACCAAGAATATAAATAGTCCTCCTAAAAGATTAAATGTCTCTAGAATTTTTTACCCTAAGTTTATACATCCCTTTCAAGGTTCAAAAGATTTTCATGTCATCGATAAATTGGAACTTCCACCTTCATCGTGAGTTCAACCTTGTTTCATGTTGTGTTGAATAATTTCTTGATAATGGATTGATTGCCACTCAAACAATACTTCCTCAAGCTCATCTTGAATGATCACTCATTAGCGTCCCGAAAGTAGCCTAAATAATCACTTGGGCCAACTTTGGCAATAGATCCATATGGAGGTCCTAATGAATTAGTGGCATAGAGTAACATACCTAAGATGTGCTTAGGATCCCCTTCATCAAATTCAATATGATTTCCTTACCTTCAACTTTTAGGTCAAAACTTATAGGGGGGATGCTAGGACCCCGCGCATCTAACTCTCCTTTAATAATCTTTTTTATCATAAAGTTCTTGAATGCATAAGTTTCGTAACATTTGTTGTTTTGATCTATTAGAATAATTTCATGTATGAAAGTAGAATTGACTAGAGTAGAGTTAGATAAAATTTGATGTATAGGCTGTGGAGAGAGACAAAATCCCATGAATTATATTTTATTGATTTTTCCCGTGATATATGATCCAATTTTGATCTCGTGAAATAATCTTACTTCTCATTTAAGTGATTTAATCCAATATTGTAGAATCATACCACTACCCATTAACAAATCAATGTTTTTTTTAAATCACGCTGGTATAAAATTTATGCCAACATTCTAACGTTTTACATTATTAAAAAAAAAAATGTTAAATACGAGAGGTGTTTCTAATGGAGATGCACCCCCTACTGTGACACAGAGTCCAAATCAATGACACAGATCGAAAAGTGTGAATGTGTTGAATCCACAGGTTAAAATTCTCCCAGATCAATTGCTATGGTTGGCCATGATCACGTAGGTTGTGGGCATGGAGAAAATGAGGCTTTTTTTGGAGGAAACTGAAAACTTGTCAACTGTTTTTTCATCAATAATCTTCAGAGCTGCGTGGAAAGTGTCTGAGCCTTTTGAGCTTCTTTCTTTCTTTTGATCGTGAAATCTCTATGGCCATTTACCTTGGGGTCTTTTGTCTCACTCTCTGTAATGATGCATCTCCTCTGCTGCTTCTTCAATAGGAACTGAAGTTTCCTTCAACAAATGTAGGGATCTCAACATCTTTTTTTCTCACTTCTGCGAGAGTGGAATGATCTCTTCTTATTTAGGGTTATAAGTTTTCCATTGCGTGCCATGAAACATAAAATATAAAGAACTCCTATCATTTTTCAGGTTTTCAAATCAGTTGATTAAACTGACTCAAATTTTTCAGGCCATAAACATAAGTATTTGCTTTTTTCAATACCTTACGGTTTTTATTTTGTACATTTTTTTTTTCCTATCGTATGGAATTGATGTACATACAAATTATTTATTCAGTAGTTAAGTAAGACACCATTTTTAAAGCTTAAACACCCACAAATATCATTGCAAGTAATCATAAGGACTATGACTATGCTTGGAAAAAAACATTGTCAAACACTTCAACTATCCTGAGATGGTATCACGAGATTCCACAGAGTGTTATATGATGATTTGAAGACATTAGAATTATATCTGCTCACGCATTAATCACATAAACCACGCGGTATGACGTAGTTTTGCTTCACCGTCAAATTTAACCAATTGATAGTGAGCACAGGAATGAAAAAGCAATATTGGTTTTACTTTATATTAACATACTAAATATTCATAATTATATTTTTAAAACATCATTTTTTAAAAAGTTTTCATCCATATAAGTTATATCCAAATGAAATCTTGAACAATGGATTTTCCTCCTAAACCACTTGATTCTAAAGCGAAGGCTTCTTCTAGATCTATGCTCCTGATTAGTGATAACCCTCCCTTCACTATCCCAAAGATTGATTAGATTAGGATCCGACTCACGAGGATTTATTGAGATAGCTGTTATGTTTGGTATTCCCTTTTTATATGACCAAGATAGATAATAATTAGAGATAGTTCTTCCTAACTCGTATATGGTGATTGAAGGGGATTTTGATATCACCTACTTTGACCATGCCTTAGTTTCCTGATTAAACATGTAGAGTAGTGTAGTTCGATTGTTGCCCTATGTTTGTGTTATTGGATAAATGGAAAGATCCTTTAATTTTTTACATTCATTAACAAACATGGTTGTCAAACTATGGCAATGCAATTATATGAATGAAGATGTTTAGATACCTATCTGATTAAATAATTAGTAGTACGGAATTATTTAGATTATGAAATCATAAGGAATATATAAGGAGAACGTCAAAGAAATAAACATACTAGCAAAGGATGAGAAAAATTATTTAGATAGAACCTTTTTATAATAATTAAGCACAAAGAATTCGAGGAGAATCCAAAAAAATAAGCCATATAGATCAACAAATCCTAGAGAAGTTCACTCCTATTGAAACATCACCTATTAACATAAGGATGATGTGTAACTTAAAAGCTGAGATAAAAAAAAATTTATAACGAGGATGGGTTCTAATAAGTCATTTGTAAGTCACAAACTATGCCTGTTAAAATTTGAATAATAATTGTCTTAAATTATATGCATGTCAACGACATGAATATATAGATCAATTGTTCAAATTCAAATATCAACAATGCATATTAACACATTCCGGAAGAAATGCAACTCTCTCATATTCACTCAAGATATAGAAAGAATGAAACATATCCTTAAATGCCTTTATGGAGCATATTGAATACATGTGCTTCCGAAGAGGCCTTCGATACTATGTCCCAAATGCAATGGAAAGCTGAATTTTAATCTTTTCTTCAGTTAAAAGACAAAATTTCCTAACTTCATCCAAACATTTAACCTCAAAAATAACCCTTAAGACATAATTGATTGGCTTTATCGTATTCTTCCGAAAATGTATCACAATACTTAGTGTTTATAATTTTATAGCCCATTTTTGGAATCTCAACACATTGTACTGAAGATGTTCACGAAGAGCAAGAGGACAATCTTGTTTCTTGATTTAGACAAATCTATGTCTACTTTTCTGTTGTTTTTTTATTTTTTATAAAGTATAAAACTACCTTATTTCTAATTTTCCAGATTAAAGTATCTACTTAGGATGTTAGTGGGCATAAATAGCGTACGGTGCGTAGGTGGTGTCTTTTAGAATACACCTCATTGAACTTTAAGCAGGAATGTGGATGTTTGGTGTTCGTGTGACATTATGATGGTTTGTTTTACTTAATTTATTTTTTTCTTGTGCCACATTTGTTCGTTGTAGTTTGAGAAACTAATAAACGTGAATAATGCAGGCATGTTTTAGTAAAAAAGGATAGTTTTTTTTTGAAGGCAATCGCTTTTATTTTTTCCCACAGGTTTGATTTCCAGTCCTCCATATTTTTACTTTGTAAGTCACTTAGATTGATGTATCTATAATTTGGTTTGACTTGGTTGAGGCAATTAAAATCACTAATATAGTATATATTCCCTCTCCGGGGTCCCCAAGATATATTCAACTACGTACCAATAGTTGTAGGCAACATAACAATGGCGGTATAATTATGAACTAACGCTATGTGGGATAAGGTACGACATTTTCTATCATCGTTGAAAGACCAAAAATCCACACATGACCACAATGATACAGGATAACTTTTTTTTTACTGTTTGCTTGACCCTAACATGACGTCAACATGTCTCACCCAAGTATACACCTACAACGTGAACACTTGATACAAGGGATGGCCATAAAGGCAGCATAGAAACGTTCACACATATCAATGTACATTACTTTATGGAAAGTAGGAATTGACTAGAGTAGAGTTAGTATAAATGTGATGTATAGGCTAGTGTAGAGACATCCATGAATTATATTTTATTGATTTTTCCCGTGATATATGATAAAATTTTGATCTCTGAAATAATACTATTACTTCTCATTTAAGTGATTTATCCAATATTGTAGAATCATACCACTACCCATTAAACAAATCAATGTTTTTTTTAAATCACTCTGGTATAAATTTATGCCAACATTCCCTACGTTAACATTAGTAAAAAAAAAAAATTTAAATACGAGAAGGTGTTTCTAAGTGAGATGCAACCCCCTAGCTTTGACACACGAGTCCAAATCAATGACACAGATCGAAAAGTGGTGAATGTGTTGAAATCAAAGGGTTTAAAATTCTCCAGATCAAGGCGATGGTGGGCCATGAATCACGTAGGTTGTGGGCATTGAGAAAATGGAGGCTTTTTTTGGGAGGAAACTGAAACTTGTCATGTTTTTCAATCAATTAATCTTCAGCTGCGTGGAAAGTTCTGAGCCATATTTGAGCTTCTTTCTTTGGATCGTGAATCTCTATGGCCCATTTACCTTGGGGTCTTTGTCTCACTCCTCTGTAATGCATCTTCCTCTGCTGCTGCTTCAATAAGGAACTGAAGTTTCCTTCAACAAATGTAGGGATCTCAACATCTTTTTTCTTCACTGTCTGCGAGAGTGGAAGATTTGATCTCTTCTTATTTTAGGGTTATAAATTTTTCCATTGAGTGCCATGAAACGATAAAAGTATAAGAACATCATATTCATTTTCAGGTTTTCAAATCAGTTGTTTAACTGACTCAAATTTTTCAGGCCATAACATAAGTATTTGCTTTTTTCCATACCTTACGGTTTTTATTTTGTAACATTTTTTTTTCCTCACGTAATGGGAATTGATGTATCATACAAATTATTTATTCAATTAGTTAAGTAAGCCACCATTTTTAATAGCTTAAACACCCACAAATATCATTGCAAAGTAATCATAAGGACTATGACTATGCTTGGAAATTAAAACATTGTCAAACACTTCAACTCTGAAGATGGTATCATGAGATTCCAAGAGGTTATATGATGATTTGAAGACATTAGAATGATATTCTGCTCAAGCAGTATCACATAAAACCAAGCGGGATGAAGTAGTTTTTCTTCACCGTCAAATTTAACCAATGATAGTGAGGCACAAGGAATGAAAAAGAAATAGTGGTTTTACTTTATATTAAACATACTAAATATTAATTAATTATATTTTTAACATCATTTTTTAAAAAGTTTTCATCCATATTAAGTTATATCCAAATGAAATCTTGAACTAATGGATTTCCTCATAAACCACTTGATTCTAGCGAAGGCTTATTCTAGATCTATGCTCCTGATGAGTGATAATCCTCCCTTCACTCCCCAATAGATTGATTAGATTAGGGATCGACATCACGAGGATATTATTGAGATAGGCTGTTATGTTGGTATTCCCTTTTTTATATGACAAGATAGGATAATATATTAGAGATAGTTCTTCCTAAACTCGTATATGGATTGAAGGGGGATTTTGATATCACCTACTTAGACCATGCCTTAGTTTCCTGATTATAACATGTAGATAGTGTATTCGATTGGTGCCCTATGTTGTTTATTGGATAAAATGGAAAGAGCCTTTAATTTTTTACATTCATATAACATGGTTGTCAAACTATGGCAATGCAATTATATGAATGAAGATTTTAGATACCTATATGATTAAAAATTATAGTACGAAATTATTTAGATTATGAAATCATATAGGAATATATAAGGAGACGTCAAAGAAATAAACATACTAGCAAAGGATGATAAAAATTATTTAGATAGAACCTTTTTATATAATGAAAGCACAAAGGAATCGAGGAGAATCCAAAAAAATAAGCATATTAATCAACAATCCTAGAGAAGTTCACTCCTATTGAAACATCACCTTATTAACATAAGGATGATAGGTGTAACTTAAAAGATGAGATAAAAAAAAAATTGATAACGAGGATGGGTTCTAAATAAGTCATTTGTAAGTCACAAAACTATGCATGTTAAAATTTGAATAATAATTGTCTTAAATTATATGCATGTCAACGACATGAATATATAGATCAATTGTTCAAATTCAAATATCAACAATGCATATTACACATTCCGAAGAAATGCCACTCTCTCATATTCAACTCAAGATATAGAAAGAATGAAACATATCCTTAAATGCCTTTATTGGAGCATATTGAATACATGTGCTTCCCGAAGAGGCTTCGATACTATGTTCCCAAATGCAATGGAAAGGCTGATATTTTAATCTTTTCTTCAGTACTAAAAGAAAAAATTTCTAAATTCATCCAAACATTTAACCTCAAAAATAACACTTAAGACATAATTGATTGGCTTTATCGTATTCTTCCGAAAAATGTATCACAATACTTAGTGTTTATAATTTTATATCCCATTTTTGGATCTCAACACATTGTACTGAAGATGTTCACGAAGAGCAAGAGGAAAATCTTGTCTTGATTTAGACAAATCTATGTCTACTTTTCCTGGTGTTTTTTATTTTGTTATAATAGTATAAAAATACCTTATTCTAATTTTCAAGATTAAATTATCTACTTAGGATGTTAGTGGCATAAATATAGTACGGTGCGTATGTGGGTGTCTTTTAGAATACACATCAATTGTAACTTTAAGCATGGAATGTGATGTTTGGTGTTCGTTGACATTATGATGGTTTGTTTACTTAAATTTATTATTTTTCTTGTCCACATTTGTTCGTTGAGTTGTAGAAAATAATAAACATTGAATAATGCAGGTTTTATTAAAAAAGTATAGTTTTTATTTTGAGGAAATAGATTTTATTTTTTCAAAAAGTTTGATTTAAAGTAAGAAATATTTTAATTTGTAAGTCACTTATATTGATGTATCTATAATTTGGTTTGCTTGGTTGAGGCAATTAAAATCACTAATATAGTATATATTCCCTCTCGGGGTCCCCAAGATTATATCACTACGTACCAATAGTGTAGCACAATAACTAATGGCTGGTATAATTATGAACTATTTTGGGATAAGGTACGACATTTGTCTATCATCGTTGGAACGACCCAAAAAATCCACACATGAACAACACAGTGAAATACAGGATAACTTTTTTTTTTGACTTGCTTGACACATAACATGACGCAACATGTCGTCACCAAGTATACAACTAACACTGTGAACAACTTGATACAAGGATGGCCATAAAGGCAGCACGGAAACGTTCACACATATCAAGGACAATTTACTTTTCTTTTTGACAAGACAACATAGAAGTCCAATCACATAACACACTTACAGTTAGGGCCAACCACAAGGAGATATTCTTGAGGGTTATTTATTTTAAAAGGACATCTTGCAATTCTTAGCTTACGTTTTCAAGGAGGCTCAAGATATGATTCGTATGATTCAACTTACCAAGCTAAGTTTATTCCTTTGACACTGAGTAATTATCTTTAAATCTTCTCTATTATGACATTTATTTGCTTAATTCGTTTATCAAGAAAAAGGAGTAATTAAATTCCACAAGGCCATCTGCTCACCACTAACGCTACTAAGATTCGTTCTTGCCCACAAGACAACATGGTTTTAAGTTCAACACACTTAAGAGAAGAGATACAAGGTGCCTTGAAAAAGGGTTAGAGGGAGAAGGTCGAGATGAAACATTTTTAGGACCTCATTAGTTATTGCCAGTATTAAATTGAAGCTAGGGCTCTTAACCAGAATTAACAACAACTTTACTTAGGCTTCGCTAAAAGTATTAACAAGGAGTAAAAGAATTTACTTTCCAAATGGCTGAGAGATAGATTGTGTGGTTTCAAAATTGTTTTCTCCTGTTTATTAAATCTTATTATCTTCCAGAACTAACCATAGATTTCCTTTAAGTTCATTTAAGAATTCCACCATGAAAGGGATAGTGTTCATTAGTGTAGCTAGGGGTATCAAGTTATATAATGTTACTTGCAATGATAGTCCTGCCCTTGATTACTTAAAGAATTTCTTGCTCTCAAGTTGGTGACCCCTACGTTACTTTATTTGAATACAACTTTTAATTTAACTTCCTGAAGTATTAAACAATCCCATGTTAGTTTACTTATGACACTTTATTACTAAGTCATGGCAAGGTTTAACTCAAAATTTATTCTCAAGGCAAAGTTGAAGCAACACTCATTTACGAGAACAAAACAAGATTACATCATTTCTTAAAATACTGATACTCCACAAGTCACTCAACCACAATAACCAAATTTTCTTATAATTTCAATGATGGGCACACAATACAAGGTTTCCAAAGTTCAGATGACAAGTCCACAATACATTATACTAAGACATTAATCCTCTTCTAAACTTTCCACTGGACGTTAACAAAAGTTGATCAACATAAAAAGGTTTCGAGCAAAGGATCTTCTCAACTGAGGTTGATGACAAAAGTCTACAAATCTATCCCTCATCTACACGCAAGATCCATCTGCAGCAAATTTTCTACAAGAGTCAGTTCACGAGAACTGAGCAAGATAAGGCTACACAAAACCACCATAACTATTATCTAACAATATCACGAAAAGGAAGCACTTTATTACAAGAATTGGTTCAAACCTCTAAACACTATTAACACATCAAGTTAAAATAAAGTCTTCATCATGCCAATCAAAGAAGGAGAAGACCTTGTACTACAGTTAGGAGTAATAACAACGAAAGTATAGCAATCGTAAGAGAATGGCCCTTGGCCCTATAAGGAGAAAACAAACAATCTAGCAAAAACAGAATTCCCATCAAGTAAGTAATTAAACAATAATTACAAGATTGAGATTTGATATAAATAGACCAACCATCTAGAAATTTATCAAAGGTACCAACGCAAAGGCTAAAATAATACATTTCTAAAAGAACAAAAGTTGATCGGCCCAAGAAAGGGGAAACACGGGTTCCAAAATTTAACACAAAAAGTCATGTATAAATGAGTTTCAAACCGGAAATCAAATAGAGTAAACACACAACATAAGTTTCGAAGCGAAGGCATAGTATATTAGTTTTGACCATTAACTACAAAGATTTACCAATCATCCAGGAAGGGTCAAAGTCTTACAGGCTAGTAGCAAACACGCGAGAGAAGAAGGGGGTTCCGTCCAACAAGAGTATACAATAATGTCATCAACAATTTTATAACACTAAAGATTTGCATACCTCCACTACAATACTAATGTTTGGTTAATTTAAAATAAATTATCCATTTCCCGAAACAACCATATTTTAAGGCAACCCTTGGTAACACAGTCAACCGTCACACAAAGATACAAACATAACTTCTAAGTGACATTATCAAAACAAAACCTTCCGCTATGAATCCATAAGACTATCAAATGAAAGCTGAGTTTTTCCCGAAGGTTAATCACATTTAAGGAAATTTCCATCACAAACTATTACGGTAATTACGTGCATAAAAACCGACCAATATTAATTAATAGCGTTAACATTACAAGGGAGAAAATAATGCAAGTTAGGAAAAATAGAAGAGCGCCATCAGCAATAATTCTGAGAGGGGGAATTAGACCAAACTATTCTAGTGTCAACGAGGTACTGGATTCGCACAATGAACCCTCCAGCTTAGTTGATTCGAAAAGCTAGTAATGGTTCAAGTTGATAGGGATGGTCAAGGTACTTCTTGAGGATGGCCTTAAAAGCCTAGAAACAAGATGAAAGATAGTATAAGAGTCTAAACACGCGAGACAGAAAAACACGTTGCAAACAAACCTTTTCATTCTACCAGTTTTAATACCAAAACTCTAAGCTGACTAGCCCACGCATTGCTCACACAATCCTACAACCTTTCTTTCTCGATGCCAAAAGGTTATCAAAGGGACTTGCGAAGGAGCTAACAAAAAACGTCAAGGAAAAACTTGGGTGCTAGGAAGGGGGTTTCATAGTTATCGTAAACTTACTTCCATGATATCGAAAATACTAGCTTGATCAACATAATAACTTGCAACTCAATCGCCGAGAAGAATTAATACATAAACAAACAGACGAAGGTCTATCATTCGAGTAAGAGAAACATAACATTCAGAGGAGAGGGCACACGCATCCTTTCGACCCACATACAGTCAACGATAAAAGCTAAAACAAGAAGAAACAAGCAGAAAGGGAAATCTCCCATCATGACATCCAACTGACAAATCAATGCAAGGAAAAGTGGTTCGATTTCACGATAATTTTAAATAAAATAATAGTAGAAAAGTGTAGAAATATCTTGCCTGTTTCTCCAGCTTCAACAGGTCGTACAGACTCCGCACGGGTCAGCATAAGAACTGTAGGTACTGGAATCCGGGTGCACCAGTTCTAAGCGGTCCACATTCACGATCCGCGTGACCAAGCAATTGAAGAGGATTTTTGTCAAACAGTTCATGAGCATTGTTGTATTCGAAGTGACTCCATGCACTTGTGCTCAACTACTGCTTTCCTTGAGCTTTTACTTCTTGTGGGATTCGACAACCAACTCACATACCCTATGCGTGCTACCACAAACACAAGTGATCTACACAAGGCTGGAGGAGATATTTTCAGAGAAGGACCTGTCGCAGTGCCGAATTTGCATTTTGTTGTTGGTTCTTGCCAGACCACTGGACAACATCCATAAGCGCATCCCGTAAGAGACGCACAATTTCAATGTCAGGCAATTTTGACTCTTTGTGGCGTTGTTTCACAGTTTCAATCACTTCATCAATATCAGTATTTTCAGTAATCAGAGTCATTAACACAGCTTTCACTTCCTTCAACTTCACATATTCATCCCGCACGACCCAGAAGGTCAATCATACAAGCATAGTGGTTAGTTGTTACCAGGCTGATGTGTTCTCTTCTCATTACCTCGAAATAATGGCATCCCTCAGCCACTAGTCCTGCATGGCTGCATGCAACCAAGACGCTTAAAAAAAAGTGATTCGGTTTGGCTTCATGTCTGCCTCTAACATCAATTTAAACTGTTGGAGAGCCTCCTTGCCATTTCCATTGTAAGCATAACCAGCAATCATGGCATTCCATGAGATCAAATCCTTACTGACTATTTTGTCAAAGGCTAGAGCTGCATCATCTACACTCCCACATTTGGCATACATACTGACAAGAGAACTCTCCACACTTGAAACTGATTCATAGCCAATTCCAATGATACGGGCATGGAGCTGTTTTCCCAGTTCTAGCAGTGCTAGGCTGGAACAAGCACTAAGGGTACTTGCAAAGGTGAATCTATTCGGTTTAACATTTGTCCATAGCAATTTCTGGAATAGTTTCAGAGCTTCCTCGCCATAACCATTCTGAACGTATCCCACAATCATGGCAGTCCATGATACAACATCCTTTTCAGACATTCTGTCAAACATTACAGCTGCAGCTTGTAAGGTGTGATAATTCCAACAGAAAACTTTATGCCTGCTAACTTGGTGACTCGTTGAAGAAGCTCATATTATTGCAAAGCAAAACGTGCTTCATGAATATACTGAAATGAAACAGATCCGCGCCTATGAGATTCTCTTCCATGAGTTACATCGTAGAACAAGTAAGATCTCGATAGAGAATCTTTGTAAATAAATTTCATCAGGTCTGCTGGAAGCACTCTCACTGTCACATAGTCGATTTGGAGATACAAACTCAGTGCATGTTCTGGCTCTGAAAAATATCCTGCTGCCTTCATCTCCCAAGACATTTTCTCCAACATTGCATAGATCTCCTGTGCCTATGGGTGCGATCTGTCACCTATTAGTGATTCGCTTCATAGTTGGCATTCCCTTCCAAAATGGAACTGAACCGTTCTGGCATACGAGCATCGAAGCATGAAACGAAAGGGCGTTCACTTTTGGAGAGGCTTCAGCATAGGCATTCTTCTGTATCTGGTGAGGAGAAGGATCATTTGAAAAACATGATGATGAATTGGACTGGAGGGGTCCCCTACTGCACATCGAGAAACTAACATCGTTGGTAAAAGTCGGAGCAAACATAGACGCAACTGATTTTGCACTGCTTGAGATTGTTGCTGCTGAGGAGGATATTGATGCATTAAGTTGAAATGGATTTGTGCTGCACTTCTATCCCTGGGATCAGTAAGTGTAATCCCGAAGTCTTCCATTTCATATGAACTCCATATCACCGACTGCATTGATTGCGGATTGGAAAAGCATCCACAGAAACAGAAACAACAAAAGGCCCTGGTCACAAAGTCGCTGTGCAATCACCAACCATCACGTAGCTAACAACCAGAAAATCTGGGAAAGATTTCATTTTGAAGAAGAGAATGCAAATGAGATCATGGTGAAGGGAGTTAAGACTCCACCGAATTCCACTGTCCCACGCCAAACAGGAGATTACAGATCAATTAAGATGTGACAAGAAATGTCACCCATCCACCAGCCAGAAGACTCCAACACGCCAAGAATTTAATACCTCCACCCTCCACGCAGTCAGTCAGCACAAGGAGGCCCCTAACAACAATAAAAAAATAATTTCCCTCCAGCCCACACCAAGTAGGAGATAAGGCTGACCGAGACATGGTAGGTTGGGGGCATTACAATCGTATTGTGGGAAAATATTAGAGTTGGTAAAAATATTTTTACATATGGGCTCCTGTTTATTGTAGTTTATATATTGTAGAGATCCTTTGTATAAGTAGTGTTTTGTATCATCCAATTATCATTGCGTTGACTGACTGGTTTCACATTAGAAAAACATAAGCATCGTAATGATAATGTTTGTTGGATAACTCAGACGAGAACATGTCCCCAAAACCACTTATGGATGTTTACATTTTCAAGGTCTTTAAGTAACCATTGTGAGATGTCATCAAGATGCCAAGAATATTCTACGACCCCAGTTAAGTGCAACTTAAAGTCACGTGGAACATATTATATTTCCCTTGTTTTTTATTTTACCTTGTTTAAGTGCAAATTGACATTGATATGGTAAAGTTGAGCACATATAGTATATATTATTTGGGCAAGAACATTTTGAGTCATAACATCACTATTGTTTTTTAATAGGTTATAACTCATATTACTTTTTGTAGATGTACTTGTCAGCTTTGGGGGTGGAAAGACCCCAAGTGCACATCTTTTGATCCACAAGCTACAACTTGCTGCAAAATAATAGAAACACTGCCACAACTAAAGAATTCTCTATTGCGTCAAAATGACATATACTATAAAAATAGACACTATCACTTGTATATTTTCCTTTCCTTATGACCATATTTGTCTCATAATATAAAGTTTGAGTGATTGCTATTTAGCAGAGGAGGTACCCTAGTAGGGTCCCTCATTCCTCATTCCTCCTTGGAAAACACATTTTTTTATTTTTCCTCACTCGTTCTCCTCCGTGTGCCCCTGTAAAGTGATTGCCTCATCTCCATTTGTGCTTCAATAGGGATAATTCTAGCATTAATGATTACACTTTCAATGAGTTCAACTACATGTGCCAAATTTATTTCGTATTGCATTTCTATTAAGTTTTAGAATCGTTATGCATCAGTCTTCACATTTTCGGTCCTCCGATGAGCTTGAAATCGTATTTCATTATGCAACATGTATTGAGAATTATGATCCATTCTTACTCGCATCCAACATCTCCTCACAACATTGCCCGGATCACTATATTTTGCATCTTCCTTCATCTCAACCATCATTATGCATTACATGTGGTGCTTGAACATTGCATTGGTCGACTTTCCAAATAATTAGATGATGTTAGATTTTCATGTCCCTATGCCTTCAAAATAGGAAACTCATCTCTTGCCAATATCCTTCATCGAAACCCATGCATTCAACTTATTTCATGCCTTTACATTTATTGGCTCCTTATTAGATTTTACTCTTCCCATTGAGTTTCTAAATTATAATCTTCAAATTCAAATGTTCCCTTTTTGTATCTTTGGATGACTTTGACGACCAAAGGAGGAAACAATGTGGATGAAATTTAATTCCATCTTTTGCTAATGCCTCAACCATTAATTACATTAAAAAGCATTTCCAAATGCAGGTTTCAATAACTAAGTTTGTCAAGCATTGCAAAAATGATAGGTCAAGGTGTTGTGTTAATGGTCATTTACGGACAATTGTTTCTTATACGTTTATTCCTAAACAATAGGATGTAAGTATAAGTTCCCCCAAAAATTATCACAATCCAGAAATTCTCCTTCAATCTCCTTCTTTGTCACTCTCCTCCTCCTCCCTTGCTTATTTCCCTCCATTATAACTTCTTCACATCATCCTCTTGAACATTCTCATCACACGTTACACATGCAATTGCTAGTTAAATTATTGATTGTTAAACATGATCAAAGTTAGGAATCCCACCCTGGTATGGCGGGGGCCAAATAAATATAATACATATAAAAATTTAAAGAATTGAATTGATAAGAATGGAGCTTCACGTTTTATAGCATGTACCTACGTCCAACTCACACTTCCTTATAAATGGAAGATTTTCTTGCAATTCCAAAATTTAGTCGTTCGTGTATATGGAGTATACTATTGTTTTTAGTATTTTATACAATGTCAGCCGTCCCATTACATCATTTTCAATTGGTTAAAAGATGTATCGAACATGGTGCATGATCAATTGAAGATGCCGTTGCTGTGCGGCCACGACTACAGCCATACAAACGGTACAATTTTGTTCCGAGCACTATGGAATGAATCCGCACCATTCCTGCACCAGATTTTATCAAGCTTCACATCAAATATCAGTATGGTATTAGTGTGTATGCATGGGATGACTGGTTCTTTATTTTTCTTCTTGTGGGAGATATGAGTTGTGAATTATGTTGTTGTCTCCTCTAGGCCTTCTCATTTTCATGTAATTTCATGAAAGTACATAAGAATACATCCAAGTTTCTCAAGGCAAATTCAGATAAAAAGCATATGAAGTGTGAAAATGGAAGGCAATTCAACAATATCTGGCAATGCTAAGAGGTTGGAAATTGTTTCTTCGTGGGATTGTGGAAGCCCATTGTATGATTCGTATGAGTTAGTTTCGATGTTCAATCAGCTGGATCGAGGACTGGCTGCTCTCCATCGCTCTTCCACGCCGCCTCTGGATCCTCACTGCAAGTGCCAAACGTCATGGATCTCCTCACATACCCAGAAGCTTAAGAGGACCTCCATCAATCAAAGCAATTCCATCAAGGAGAGGAGATGGTGGTGAATACCCATGTGAGGAGCAGATCATTAAGGAAGATGGCCAAACCAGGAAGGGTATAAATTGTTCTATTACCAAAGTTTTGGAGCAGAATTCTAAGGATTCTGCAATATCACCCGAAAATAAGTCTGTCAGTGTTTACATTCATCTGTGCACGTGTGGAGTAGTTGGTAACGCAATTTCCCTTTCTACGAGGGCTTCTTTTGTGTAAGAATCAAACAATACTTACTTGATGCCTAAATGA
The DNA here is from genome assembly GCA_019776745.2 of Taxus chinensis. Taxonomy (NCBI): domain Eukaryota; kingdom Viridiplantae; phylum Streptophyta; class Pinopsida; order Cupressales; family Taxaceae; genus Taxus; species Taxus chinensis. The sequence continues at coordinate 11,854 of JAHRHJ020003258.1, read as the reverse complement.
TTAACAGATGATGTTTTCCGATAACAAATTATGTTACGCAAAATTAAATTATGTGCAAGATATTTTGATAGGACATTTCAAATCAACCCATAAAATCCATGTCTTAGATCTTTAAAAACTTTGTATCTTTATCAATTAGATGTCTCTTAACAAGCGAGGGTTGGATAATTCAATTTTTCCATAGGAATGTGCAGCTTTTATTTTTACGCCAAATGTGTTTCCCTATTTAGAATCGAGGGTGGTTCATTCTGACACCACTTAAGAGTATGGGACGTCAGGGATTGAATTTTTAGTGACGTTGATAGTTTGATACAATTGTCGTCTTTCACATATACATTGGTAGTAATTTTGTGTCCTACAACTATGTCGAGTGAAACATCATCTGTCGACGGCTATCACCTGTCCCTGATCACATCATCACACAAATGTTTGGGTGACTGCAGCGTCATTCAAAACATGATGTCCATCTCGAACGACATGGCAGTATCTCCACGTTGTCCAACTTGTTAATTGTGTTAAAGCCTACCTAGTTCCCTGTGGAAGAGCTTATCTCTCACCCAAGTTCGCACAATAGAAAAAAAGTATTTTCTGTTGCATCACTGTTAGTTTTGACTTACATTTTTATCTATTCGATCAAATTATTGTTTGTGGTTTTTTAAAAGAATAGGTGCCATATTGTTTCATATGTGATTAATTTTTCCCCAAGAAAAGAAAAAAGCAATTTGCTTTTTACATGCTTTTACTTTTAAATTTATTTTTAGATTCCTAGCTTTAGGAAAAGCTTATAAAGCAAATAAATCAAAATCTTTGTATTGCACAAAAGCACGTGCTTTTTAGTTCTATTTCTAGCAGTGTTGAGTGTTTTATTGTTAGATGAAGCCATCTATTTATTAGAGGCAGTTGTAAGTGTTTTTATATCAAACACATTCAGAGAGTTTGTATTGAGTGAAAGCTCTGAGAAGGAAGGAGAAATATATGCACAGAAGTGCTGATTTGAGTTTGCAATAATCTATTTTATTTGCAATTCTTTATTTTATTTATGTTAGTTGTTATTTTATGTGCCTAATTTCTACAAATTGGTGTCAAAGTAAGGATTTTTTCAGTAGGTTTCTAATTGACAACAGGTTATGGCTTCTATATTCAGTTTGCAGACACCACAATTTATAGGAAAGAATTACGAGTATTGGTCATTAACCATGAAGGCACTATTCAGATCCCAGGATGTGTGGGAAATTGTAGAGAATGGGTACACAGAGCCCATAGATGCAACAACATATAACACACTCTCACAGGAAGAGAAAGACACTTTGAAGGAATTAAGAAAGAAAGATGGAAAATATCTTTTCTTCATTCATCAAGCCATGCATGAAAGCATTCTACCTAGAGTGGCAGCAGCCAGTAAAGCACAAATTGCATGGGACACTCTCCAAGTTGCATATCAAGGTAAAGAGAAAGTAAAAACTGCCAAGCTACAATTACTTCAAAGAGATTTTGAAAATATGTCAATGAAAGATTCAGATTCCATAGAATCATTCTTTACTTTTGTAGTTGGTTTAGTCAATCAAATTAAATCTCATGGTGAAAATATTGAGGACAGAAGAATTATTGAAAAGTTTCTTAGAAGTTTTTTGCAAAATTTGATCCTTTGGTAGTTGTTATTTAAGAAACTAAGGATCTAAGTCATTTTCAATTGATGAGTTGCATGCATCACTAATAAATCATGAACAGAGGTTGAATAGATCACATGCAGTTGTAGATCAAGCTTTTTCATCACAGGTATCAGGAATTCATGGAAGAGGAAGAGGAAGGTTCAGCCCTAGAGGTAGAGGAAGAAGTTCATCTAGAGGACGCAGCAGCGGTCCATCAAACTCAAGTGGAAGAGGACATAGTCAAGAGCACAATCATAATCATTTTTTAGGTCAGAGAAAGGATAAGTCACATGTGCAGTGTCACTATTGCAAGAGATATGGGCACTATGCTTATGAATGTAGAAAAAATAGTATGATAAGAATAAGAACAATCATAATCAGGTTGGGAGCTCTATTTCAAGCTCCATGTTTATTGCATGCACAAATATTGTTGAAGAAATACTTTCTTTATCACCTATTGAGTGTAATCTATCACAAGAGAGTCCTAGTGATGTATGGTATTTGGATTCTGGTTGCAGTAATCACATGTCAGGTAACTTAGATTTATTTTCTAATTTGGATGAGTCAGTAAAGACAGATGTTACCCTTGGGAATAATAATACAGTGATTGTAAAAGGAAAGGAACAATCAACATTCTAACTAAAAAGGGGGAGCAAAAGATTATGCATGATGTTTATTATGTTGCAGGTTTGAAGCATAATCTTATGAGCATTGGTCAATTGGTACAAAAGGGATACAAAATTTACATTGAGGATAATGAATGTGCGATCATGAATAAATGTTTCTCCAAGTACTCATAGGTGATTGCTAAAGTGAAGATGACAAGCAATTTTAATGTTTCCTTTGAATAGTACACTAGCCACATCTGGAGCTCATACTACAGATCAGTCCGGAGCTAAAGAAGATTGAATCATCTTTTCAGTCAGTTGAAAAATATGAATCATGGCTATGACATCTCAAGTTTGGTCATTTAAATTTTGGAAGTTTGAATTTGTTACACAAGAAAAATATGGTAAAAGGTATGTCTTTTATTCTGAAACCAGAGAGAGTTTGTGAAGGTTTTATTTCAAGGAAGCAACATAGAGAGTCCTCCCCATTTGGAAAAACAATAAGAGAAATTGCACCACTTTAAATTGTTCACTCGAACTTGTGTGGACCTATGCAAACAAATTCTATTGGAGGTTGTTCATATTTTATGACATTCATTGATGACTATACAAGGAAGACATGGGTGTACTTTTTGAGACACAAATCAGATGCTTTTGATATATTTCAGCAGTTCAAGGCTTTAGTGGAAAAGCAAAGTGGGTACTACATCAAAGTTCTGAGGACAGACAGAGGAGGTGAGTATGTTTCCAATGCTTTTATGAATTTTTGCAAATATCATGGTATACACAAGAAATTTACTACCAGGTATACACCACAGTAGAATGGTGTGGCAGAGAGAAAGAATAGAACCATCATGGAGATGGTGAGAAGTATGATGAAGGAAAAACATCTTTCAAATGAGTATTGGGTAGAAGCAGTAGCAACTGTTTACATTTTAAACAGGTGTCCAACAAAAATTGTTCGAAACATGGTTCCTCAACAAGCTTGGACTAACAGGAAACATAGTTTTTCTCATTTTAGAATCTTTGGTTGTGTGGCATATGCACATGTGCCTGATGAGCTAAGGAATAAGTTAGACAACAAAGGAGAAAAGTGCATATTTTTTGGATATTCAGAGAATACAAAAGCTTACAAGTTGTTTAATCCAGTCACAAGAAAATTCATAATCAACAGAGATGTACAGTTTGTTGAAAATGAGGCATGGGATGGAAGTATTGAGAAAAACAAGTTAGTAGTAGCAGTACTATTCCTCATGATGATATGGTAGATGAAAGATAGTAACACAAGGTATTATATCTTCTTCAAATCTTGGACATGCACCACAAGTTGTAGCACAAGCTACACCTCCATCTACAACTAGGAGGTCTCCAAGATTTCAATCATCTTCAACCATGCAAGAGACACCTGAAGAAACTCCTTCAGTACAAAACAGTCCATCATCAGATAGCCCTTTGCAGTGAAAAACAAAGAGTCTTAGTGAGATTTATAATGTTGATACAACTAACTCTTTTTCAGTTTTTGCATTGTTTTCTCAAGCTGCAGATCTAGTATACTTTGAAGAGGCTATAAACAATGAAGTTTGGGTTCAAGCCATGGATGATGAGATAGACACCATAGAGAAGAATCAGACATGGGAATTGGTAGATCTTCCAGAAGGAAAGGATGTGATAGGAGTGAAATGGGTCTACAAGACCAAATATAATGCTAATGGTAAAGTACAAAAATATAAAGCAAATATGGTTGTAAGAGTTTTTTCACAACAATATGGAGTAGATTACAATGAGACATTTGCACCTGTAGCACATTTGGACACAGTAAGAATGGTTTTAGCAATTGCAGCTCAAAACAAATGGCCTATTTATCAAATGGATGTAAAATCAACATTCTTGAATGGTTTTCTTGAAGAATAAGTTTATGTGAATCAGCCAGAAGGTTATGAGATTGAAGGTCATGAAGGAAAGGTATACATGTTGAGAAAATCACTCTATGGTCTCAAGCAAGCACCTAGAGCTTGGTATAGAGGATTGATTCTTATTTGATTCAGAATGGTTTCAGTAGGAGCAACAGTGAGCCTACCTTATACATCAAGATAAATGAGCAAGGTAAAATTTATTGTTTGTTTATATGTGGATGATTTAATCATTACTAGAAATCTATCTATAGATTCATTCAAATCAGCCATGAAGAAATAATTTGAGATGACAGATCTAGGTCTCATGCACTATTTTTGGGCATTGAAGTTCAACAATCAGAAGCTGGAGTTTTTATTTCACAAGAAAAGTATGCTAATGATGTTTTGAAGAGATTTAACATGTTGAATTGCAAGCCAACACCAACACCAGTTGCAGTAGGTTTGAAGTTAAGTAAAGATGATAATGGATCATTTGTGGATCCAACATTGTTCAAAAGGTTAGTTGGAAGTCTCATGTATTTGATGGCCACAAGGCCTAGATATTATGTATGGTGTGAGCCTCATCTCAAGGTTCATGGAATCTCCAAAAGATTCACATTGGAAAGATGGAAAAAGGATTTTGAGGTATGTATGTGGAACTAAGAATCATGGAATTTTGTATTCAACATCAGATGAGTTCAAACTCATAGGTTATATAGATAGTGACAGTGTCAGAAGTATAGATGACAGAAAAAGCACATCCGGCTATGTTTTTCACTTTGGAACAGGAGTAGTTTCATGGGCATCAAAGAAGCAACCCATAGTCACACTATCTTCAGCAGAAGTAGAGTATGTAGCAGCAACAGGAGTAGCATGTCAAGTTGTTTGGATGAGAAGAGTGTTGAAATATTTGAGGCAGAATCAAGAGGATGCTACACAGATTTTTTGTGACAACAACTCAGCAATAACATTGTCCAAAAATCATGTTTTTCACAAGAGGAGAAAACATATTGACACACGGTATCACTTCATCAGGGAGTTGGTTAACAACAAAGAAATTTGTCTTGAATTTTACAGATCTGAAGATCAGTTTGCTGATATCTTTACAAAATATTTGGGAAATGAATTTTTTGAGTATTTGAGAAGTTGTTTGGGAGTTTGTGATCAAGAATATGTCAGATCTAGAAGTGCACACTTAGCTCCAGAAAAATAAAATTTTGAAGGTCAAAATTAAGGGGGAGTGCCAGATATGCACAGGTAGGAATTAGAGAAGTGATAGCACACACATACTTCCATTGTAATTTGAGCCGAAGCAGTCTGAGTATGAGTATGGACCTTAATAGAGACCTACGCACAACAGTGCTGGTTTGAATATTCTTCTATTTAAAACAAGTCTATTTAGAAATGTTCAGAACTCTATCTTCTTTTCGATGTTGTCTCCCATGGTGCCATAATTTGGACTGCAGGATTTCTACACTGTCAATGAAGTCAACTCATATATGTAGACTTCTCAGGTCAGGAATCATTGCTAGAAATCGTTACAGGCATTTCAAAATTCTATTGAAAACTATTTCTGTAACCCCAACTGAGGACCCACTCCTAGATAAGTATGGCTAATCAGAGGGATCTGTCAAGCTATGTGGAGTACATTGGAATTGTGTAAGTTCTATGACTACACTTAGTTGAAATGGGTCACCTTACGACATCAATTTTTCCTGCAACAAATAGATTGCCTACTCTGATTTTAATTTGGATGCCTTCCTTTTAACTCCCACACCTCAAAACGTCTCTTACATACACATCCTTCTTAGTATTTTCCATTGAAAATATCATGTCTGACATGTGAATTTAGTGTCAAGAAATCAAGAGTTCTTTAATAACCCACATGAATAAATGTGGAACATTCACTTATCAGTCTAGCCTCCAGCTAAGCTTAGAATGTCAGACGACAGTGATTTTATGAGCATTGCACCCGATATAATATTGACATGCAACACTAGTCAAATTTTTCTCTCCCGTCTTTCGTTGACATTCTTCAGAAGCAAGTAGAACTTGAATTGAGACATCTGAATAGTTGTGTTTAATATGCAAGAAATGAGAATGACTTCGGAGTACTTCCATATTTGAAAATAACTACAACTGATTCAAAGGGACGATCTTAATCATCACTACATGGTAAACAAATTATTGTTAACTTCAATAATAAATATTACTCCCCAAAAACATATACACAGGCGCTAGGGACATCGTGAGGTTAGGTCCAAGAGATACATGATTTGGACGATATTTTTAGTCATTAAATTTAACTACAACCAACGAAATAGCCACGAAAGAGAAATAATAGAACACTAGGCAATGGAGCCAAATAAACTTAGAAAATTTTGTTTTAATGAAGAACTTCAATGTACTAAATTTATACCATTACACATTTGGTAATTTTTAGAAAATATAAAATTTATTTAAATTCATTCGAAGTGTTTGTTTTGACAAATAATTTGTATTAACCCAAATTACCATTATAGTAGATTAAAATGTTTTTAGATTTCTTTCAATTTGGGACATTTATAACAAGGTTTATTATGCTTGCGATACTTTCTTAAGTTTAAAATCTCTTTCGTAATAGATACAAGTTATTTTTTCAATGACGCAACACTTGGTGCAAGATTAGATCACTTGGTGCATGCTTAAAAGACTTCAAACAACTATGTACATAACCCCTAGATTTTATGCACAATAAATCACTTTCTTTCATGTGTGATATCACATAATGCTTTTCCAGATCTTCATATTACTGTCATATTTTCATCTCAATGGTGTTTATATTCTTATGAAACTATAAAATCTCTATGTTTATTTGATAAAATGTGCATGTGGATTCCCTTGCAAGGCGTGCACACAACCGTGAATACTTATTACTAATTTTCTTCTTATCAGCGTTAACAAAACCTCGTCATCAATTGTTGTAGCAACAAGGAGCCTGTGGAAGTTGTCTATAGATAGTGCACATGACCACTCGGTATAACCACCTAAGATGCCTTGTATGAAAACACCAAACAATTAACACTACGAGAGACCTTTAGCTTCAAGTGTATCTACGTGTCAATACATATAGTAGTTTAAGGAAAATTCACTCTAACAAAATATAAACTGATATAAGCAAATTTTGCATATTAATACTATTTAAAAAATGGTTCTATTACTCTCCTAGAATAATATGAATCAGGTTAACATTCTTGCATTATCAACTCATTGTATGTCATTATGGAATTCCATAACTTGTTTATAATCTTTAATTGAATGTGTTTGAATAGAACGTTGAGCTTAAGAGACTCATTTGGAACATATTTTCAAGGAACACATTTTGGTATAAAGATATGCTAGTAAATCGTGATGGTGGTTGTATTGCATTTCAACTTGTTTACAAGGGCTTCTACTATAGTTGTTTAAAATGGGCCCTACAGACAAATGTGAATTTGCAAACTAACTATTTCAACGCAGATAAATTAAAGGTCTATGAAATTTTAATACGAGATGTTTATAGAGTACAAATACACTGATTTTGATAAATTTCTGCATGATCTTCTAAGACTGATTTGGAGGGGCCTTATCAATATTTGTATTGACTAAAAATGAAGGTTTAGAGGCAAATAGAAAATATTTTTAATAACAGTTCATCCCAAATGGATATATTTCAGTTCAATTGATATTTTTTCAAGTCCAAAACCATAGTTTGTAACCAGATCATAACATAGAGACTCAAAAATGATGACCAAAACCTAAAGAAGAAAGATGCAAATATAGTCTACAGTGGAGATTCTGACCACGATTCTTGCATGTTGTACACCTGCTCATGAACTTCATTTACCATTGTATAATTCTCATTTAAAAAAAACACACTTGAAACCTTTTTTCATACTCTTCTTGGGTTTCATTACATATTTAGGATACCATAGTACATTCCCTACAAAGAGTAACATTTTTTAGCTCTTCCTCACCAACCATATCATTCATAAGATGCTTTACCACAAAAAATGTAGTCCACGCCGCATGAATACTCCAAACCAAACCAATGTTTGCCATCAGGTTTCAAGCGATCAAGCTATTCATTTTGAGAAGATAGTTGAAAAATGGATTTTAGAGCACAATATGATTTTGTGTGGATTTCTTATAGAGACATTCTTATTATTGATGATGATTGTTCATTGACATATTTATAATTTATGACATTTGAAATTTTGCATCATATTGAGTAGGATCTGCAGTGTGAACTAATGTTGTGATCTTATGTATATGATGATGAAAATAGAGAATTGAGATGTTGTTGGAATTTTTAAAATAGTTAACTTTATTTTCCTAGATGATGATGTAATGTAGTATGGATGCTTATTGACTGATATGCATATATTTTATCTTGGTGTTTTGAGGCAGCCATGAGGCCAACAAGAGGCATGGTGTTTTACACGTGATATATCACAAAAATCAAAGGGAATGGAGACAAAACCATAACAGATATTGGGTGGGATACGAAATCGGACCAGGAAACTTGTGTAGGTTGGTGTTTTTATTTGTTGTTAGGGGGTCCCCATGGGGGGATGACCTCCACTTCGTGGACCAAAGGGGTTTGTGTGTTTGTTCTCTTCTTTTCCTTTATTTAATTTTAGAGTATGTGATATTATGTTGAGTTTTGTTTAATTCCTTTTATCATTAATAATGTATGTGTCTAGATTAGTAAGTTAATCATGTTACTAAACTAATATGGATGGACAACAAAAAATAATTTCATTATTAGATTAGATGGTTACTTGGTAGTGTTTAAATGAGCTGTAATATGTGTCTCTCTTGAGTGTATTGATAAACTCTACCTCATCTAGGAAATTCGGATTGGCTTAAGGGCCACTTTTGGAGTGCTTGGGGACAAGAAGATTGTCCAACACCTCTCTTAAGTTCCTTAGACCAACCTACCTATGGTTAGGGGGTCAAAATTAGACCCCATATGTATTTTGGAAGGAAAAAGGTGAGCTTTTATTGCAGATTCTTACTAAATGTGCTTACTTCTTTTTCCTACAGGGTGTGGGTTGTAATAGTGTGTGCGAGGTTTTGTCCATACCTCTCAACCAACCTTTATATGCATTGGGGTATGGATATTGACTGGGGTGAGTGGGAATGGGAGAAAATTGATTTGGCCTCCTACATGGAGCCAAATCATCTCCCTCTTCCTCTTTTCTATTCTGTGAAGTGTTGGGAAGTAAGTAATGGGGGTTATATGCTTGGATTTAGATCTTGGATTTTAGGTGAATGTTTCATGGAGTTGAAGGGGCTTGGAGTGCTGAGGGTTCGAAATATTTTGGGACCTAACCTTGCTGAAATTGGAAACTTTACCATGGAAATGGTTAGCGTATTGCACCCTGTTTTTCTTCTTGTGTTCTTGTATGATATGTGATGGATGGAGTTTGTTCTGTTTGAAGTGCTGGGTAGGAAAATTGACCGACGTTTTGTTGACATGGTGAATGGGGATGAATGAAATATGTTGGGAGGCAAAAGACCTTCTTTGTGTCGTTTAGGGACGGAGGTGGGTTTTGGATACAAACCTTGTTCTAATTTTCGTTGTTTTGTGTATGTGGGAGCCTTGATATAAGCAGGTGAGGAAGGCAATAAGAGACATATTTCTGGTTTGTGGGGAAAAGGCACAAGGATATTTTGGGGGGGTTTTGATTGGTTTGGAGGATTGTAGAGGTGGGCATCCAAACCCTTAAGAGGCACAGGGTATCCCATTATCATTTGTCCTTTTTTTCTTATATTGGCTTATTTTAGAGCATTTTTGCGGAAAGTTGTTGTGCTTAAAAATGATTGTTTTTTTGGGTATCCTTACTTGTTGTTGTTTGTTTGTTTCTTGAATGTAGTGTTTGAAAGATATTGTTATCAGTTCCATCTAATTGATCTGTTCCCTATTGCCTTGTGGGGTTGGGGCTTGACTTGAAGGCAATGAGAAGAATGCTTATCATTCTCATGGATTAGTTTTAGTTGGGTGGAGAGTGTTGCCTCTCCCTAAATTGTTTTTGTTGTGATCAAGTGGAAGAAAAAAAATATGGACCTTGTTGGAGATTTGGAAGGCTTGTTGAGACTAATAAAAGACATATAATAGATATATTATATATATATATATATATATATATGGCATATAGTTATTATTTCTTGTAAAATATCACTTCAAGTGGAAGTTTATGGTAATATTTTTGAAAGGAAACTAGAAAAGGTATGAAACAATGTTATAAGTTGTAATACGTGGGAACAGAAAGAACAAATTGTCGGTGAAACACGTTGATGATACAATGGAAATAATGTGAATAGAGGAGGAAACAAATTGGTTTACCATTTTAGTGATTATCATCTCACATAGGTGTGTTGCCTCTGTTTTAAAATATTGGAAAAATCTTAATGAAAGTTATTGTGGGTATGTTTAACTGTATGTTGCAAAAGGAAAGAAATATTAAATCTATTGCATTATTTGAAAGGCATATAATGAAAGTTAGACCTATTTGTGCACTGTTTGTATGGTTGAAAGAGAGAGTCAAACTTTGAATGTATAGATGGAAACAACTAAATGAGAATTGTCATGTAATTGGCCAATAAAGTTAGGTTTAATCAAAACTATTTGTGTACAAGAATTACATAGTTGCAAGAGACATTACATCTATTGATTTTGTAAATATATAATTATAATATATATATAATATTATACTATAATCACTATAAAGGTGGTGACTGAAAACAGAAGACAAACGATATACATACATGACAGACATACAGACATACAGCATACATACATACATACATGACATATCATACAGCATTACATGTATCAGTAAGTTACATACAGAGATATATATATATAGATATATATATATATATATATTTTGTTTACAAAAACATATATACATAAATATATCAAACGTTATACATAATAGATGTAGGTATGTATGTATGTAGGCATTCTTCCCAAGTAAATTTGTTTACATGTTAACATTTTAATCAAATTGGGCAAAAACCCAAAGCCCATTTGGGCAAATCTTAATATAATGAGAGACAAAACAGATATGACTACATTGAAACCCTAGGTAGGGTATAAATAAAACAAGAAAATAGATGAAGAATGTGTTATCCTTCCAATATATTGAGGTGGGTTTTTCATGGGCTTCATCATCTCACCATCTTCAAAACAAAACAACAAAGAAATAATAAGCCAAACAAAGAGAAAGAAGTCTTCACAAGAAAACTTAGTTAGTGGAATCCCTTGATTTGTGGCCCCAAATGATCCATCCAACTGATGAGATTCACCCACAAAAAAAAAGGTAGGTGGGAGTGGGTGAGTGAAATTAAATTTTAAATCATGGGTTGACTTTTAGGGGGGCCACTTGAGTTGGGTAGGGGCGTTGTGATTATTTTCTACCCTTGTGAAACGTAAGGAACTGTTTAGTGTTTTAAAAACCTTGTCCACCTTGTGGGGTTAATAAAATTTAGTATAAATTAAATAGACCATTCACCCTTGGATTAATTGTGCAGTGCAAGTTTAATTTATAGGGAAATATAAATGTTATCAAATAACATTAAGGGATACCTAACATTAACTTAGACAAGTAGGTTTATTGAAAGGCATTAAGATTTTTATGATTTATATAAGGGGGATTAAAAATGCAAAATTATTTAT
>JAHRHJ020003257.1:0-216037 GCA_019776745.2 Taxus chinensis | reverse complement strand
TCCATTTGAAAAAATTTCCACCCTTGGTGAAAAAATCATTTCTAGGGCATCCTCATTTGCTGTATTTTGTTACGCCAGACGGCCATCATTTGCCTACCCAATTTTCTTCAAGCATGCATTGGCAACGTGTGGTTGTAATTGGCTGAGGGATGTGTGTGTTGTTGGATTTCCTCTTAGAGTTTTTAGACTTTATTTTGCAAAAATTTAAAGTCACAAAAAGTCCTGAAGCTCCGCAGCCATCACAGGTGGACATGTGCCCTCAAAACCAAAATGTTTGGGAGCGTTGTGCTGATGAGTACTTAGAGAGAATTTTTTAGCATCTATTTTCTATCTAGGTTAAAAATGATCAACCCCACTCCATCCGAGAAGGACACATGGAAAAAATCAAAGCAGAGGGGATGTGGTTCGGGTTTTTGAAGTTTTTTGATTTGGAGGTAGAAAATGTTAAAGTACAATTTAAGTACGGCCCCTGGCCAATCACAAAGGTGGACACTTGGCCTTGAAAAGGTAGAATGCGGGCAAATTTTTGGGGTCACTTTGAAGTTTACTCCAAATGGATCAAAGTTAACAAATGGGATGCATCTCTGCTCCAATCATTATTACACATGCCAGGGTAGAGCGGGGTATCGGGGGGCCCCTAGTGGAGGCAGAAATGAATTGTTTCCCTTTTTGCAAAAGACTTAGAATGAAATTTTAGCTGTCTCTGTGATGAGCTATAGAACAACACATGGCAAGGAAGTACCGGAGTGCGACCCGTGGAAGAAATGGAAAATTTTTTCCTTGTGAAAAAGGGGTTAAAACATGAAATAAGCCCATAAAATTTTAGCGATAGAAAGCATGACACATGTCAAGACCGAGGTGAGGTGTGGGCCCGTGTGAAAAAAGTGAAATTTTCCAAACTTCCAAAAAATGGGCTTAAATGCACATAATGGAGCCCACATTTCATGGGACCACACCATATGCCACGTGTCCACCCAAATTCAAGTGCGGAGGGGTGGATAAAAAATTCATTTTTTTTCCATTTTTTTCCAAAAAAAGTTAAAATTCATAAGTGAGGCCGAATTCTTCCAAATCTATATTTTGACATGTGGAGGGCCAAATGAAGGAGAAAGAGTAGATCAAGGGTAACTGTAACATTTTCATTTGGGTGCCATTTTGCTCCATGAAGTGTGTGAAAGTGAATTTCGCATCATTTTTCATCAATCTTTGTGAATTCGTGTTGTTTTGGCCCTGCAAAGACCATTGCAAGGGGTTTTAGGGATTAATTTCAATTGGGTGTTTTTTGAATAAATTTTACTCATGCTCGTTAAAACGTGAAATATCAAACTATACAGTTGCAGAATCAATTTTTGGAATGTAATGATAAATACTGATGAAAAGGGTCGGTATCGTGAGAATGAAACTTGCCTCCAAAATGGATAATTGTGAAGGAGTTTGTAATGATTTTCCCATTTTGAAACACCTGGAAACATTTGTTGCAAATTTGTTAAATGTTCCGATCTGCGAATCATGTTGTAGTTTTGTAACAAGTTGGAATGCGAGGCATGATTCTTTTCTTGGAAGATTAAGGAATCAAATGTAATTGAAAGTTATATAAGCATGTTTTGGTGACTGCCAATAGGTCCAGAGAGACGTAGAATTTCACATCAAAAATGGGAAAATCCCAGTCTCGAAGAAACCACCTTAGAACCATTTCTAATTCCTTTTTGGCATCATATTTGTTATCAATTGTTGAGTTGTTTTATTGTAGAGCCACCACAATATCTCTGAGATTGTCTTATATAACAGTCCCGCTGCTAATATTTTTGGTCATCTCCCTAGATTATTTTGTGTTTATCTTCTTGGCAAATTACATCTTTTTTGTTTCAGAATGTTTCAATTTGTGTTTCCTTGCTCCTGTTGCAGTCCTTGTGTTTAAATCTCCTCGTGTCATACATGGTCTCAGTTATCGTTTGATATTTTAGTGGCATCTACAGCTCACATTCAAAGAGAGTTCATCTGATAAGATAAACTTTTTTAAAATCACTTTACCTTCCTTGAATTCTGAGCATTGTGTGTAACCCTTCGAGTGCACCTTAAGTTCATGATCAAATATAGATTTTTGATCCTGTTGGTTCTCTGCTTCAAGATTTTTGTGGCAGGTTGTTAAAGATTGTGGTGGAGATGTACAAATCTGGGCCTCATTTGGTGCACATATCCTGGTTGAAATACCTAACCGATTTGAAGCATCCTGATGTTTAGGTTTTGTACAATTTCTTGTAAGGTCCTCAAATAATCTGGCAAAATCTAGTTAGTCTTGTCTAAATCTACCACCCCAAAAAATTTCATTTAGAATAATATCCTTACCTACCGCCATACTAGTACTGCCCCTACATTGCATGTGTGTCAACAAAATAAAATAATCTATTACAAAATCACAAAGCAAATCAAGATCATACCATGTCTCTAACAGCCTCAACCTTTTCTTGAAAGCATGTCCATCATTCGTAGTGACAACTCTATTGAGTTTGAATAATGGAACATTGATCATGTTTTTTCCCAAGCATCTCCATACAATATGCAAAGTCTAGGATATCTCCACCTCCACAAAACAGAGCTAGTAATATAGGTTTCTCTTACATGGTTGAAAGGAACAACCTACAATATTGAGGATCAATGAAAATCCTTTCAGTGCTATCCATCTCCTCGTCTCCTCTCTCGCTCCAAAAATCTGGTGCCAGCTAGATCCATCCCTGGCTACAATGAATTATCAAGATCTATCTACCTTCAAGCTTCAATGCCATAATTTTCTTATGCTACTCGACTGAAAGGAGAACAATTTGGTACCAATCAAGTGGATCGGGAATAGTGGCATATTACTCACATTAGGAAGCTTTAAGGAGGTCCCTCAAATGTCCACTATATGTTTTAATCCCACCATCATGTCTTATTTTTGACTATTTTCGGGAGTCCCATACGAATGTGTGGAAAATAATGAGCACTTTATTGACGGTGGAAGGAGAAAGCTAAGACAATTCACTAATCTGAAATTCCTTTCATCCACGTTTCTACGATTTCTTATTTCGAAGCTTTGACCCTCTCTAGAATTTGGGGGGGTCAATATTGTTGCATGTTTGTCCATGGTGTTGCCATGGGGGGGGAGACAAACCACTTAATGAAAAATGGAGGATGAATTAGTTTAGATGATCTTATAGAGGTGTTTGAACATGATTGTTTGATGTGTTTTCATGAATACATGGGGATTCTATGAGGATTGCTTGCTCTTGCAAGCCATTTAGGTACCTTGCCTAGGGTGATGTTGCATGATGGTATGCGTTTTTGGATGCTTGAGCAGCATGTTGGCATGATGCTAGTATTTTTAGAGCGTTTTTGGGTCATTACATTAGTTTCCAGGGTGCAGATACATGTGATTGAACCAGGTTTGAATTGCCTCCTCTTGAGTAGGTGTGGTTGCTAAGAGGTATGGGATGAGGTTTGGAGCGTACATGAGCTTATTAGGCATGTCCACGTATGTGTATCTGGTATTTGGGTTATGTTAGACTTTTCATGATGAGTTATACCTGTTTTTTTGGATGCAACTGCTATAGCTTCTTATAGTGCAACAGCCCAAGGGTATCTATGTAAGTCATCGTATATAGAGAGTTTTTGAGGATTATGATGATATTATGATGATTGGGATATGTTATTATGATGTGTCATGATAATTTTAGAAATTTTTTTCGGGATGTTCGGATGTGAATTTTGAAGTTATGTCAGTTTTGGTATGATAGTCAAGAACTATTGCACTTCCATCTCGAATTTGAACTTCTGATGCGCACCTAAATTTTTTGCTTGCATGGGACCTGTGGATTCATCAGGATTGTTTTCTAAATTGAGTCTATAGTTTAAAAAATAATTAATAAGTTTTTTCATCTCATATTTTTATTAACGAATGTTAAGAGTAATAACTATTTATGAGTTAGAAACCCTAGTTTGAAAGTGCCATGGATGAATTTATTACTAATTGGCCAATTTTATTCCTAGTTTATGTATTATGATTGGAACATGTAGGGACTACTTCATTTTCCATTAAAGTTATGGTAAAGGTATGGTGATGAGTGGATCCACTCAAACAGATCCGTATCTGAAGAAGCGTGTTTTGGGACAAGGTTTTCACCAAGGCGGTGGAGTGCAGGATTTAAATTGTCATTATGTAATTTATATTGATGTCCAAAGAGGTTTTTTGAGGTCATGTTGCTTGCATTTAAATGGTTTTAAATGAGCTTCATTTAGGTTGAATTGTCAAAGGGTCAGTTTGATGTCAATCAAAGTGTCGGTAGTCAATGAATTGACAGCCGAGCTCCAAGAGAGTAGGGAAGTTTATTAGTTTTGTTGGAAATAGGATTCATATTATTATATGTTTTGATGTTTTTATCATGATGATGAGTTTTTATAAAGGGTTCTAGGTCCGTTTTGGACATGAATATTGTTTTCTTTTCTCTATTGTAGGGGACACTGACATGATCTATCTGCTGAAAGCTTTGAGTTTTTTGGAGATGATATAGATTAGGTGACACTTTAATAGCTGGATGTAAGAGTTATTAATTTTACTACAATTTACTCATTTAGAGGAAATGTGTTAAATAGCTGATCTTTGAAAACATGTTTTGGCAGTTGATTTGGTGAAGAACAAAGTGGCCGAGGTTTGAGAAGGTATTAATTATGACTTTTATAACTTTATTATGAATGGTATAAATTTCTGAAATTCCATTTAGTGGTACATATAGACATATTTTTATGTTTTAGAGTGATCTAGTAGTCATAAATAGGTTTTTAGGGACCGCTGGAGGGTTTAGGGAAACTCTTGTTTTTGATAAGTAAAGGACATTGGGGCCCATTAATGAATCTAATTTGATTGGTTGAGATAATGTTATCCATGGTATGATATTTAAAATGTTTAAATACAAATGTGTGGTCTTTATTGGGTCATTACTAAGTAGCTTTTGATGTTGGGGCATTTTTCTCTTTCTGCCCTGGGGATTTGAGTATTTTATTTTGGAGCATGAAAGATGTTTTTGGATAGGCTAAACCTAATTGGGGTCACGATGACTGTTAGATTTTTAATTTAGGATGTTTTTATTGTATGATGAATGGGTTGAGAAAAAGGAAGGAAAATGTTTGTTTTTAAATTTGAAAATGTAAAGGAGGCTATAAAAGCATTGTTTGGGTTCTTTTTGGAGCTGGTAGTGTGTGTGCAAAGCAGTGGAAACCTAGGTGAGAGATATTTTCAGGTGTTTATAATTAATTTAGATCAAATACCTGTGTTACATGTTGAATAAGATAAGTAGATCATTGTGCAAGTGTTTAATAAAAAGTTAGAAGTAAGGAAGCGCAGTTTGTGAAGGACTTAGTACACTTAGGTTTGAAAATTAACGACTGAACTGTGGTCTCTATCATTTTTGGAAGAAATTTTAAGCTATAATAACATAATAAGATGATTTTGTGGGTGATTTATCATATTTGGGGGTTGTATCCTGATTTTGGAGTTGGTGTTTCACAAAATTAGGGGTTGGTACTCTTTGTAGGGTTGTAACTCTACTACACTAGGGGTTTATGCTCCTCATGGGGTTGGTGCCTAAATAAATTTGAAACATATAAATATAAATATTGTGTTTTAGTGGGTTTTATTCCCCTTGAGGGTTTCTTACTTATATCTTGTGTTCTTCTATTGATTCTATGTTTTATGGTTGCTTGCATTTGTGATATTTGGTGATGTGCACACATTAATGATTAGATAAGTAAATTTATGGTTTGATTGCATAATCTAAAATAAGATTTAAATTTTTTGTAAGGAATTATTAACCCCCCCCCCTCTCAGTCCATTTTTCTTATAACAATTGGTATTAGAGAAGGCCCTTTTGGAGAATTTTGACAACTTGAAAGGAGATCCCTGAAGAACAAAAAAGGCGAGCAATACTATCATTGACAAGGCTCCAATGTTTGATGGTGTGAATTATTATTTTTGGAGCTTGAGGATGAATTCCTTTGTCATGGACCAAGGGTTTGATGTTTGGAATGTTTTTGGATCATGGATATACCCCTTCTACCACTACTCCAACTACTAAGGATGAAAAGAAGATATACACTAATAACTCAAAAGATTTTAGTGCCATCATAAGTGGTCTTAGAGAATCAGAGTTGGTAAAAGTGATGAATTGTAAATCAGCAAAGGAAGCATGGGACAAACTGTAAGTTCTATATGAAGGTGACACAAAGGTAAAATTTTCAAAGCTCCAAACCTTTAGAAATCAGTTTGAAGTTCTTAATATGAGTGATGATGAACTCATTGCTATATATATTCTTAGAGTTGATAAAGTTATCAATATCATGAAAGGGATAAGAGATTATGTGAAATAATAAGTTGTTGTTCAAAAGGTTTTGAGGTCACTAAATCCTATATTCGATTCCAAAGTATCTGCTAATTAAATAAGAAAAGGATCTAACTACCTTAAAATTGGATGAGTTGCATGACACCTCGACAGCCTATAAAATGAGGATAGGTGACTCCAAATCAACTAAGAAAGAGGTTACATTCAAATATGAATGGAAAGCTATATGAAAGAAGGTAAAGGATGATGATGCCACTATTGAGATTGAAGATGAAGAGTTATTTACTATGGTGGCTAGAAGATTGAAGCATGAATCTGGTTAGTATAGTGGTAAATTTACATTCAAGTGTTTTACTCATGGTGAGGTAGGAATTTTTTCTTCCAAATGTCCTCATAAGCATGAGAAGGAGAATGATGATGAAGATCATGAACCTGAACTTAAAAATAAGGATCCCAAGTTTGGTAAAGGTAAGAAAAACTTTAATAGGTTTAACTATAATAAGAAGGAAAAGAAAAGTTTCAACACAAATAATAATGATTGCTTGTCTGATACTAACAGTGGTGTTTTAGATTTAGAATCTGAATATGATTATGAGGATATTGGAAATGAGGCATAGTTCATGACTAAAGAAGCTATGAGGTCTTCTAGTGATGGCTATTCTTTGTTAGGAGATTTGATTTTAGGTTATTATAGTTATTCTAATGAATATGATGAGGACAACAAAGATAATTTTGAGAGAATCAAAAGAGAACTAAAACATGCTGAGAAAGAAAACCAAGAGCTGAGTTTACAGATCAAGGAATATGAAAATCAGTTTCATAAGCTAGAAGAACAATATGTGTCATAATATGCCAAGTAAAATGAGTCAATCATATTGCTAGAAGAAAAGGTAAAGTATCTTGTTTCAAATTTGCAAGATAAAGAGATTTTGTGGATGAACTACTAGAGGCTATAAAAAATACTATGTCAAATCAAAAGTTTTAGAAAAGTGCAAAATACCTAGATGATCTACTTGGAAAACAAAGGGTAGTAGGTGATACGATTGGTTTGGGGTTCAAAGAAGAATTTAAAGGAAAGGAAGTGGAACAAGAAGACATTATTTCAAGAAAAGAATCAGGTGAACTTGTTATCAAGGAATAAAAGAAGGTGACACTCATCAAGGAAAATGTGAAACCAAGATCTATTAGGAATTCCAATGCCTCAAGGTATGAGAGAAATTTCAATGGTCATTGTTTTACTTATAATGCATTTGGTCATAGGGCTAGAGAGTGTAGAAGGTATCCTATTTATTCTAACCCTTGCAGAGATAATAAAAGTGAATTTGATAAGAATGTGGAGTGCTATAATTGCAATGAACAAGGTCATACTGGTAGGTTTTTATTGTATGATTCATCTAGTAAAAATAGAGGTTTCAAGAGGAAGAATTTAGTAGAATGCTACAACTGTAATGTGGTTAATCATGTGGAAAGAGTTTATTTTCATGCTTATTCATGAAAAAAAAGATGTCTCAAGGACCTAGAATGCAAGGAGGTAGCTTTCAAAGGGCTAGAATGCATGATAATGATCAGAGAAGGATTTGGGAACAAAGAAGAGACCATGTAGTTTCTTCAAGAGATTGTGTTCATGGAATGATGGAATGAAGGGTAAAAGAAAAAGTTCTAATAAGAATAGAGAGGATGAAGGAGTTTTCTAGGTGCCCAAGAAGGCTTCAAACCTCTTCAAGACCTTATTTTAGGTCTTCTTCATGATCATATATCTCCAATATGCTTCTTGGAGGTATATTCGTGAAAATGAAACTCTAGACACTAAAATCAGGTCACACTCCCCTTTTTTACCTCGACCAATAAGCACCCTTTATTACATTTACCTAGCCATGAACCCCCTTCATCCCACTAATATTAATTTAATTAAATTAATGCACTATCCTCACTATATTTATTATTTGAATATTTTATTTAAATAATATCCACACATACACTTCACTTAGACACCTCATCAAACCAACTCAACCTAAGACCTATTCTTAGTAAGTTGCTGTAACTAACTAAGACTTACCCAAACCCTAAAAATCAATGCCTAAATTCCCTCTAACCACATTCACGCATGCTCACAAGAATCTCCCAGTCTAATCCGTGGGATAATGACATGAGATCCAAGGAAATCAAGGGGATCTCCCTAGTTTAGTAAACGTAGGAAATCCCACCTTGATCAACGCCGGCTATCCCTAACCGTCGTCGGTTAATCCGGACCGCCATCGGTTACCCCTTTTAACCCCTAAAATATCTTATTCCTAAGGTTGGTAAACATTGGGAGAAAGTTGATGAGCAAGAACACATCTTCAGAGAGCAAATTCCAGTGGAAACTCACATCCAAGGAAGGAGATTGAGCATCTTCTCCTGCACAGCCATCCCAGCCATGATTTGATCTATCTAAGAAAAGAGGAGTGTACATGCAGCCCATGCAAAAGATTTTCTTTAGTTGGTGATCATTTACAACCTTCAAGCCCATCATCAGCACCTCCATCCCTCACACACATGCATTCAGGAATGGAATCCAAGTAAGTATAACATCATACTTTCCTGGTCTATTTCATTTCATCATCATTTTATCATCCATTATTTATCTTGCACCCTATTGACATTCTATGACATTTTCACCTCCATATACCCATTAAAACCTCACCAAATCCTACTCTAGTAACCGAATATTTCACCCCGACTCACCAAAGTCCTTTGTGTAATCACAAAGGAGACCACAACTTGTTCTGTGACATTTTCAGATCTCACAGTAACCAGCACTAGTTACACCTAACCGCCGTCAGTCACCCCTGACTGACAGTGGTCTCTATAATTTCCCACACAGCCGAGAATAGAGACCTACCCACAAAATTTCATCTCACCCCCATTCACCTGTGATCTACCTGAGACCTCTATCAAACCTGCAGAGACCCAAAACCAATCATTTGACCTTTGGATTCTATTCTAGCTTAGCCTGTTAGATTAGATCTTTTCCTTATTGTGTTTTTAAGTGAGATACCTAAATCATTTTAAATAATAATAGGATTTACTTTTTTTACAACATTAAATTGTTTAAAACAATGGAATGACAACCATCTAGGAAGTATCATACTTCCCAGATCTAGTATACACTAGGAAATTCACTGCCCATATTGTTTAATTCCTTATGGTGGTCTTGTTTTCATTATAGGTAGTTCCTCCTAGCCAAAAGGAAGCTCTCACGATCAGTTGTGGATCCAGAAGTCATACGCGTGCAAAAACCTATCAACCAACATTTGAACATGTATTCCTCCTACGCCCGCTACCCTATCTGTTTCGTCAACACTTCAAAGAAATGATCTAAGAATCAGGTGAAACATTTTTGCACACCTGGTGGGACCCATCTAGGGTTCCTTGCATTTCATTCATTCCTAGGGAAAAATTGTGTGTTTGTTTCCATTCTGAAAAGTGTACACACTAATATTCTTCCCTGGTAATCCACCTTTTCTTTCTATTTTCTCTAAAGGAAACTTTTCTTTTGGTGTAATTAAAAAGAACCATTTTTTAATGTTTTCTGCATCATAGTGAAAGAGCATCCCTCTTCCTCTTCATCTTATTGTGTCATCCAATTTCACATTTTCGATTTGGGTTTAAAATAAGTGCATTACATTATGATTTATTGCATTAGCTCACATTAATTGAGAGCAACCTATACGCTGGAAGTCATGACCAGCTGATGGTTGACAAACAAATTGTAGAAAAGAACTTCTATCCATTTCTCTTTCTTTGAGTCTTACCAAACCACACAAAAATTCAAAATACATACATTCTTAAATACCATCCTACCTAGAAGAAGTTGTAGGTGATCACACGATCACGACACAATGGGAACCTAGCTCATTGCTCTATCGAGTCATACATCAGAGCGAAGCCCATCCCCACAATAACATACCTAAAACCTCACCTTTTAGATCTCTTCTTTGTAGGAAGCCATCCTCACTAAAAACTCTATTTCACAATTCATGTGTCAATCCCTAAATAGAATAAGCTAAATAAACATAATATAAAAGGCACTCCTAGGATCACATTTTCTTAGTGTTTCTATTTGGCTTGCGTTTTAACGTGAAAGATCACATTCGTCACTTTTTTTGTTCATCCTTGCATGCTCCTCATCACAGATGGTGTATTCCGGCTTCACCTGAGTGTGCCTGGGCCATATCATCATCATTATTAGAATTATGGGTCTAATTCTACATTAGATTTTAATTCAAAACCACTTTCTTTCATCACTGTTTCAATTTCATAGTAACTGTTGCCGGTTACCTCTGACCGCCATCGGTTATACCTGACCGCCATCGGTTCCATGTATTTTTGCTAACCTACTCAAAAGGACATTTTACTTCACTTTATGCCACTTTTCATAGTCTCTATCACTACCATCATACCCATTAACGTTTTAAACATCATCAGATTTGGCATACCTATCAGTTTTCACCTTCTGCCTTATTTTTCACTCACTGTCGTTTTCTACAGTAACCGGCAGCAGTTACCCCTGATCGGTGTCAGTTTTACCTAACCAACATCAGTTATCCTGTTTTACATCATAGCCACCATTTGGTACTTAATCTACTTTTTGTCACTAGATTCACATATTCCTGCTGTTCTTTGTGTAATTTACAGAGAAACAACCCTACTTGATCAGTACTGGTTCACATGGTGCTGACCCGAAGACAAGCAAGTGCACTTGTATTCCATGCAAATTTTCAACCACTCCCACCTAGTCCTTCACCACCTTCTATTTTATCACCAGCTATGGATCCCATCCAGCATACTACTATCGCTACTAGAGATGAGGAGTTCACATGAATCCTTGACTAGAACCCTATCACTTTGCAGTTTTACCTTTCTCACTCATCCACTTGAGACTCCTCAGGTCAGTTGATATACATCATGCATGTATCTATCCCCCCAAATCTTGCACCCACTCCCGCATCGGCCCCATCTGGCTCCATGCTGCCCGCATCCACCTTATTCCTAATCGTTTCCTAGTTAGGTCCTATACCCACTATGACTGCTGCGTCTGTTACCTCCGCAGCCCCCATTACATCCACCGTACCCTCGACAACTACCCCAAACACAACCTCATCCACCCCTAATGTGTAACACATACCTATAGCTACATTACCACTTCTAATGTTGGTGACCCCTACCCCATTTCAGAACGTGGTTCTTTCCATTCCACAATCTTTAG
The DNA here is from genome assembly GCA_019776745.2 of Taxus chinensis. Lineage (NCBI taxonomy): Eukaryota > Viridiplantae > Streptophyta > Pinopsida > Cupressales > Taxaceae > Taxus > Taxus chinensis. The sequence continues at coordinate 204,421 of JAHRHJ020003257.1, read as the reverse complement.
CCCCTATTACCACTAGGGTTACCATGACCCTTCCACCCCTATATACATACTACCAGCAACCTCTTGTTTCATCCATTATTCATTCCAAGTACGTACCCCTTATTTCATTGCCTTATTCTACACCACCCTATGTGACAGCCCCATACACTAGAGTGCCACCCCTATTATATGCCCAAAACCAACCTTATCACACTACGGGAGGCATCCAATCATCACAACCCACCAACGACCTAATTAAAGTGCTATTGGACAAGATGCAAACATTGGAGGCATCAGTTTTCGGCTTTCGTAACACTCTTTCCTACGATGAGAATTGCAATGGCCATTCACCCATCCATTCCTATCCGTTCATACCATGTGCATTGGGCAATTCTAATTCAATTGTTTCAATACCAAGAAGACCCACAACAACATTTGTGGTCTTCAAACATGAGTTTTATCTAATACTCATATGATGCCTTGCTTTTGAGAACCTTTCCCATGTCCCTCACTGACTTGCATTTATATGGGATAGTGGGTAACCTAAACAACCTATATTCTCATTCATCAGGAGCCCAAGCCTTCTTTGATAATTTCTCTATCAATATCGTCAAGAAGGTTAACCATGACTGATCTATAATTCCCACTTCATAGAGGACGAATCTATCATAGATTTGTCACTCGTTGGCGTAGCCGATAATCAACTTACTTAACAACTACCACAAACTGAACTCATCAAGCTCTTCACATGAGCTTGTGCTAGACAATATCTCCTAACCTGTAGGTCCAAACCTGTTTGACCATTTGATGATGCTTCACTATGGCACAAAAGTTAGAGATTCCGGCTCATTGAGGAAAAAATCAATTATCAATAAGAATCGCATTCAAGTTGAATGATCCCTCCTTCTTCTTCTAAACCAAACCAATTAATTCAAAAGCCTAAAGGGAGGAACTACTGACGAATGGTACTCAAGCTGGCCCAGCTCATCCATCATCATCAAACAAAACACCATCATCTAATCTCTCACCTATCCATAATTTTCAATTCCAGACTAGAGTAGAAAAATATACCCCAATTGGGGAACCTTACTCTTCCATACTTAGAAAAGGCTTACAAAGCTGGAGCCATCAACCCTTTCCCCCTATACAAGAACCACACATTGGGTTTTGGACCCCTCTGCTCGCGCCCATGCCCGTACGTGATAAAGAAGCATGATTTACCCTAACTATCGTCAAGTCAAGGGTCAATAATAGGGTAACTACATCACTTTCAAAAATTGTGTTCGTCCAAGAATACTCGAGAATGGTTAGTTAACTATGACAATCCAATGCTACCCCCTAACCACAATATACAAATTCTTCAAAAAACCATTTCCAACATGCCCCTTCATCCAAGCAAACTTGGTGCGAAACATCACTCATGATACCCATACCTACAGGTTCACTGTTATCTTTCAACGAGGTACCTGTCACCAGCATCCCAACTTCAAACCATATCCTTCGCATAGAGAGATCCTAGCCCAAATCCTCGGTCCACATTGGAAGCAACCTGCTCTCTTCCTTCCCCAACAGAGGACACCTTGCATCTCTCCTTCACACCAATGGAGGGGTCTTCCTCTAACATTGAGCCCATCGCCCCCTAGCTTCTACCACTTACAGAACACTTACCTATAGGACCCTCTCCACCCATATAGGACTCCCATTATCGGCCTCCACCCGCAAAGGAGCACATTTCCTCCTCCACCCACACAGAGGCACAACCCCTCTATTCCTCCACTATAGAGGATCTCCCATCATCTCCCTCCACCTATCATCACCCAGTTTGAGATAATTTGACTCTTTGGCGTGCATTTTCCTCCGCTATACCGTACCAACCCAAATCCACAGACCACTTTCGGCTCTCTTACCCATAGAAGCTAAAGCTATTCAATTCCCTGTCTCTAAGAACCATTTTATTGGAATTTTCCATTAGTCCTCCCACATCCAACCACCTACAATACTGTCTTCTCACCTTTGACTATCACTTAATTGGTGGATAGGGCTCTACGATGGGGGCACTTTTACTTCCTGTCTCACACATACAGATCAATATCCCTTGTTGATACCTCCACTATCTGCCCAACACATTTTGACCAGTCAACCAAATCCAACCACCCTCTATTTCAATTTCAACATTCAACTCCTTCCATGATGCGTTAGGCACTGAAAACAACACCTTAACCCATAACCCAACCTACCATCTAAACCCAAACTCCCACACCTACATCAAATTTTCGCTTTCCTCAACTAAACCTTTATCACTTTAGGGGTCACCTCAACCACTAGCCTTAATCATCCACCTATTAAACTGGATTAGGTACATCCTCCAACATCAATACCACACCTACTCTAACACCCAAACCAAAGAAACAAACTCATTGATCTCATACTCTGACTACACCAATCGTGCCCACACTTGTCTCGTCTGTCTTAAGCCCTGCAACTCCCCCGGTCAAGCACCTTCACCATCCATAAACCAATAACATAGCAACCCATTCCTTCCTCAAAAGCCTCTAACCTCCCAGCCACAACATGACTTATACAAACCCGCACTTGGCAGTCTTTTGACCACCATAACCACCATACCCTTAACACTTTGCTTTTTCTACTAAACCCCTACCTTACGGGAGAGTCATTTTCCCTAACACCCCAGTACGAACCGGTCATCTACCTTCCACGCACCCCCGTTATCCCATGGTACCTCGCCCTCTTTCTCCACATATTTTCCTTCTAGCCTCATACACCCATCACCTTTACCTAAGAAGGGTTGCAAACCCAAAAAAAAACTCCACTAACCCCCCAATAAGGTAGTCAAAATAGCCACAACATACTCCTACCCATTTTGTCTACTATAAAACCCCTACCTAAACAAACACTGAACAACACCTAAACCACAACCAGACCCAAACCCTTGCTCGCACCCCTCCTCTTCTAAAAAGACATTCTCAACAATCCCTACACCTACACTTGAAACCCATGTTCACTTCCCATTGTTTATTTGTTAGGCAGATCCGATCCCCAATTTTAAATAAACCAACTTCTTGAGGACCCTCTTGTTATCACATTACCAGCCACTCTGCTGACCTTAACACCCCCATCAAACCCACGCCCAAGTGTTTTGACATGATATTTTTTACATACCATCATGTGTCAGGCATGATTGAGAACTACTCAAGGAATGAAAAACATCTTATCTATTGTGTCCACCAAAAACTGACTTTGAATACAATGACCTTCTTGACAAGGATCCTGTTTCCACGACACCCTTCCCACCCTTCCCACTCACCAACACAACCTTCCCTCCACACCCTCACCCTTCCTAGAGCCAACCCTCAAAGGTTTGAAAATTAACATGGTTCAACATCCGAGAACTTTCCCACGCCACCCCCAAATGTTATTGTGCCTACCTCACCTCACAGGATTTTCCTCCTCCAGTAGGTTTTTTCCCTTCATGTCGTTATCACTCCACTCATCCTACACCTTTCCCATTTTCCAATCACCAATCCCCGCAAAATCAACATGTACATGTCCTACACTGCGCGAAGGGTAAAGAAAAGGCACGGCTACCTACCAACCAACCATCCTATATCCCACAACCATCTTATACACTCTACCTAAAATAACTATCATGGCCCCAGACCCTTTCTCATGGCATCACATCAACATCGCCGCCATGCTCAAACATTACAAAACAAAACACAACATTACAACAACAAATCTACACCAATCTCTCCCCTGAAAATGTCCTTATATGACCCATCTAACCTCAGAATCGCCATTGTCAAGCCCTCATGATGTTCTTAATCTATTGAGGTTTTATACTAATGACCCTACAAAAGCACAAAACAAACCCCGTACCTCTATTATCAGCAACAAATCACACACCCCATCCTGTTCCTCTCTCATTCCCAAATTACCAACTTCATGTTCACCCCATCTTGGTTCACCAGTGCCTCCCTTAGCTCTCAAGGAAGAGATCGCACCACAAACCAAAATGATTCCCCGACCCAGGCCCTCTTCATCTCTCATCCACATTGATGCAATACGCATACCCCGCGTGATGATTAGAATGGAGCCGGCTAAGCATAACTTATTTTCACCCATGCAATTTCCGTTCACATGCTCATAACTGAAAATTACATGCACATAAACATTTGGTCATGTTGCCTATCATTCAACAATGCTATCACCCAACCTAGGCAATGTCTCCTTCACTTTCGTGAAGCAGTCCCCCCCACTATTCTAGAATTGTTTTTACTTTCTGGAGGGTGAATCTGATATAACTTGTTGCTCGTTAGACCGCTGGATCTGTGTTATGGGTTGGCCATTCCTCCAATTTTGCATCGTTGTGTTAAGTTTGACATGAGACACACTTATTACAATTACGAATGAACACCGCCTCCCTTTCAAACATTAACAATCCTTTAATTAACCCTACCTAATTGTGCGCATACCTATCAGCCGTTCTAGCGTTGCAACAACTCAATACCACTTCATCAACCGACACCTCCCCTACTAGTACAACCACTGCTTTCACAACACATACCTCTCCTCCATACCTACTTTGCTGCTATAAAACCTCCACACTGCCCCTTAGCTTTCCAATCCGTTAACTCCAACCTCTACATCGACCTTTGACCACAGTACCATTCTGAGTCTACTTACATTTACCAACAAATGACCCCTTGATGGGTTTTTTTAATGCATCACTATGGGGGAGTACTGCTATATAGTGTCAACACATCCTTAATCTGGCACCGAGGAATGGAAGGCCTTGCACCAACAACCCTCACTAATGATCACTATATAGGAGAATACCGGGTTTATGGTTACCTCCTCATATGGCGTATAGTCCACGTATGGGGGACTGAACTACCACTTACGCACCTAAACCACCATAAAAAAATGCCCATTTTCTACGGACTTTCCAATCAATACCAATCCCTATTTCACCTACCCCCATCCCGCACCGTTGCTGTGTGGAAGGTTTTGGTTTTGGACTTTACAAGAGCCGCCATACTTTTATTCATGTACCCCCACCCACAAAATAACGCCATTATGGTATCGGCTTCCCTGAAACTTCCTACCAAACAGGCCCAAATTGAACTCATTTGAGGACCCTAGCCCTTCTAACACTTCATCTTCATCACCACTTCACCCGATCCTCCTTCATGGCACCACCCTCACGCGGAGTTGATGGATCCTAAATCTATCCCCTAACTTTTTTTTTCAGATACCACCATTTCCTTAGGCCTTTGATTATCAGCTGGGAACGGGAGGCCCCTTTCCACATCTCCCTTCCTATTATCCTGAAATGATCAATGATGACACACCTATCAGCACCTACATTAAACATCGTTCACTGTTAGATGATGAGGAACCATACTCCCACCTTGTGGTAGAATACTAATATATACATCGTCGTTAACCCTCTGAATGTAAACCATGGTTTGAATGAATCGATATCGAGATCAACATTCATACTCGGAGACCTGCACATCAAGATACGACCTATTTAGATTTCCTTCTAAACAAAAGCCAATCATTCTTTTGTTTGAGATCATAACCACAATTTTGCCTTCCCTTGGTCTTATTGCAGCATGCCCGGTATTTTACCCCACCATAGTGGTCCACAATATCAATAACATTCCCAAATGTCCACAACCTATCCAAACAAAAGCTTAGGAAAATGCACCCTCGTATTGATCTTCTCATCAAAGAAGAACTTGAGATCTTCTATTTCCCTTCACATCTTACCCATGGATTATCCTCATTGGATTTCTAAACATTTTCCCCCTATTGGACTAAAGGCAATAGGGGGACTTCACCACATTTGCAACAGGACTCTATGACCTCACCTCTAGCATATCCCGAAAGATGACTTTCCCTTCCTTCCCGGTATTTAATCAAACTGGTTACCTCGTGCCCTCTTTGTCATAGATTCTCTCACTCATGATTCTTCTGCTTTTGTATAACCAATTTTTCTTGCCCTAGAAGATCAACACAAGACCACCTTCATCATCCCTTATGAAACCTTTTGCTACGGTCATGCCTTTTAAAGCCTTAAAAATGCTGGTGCTACCTATTTAGCGTGCTATGAATCTTCCAGAATATCCGCATCGCATATTGGAAGATTAACGTGATAGACTTCTTTGCTAAATATAAACATCGTTCTTAACCTCAACGCCTCAAAACCTTTTTTTTGAAAAGACCGCCTCATTAAAATTTCACTGCCTTCAACTAAAAGTGTGTCCTTTGCTGTTCTCTTAGGAAGCTCCTGGGTTTAATGGTTTCCCTCCCTCCATGGCATAGAAGTTGACCTACCTACAGTCAAGGCCATTCTAGAAAAAACTCCACCCTACTATAATCTTTGCCATTCGTAGCCTGTTAGGTAAATGTAGTCCATTCACCATTTCCTTTCAAAAATTATCTGATCGGTTTCACCATTTCATCATCTACTTTAGGAAGGATGTCTCCTTAAATGGATGATGACTATCACAAAGCTTTTAGGCCTAAAAAATACCTTCTCCACACACCCATTCTCATTCCACCACCTAAATAAGATCACCTTTGTACCTTAACATATATCTACTGATCATATCCTATGGAGCCATGCCCATCATTATATGAACAATATAGGGAGTAGGTGGTTATATTACAATCGCCGTACTTTCTTTGACTAGGACCTGATACAAAACCATCCAAAAAACTTTGCTTAGCATTATTTTTTTCATTAAAAAACCAAATCTACCATTACCCCTACTTACCACAAAACCTATGTCATGACTGACCACCACCGATCCCTTACACTTCTTATGCCCCAACCTTATAACATTAGTAGCGTGCACCGCGATGATTATGCGTTTTAATAAACTAACAACTGATCTTGACCTTGAATTCATTCATCAAATTCCATCAAGGGCCAGCTATCACACCAACCACCAACTAGAGTCGACGCACTTATTGCTGGGGATCAAGCCCTCCTAATTTTATCTTTTCCTCCTTCACTTATGAGTCAACATATTGCTACTCTTTCCCTGTCAAACCCACTTACCAATGGCACTATCTTGATGGTTGGCCAAGTGTCATGTGGGGGTGTGGCTGTTATTATCCTCATTCCTCTTGGAGGAGAACCCATGCTTTGTCTTGCAAACGACTTTGAATTCACCAACCATATTCTGATTATGAAGTGCGCGTACTTAGGTCCTCTAAGCTGCATATGCCCTATATGTCAAATTCATCCACATCTTTGGTGATTCACAATTGGTCATCAAACAAAGTCAATGGTATTACTTACTTTTTCATATCAGATACTTCAAAAGTATAAACATCATGTAGACATACTTTTGAACCCAACCGTTGCTCGTTACAAACACGGGAAACACAACATAAGTACAACAAACACTCCAAACGCCACACACGCCGACCAGACCACCATGCAGCAAAACAACACCACATCACGACACAACACCAACCGGCCGGACAATCCAGGAGTACAAAACCCCCCCACCCATTCCAGATCGTATTCCCAAGACCCTTCCTGCCTTCCCCCTTTTCGCCACACACTATAAATTTTCCTCTCCCGGGGGAGGGAGAGCTTGTGCTGGCTTTCTTATTCCCCCCACCGGCTCTGTCCCTTGTCGATTCCAAAATATTTTGTCACCATAAAACACCCTCCATTCACCTTCTTATTTACCCACGATGTTTAACGAATCAGAATTACACCAGCCGTGACCTGCCCTTATTGAAACCGTTTTTTTAATAGTCCAATTACTCTGTCACTCATTTCTCTCTTCCATCTTCTCCAACTCCTTATCTCACCCTTCTATACAACGTGCCTTCTAAAAAGGTTACTCATTTCATCATCAATCAGTATGGGGGGAATCCTCAAGTAATGGAGCTTAGCGGTCTTTAAGTATTTTACTCGATACGAAATGATATAAATTATGTACTAGACACAATAGAAGTTGATAAATATTTATATGGTATGTAGTGACACACTTGGTTATGGAAGGAATGTATAGTCAATAAGATAAGATTATAGTTGATGAAAATACTAGTGATCAAAAATTGTAAAGATATTTATTTACATTGTTGGAAATGAAACCTAGGAGTTGTAGAGGCTACCGACCACTAGGCTTATTCTCATAAAATAGAAAGACGACATACGACATGCAGATTTGTTCATTAACATGTGTTAAAGAGAATACCTTGATCCCCTATAAAATCTAAGTATTTATTATTTTGAATCCGGTGTTGCAAAAACATTATTCTAATGGATCATAGTGTTCACTATTTTCTTTCCTATCTATAAGGTACTCTCAAATTTGGGTGTAGAGTAAAATTATGTTTTAATTTTTCTATATTAATGTGTAAATAACTCCAAAATATCAACGATTTTAGTCATTTTTTATACCCTTAGAACATCATTCTAATCCCATGTGCACCAAACTATCACCCAACGGGCATTGGGCACTCACCTGAGGTATGCGCGGGTGCCAAGCCCCTGCTTTATGTGATTCTTATGATAATACATTCATCAATGATAGAAAATTAGATGTAAAAAGGTAAAGAACCATACATTCATTATGAGAAATTAAGATGAGGTATTATATAATATACCCATTAAGATAACCAGAGAAACATTATATGAATAATATATCTGATCCATACCAGAAAGGAAATATATTAGGATTCACACCTATGAACAATATCTACTTAGAACAAAATCTTATATTCATATTATTCAAAGTCTAGTAATCTTATTACATTCACCAAGCCATGACAGGCCAAATGTAACAATACATATCAAACTTATGCATCAGAAACCCTAACTATGCTCCCATATTACAAAAAGGATTTTACAAATCAATCCCTCTAGACTAGATTTTACTCCTATAGTCCTCTAAATGATAACCTCAACTCTCTTGAACCTTCTTATTATTCCTGCAGAGATTTAGTGTTCATTCTCTCTATATCTGTCATCTCTTCTTCTGCCTAAGAATCTCTATATATAGATGTATTGCCCACCACCGTGCCTTTTTGATGTAACAGATTGGTCACCAAGTGTCAAGGTGGTCCTCTAATGGAGCATTCTTCTTCTCATATGATATCTCCACTCTCTGCAATGATTTTTTTCTGGATCCTTCCATCACATGGAATATTCCTTTCTTGACCACCAAGTTGTTAGGTTGGCACCTTATCCACTCTGCATGCTTATTTGGGTCATGCTTTTCTCGTGTGCTTCCTGGAATGCCGCATATGGCTAAGTCTTGAAACACTTTACCTTTTCTAGGTGTGAACACCACGAGTTTTACTAAACCCTTCTAAAACCCTTGTCCTATGTGTATTTACCCTGAGCATCCTTCTTTTTATTGGTCCCACATAGCCATGTGCCTTCTTGTACTTAAGCAATATTTTGAGCCCAACATCACACCACACTAAGCTTGTTCTCTATCCTTAGGAACACCTTTCTTCAATGAATAAAGAATTCTGGAATTTGGATAGTTGGAATAATGAATGAAGGAAAGAAGAATGAGGAATGAATGAATTAAATAATGGGGGGAACACAGAAGAGTTTTTTTATTTTTGAAGGAGTGGTAAATCCTTTCCAATATATTCCTCGAGCTTCTCTCAGGAATCTACCTCACTCTATGCTTGCTAACATAAGTCACCTACTAGGATGCTCACCTCCTCAGAACTTATCTCCTCCCCCTTGGCACTCATCATATCAACAATATCCTCTAGTTAGTTTCCAAGCTCATCGAGTGTGTCCATCATGCGAGAGATCTGGGGGTATAACTCCTTCAGCTGGTTTTTGATCAAGCCCTGCAAGGTCTTGATAGCTTTTGATTTCTTCTCCACTTTAGCCAAGAACTTATCCCTCTTTTCTCTATTCCCCTTATTCTTCTCTTGAAATTCCTTGGGCTTCGCTTCATTTTTAGAAACTAAAATTTGTGATACCCTATCTCTATCAGTGCAATCATCATAAGTGTCCTCAGTAACTTGCGTGGAATCCTTTACATCGATGAGGAATTTGGTAATACCAAGTGAATATCTCTACCACCTTCATCTTCTCCTCCCTTTATTGTTACACCATCACCTCTTCTATGGATTATATGGTGAGTGGCCACCTCTTCGTTGTGAGGATGCGAGTCAAATCCTTCAGGCACTGCAAGGTTGATTCATATTTTTTCTTAGGTGGTGCTAGGTCGAGATGCTTTAAGATAATAGCATCCGTAATCATCTCAATTTTTTTATAGACTTCACATACCCTTGCCTTCTCCTCTTTTATTTCATGACTTATCTATGTGTTGATTAGTTCTTGTTTCAGATCCTCTCTTTTCTTGAGAAGCTCCTCCTTCTCTTATTCTTCCTCTAGGAATTTCACCCTATCATTCCTTCCAAAAAGTCTAGCCTCAACCTCAATAGAAACCTTATAGAGTGTGTTGAAAACTTGCTCATCTGATAACTGTTGAGCATTTACTAAGGTTTTTATCCCTTTTTTCTTCAGCATCTTCATTAACGCCCCTTGGCTTACTTCGAACTCGGGTTCATCAATATCAGATTCAAATGCCCAAGATAGCATTTTCCTTGTTCGTGGGTATGTGCCTTCTATGTCAAATGAGGGCATGTCCAGGAGTTGTTATGTTGGTAGAGTGCTTTAGAAACACACATGTAGTACCTTTCCTGGATAATTTATGTAAACCATTCCTTACCCCTGTGTTGCCACTATGATCTTCCCACCTATTCACATAGCCTTTGGAAAGCAATCTGAGGGTCTCTGCTCATACTAACATACTCATTTCCAATGCTCTCCTCTTCTCTCACCTTGAGCACTTCATCTGCATTGTGCTCTACCTCCTATTCCACTAAATTTTTGATAAATCATGTCACTTCTCTCTCCGCAACCTCTTCTATTTGCTCCTTGGTGAGGCTTAGGATCCTCTGATCTCTCATGTTCACTTCTTCACTCACCCCTTTTCCTTGATCATTTACTACCTCCTCATCATTCTTCTCTTCACTTCCTTATTATTCTAAATTATGTATATCATACATAGGATGATTCTGAACTTATTCATCCTCATCATCATCCTTCTCACCCCTCTCAACCTTCAAGCCCCTCATTTCCTCTGAGTCTTCCCCCTCTGCCACCTTCTATTTCTTTATAACTAGTGATTCCAGTATAAGAGACTCTTCCTTCTCTTTCTCTCTAGCAAGTGACTCCTTCCCTGGTGAATCTTCTAGTGTGGGAGGTTCCTCTTACTCTGGCACCTCTTCTTATGGGGTCTTCTCCTTAACTGGGTACTTCTTCCTACATGTGTAAGTGTTGGGCTTAGCACTTAATTCTAGCACACCCATAGATTGTGTTGTTTACACACTTGGTGCCTTCTTCTCCTACACTTATCTCTCCCTTTTCTTCAGCGTAGTCTTCTTCCTCCATGTGGGGTCCTCAGGAAAGAAGACACAATTCTCTAGGTAGGCACCCTTTTGAAACTTTGGCCTCATGCATAATTATACTCTTGGTGCAGTCTTTCTGGTAGCATCAATGGCTTCATCATTTTAACTTCATGGGATACATAATTCTCCACATATGCATGCTTCTTCAGATATATGAGATTTAAAAACAATTCGTAGTGGCCTTGGTCAAATTCACTTAGGTAAAACCTTAGCCTTTTGGCCTCCTTGAAATGGTTGACCCTTGCTTGTAAATAATACGTGATGAAGGAGAACGGAAATTTTCACCATGGACTCTAAGTCCCATCCGTCAGAGTGAATCTTCCAATGTAGAAATGTGTATACACAAAAAACTTATCCTCTTCACCTACAAGCACTTGTAGTTTCTCAAGTATCCTCCACTTTTCCCTAAATACATCATGCATTCACTTGTACCATTTTTCTAGGTGTGCATTATGGGTGCTCATCATGATATTGCAAGTATACTTCTCAAACATTTTTGTAGGCGATGAATCTTATTCTAGATACTCCCATATTAACTTCTCTATCCCATTGGCAACTCCAATTTCTGAGAAGACGATGGTGAGGAGAATATTATTAAACATTATCTTATCCCCCTCCTATGCGCTACTAATTATTTCATCTGCAATAAATGCAGACAAGGTGTAGATGGTTCCTTCTGAAACCTTCCAGAATAGATTAAACCATGTTTTTTTTACTTGTGTCCACCTTTCTTGACCATTTATCTTAGTAAACCAAGCATGCGGCCATCCTCATTATAGGGTTAGGGATATCTGTGATATCAAAGTAGTGTGAACCCTTCTTGTAGTCATTGGCTTCCACAGTCTCTTTGATGGCCTCCTTATCATCCAAGTCATCATCTATAGAGTCCCCTTCACAAACCAAACCAGTAAACTTTGATATGAGCTGAGGGGTTATGCATATTTTTTGGCTTGTAAAATATAAGTGGTCTTCATGTACCTGTAACATCAACCACAAGGATATCTGATTGGGCTTTCTAAAATAGGGCAACTCATATAGTTAGAGAAACCCGTCCTTAACCAAATATACCTTCATCGTATCACTGTAGATCAGCATACCTTTGGGTGTCCTCGTACCAGTTGGATGAACCAGTTCCAATATTATTTCCTTATCTTTGGTACTTGTGCAATGGTTTTAGTCACTCACAGCCATATTTTTCTAGCATGTGATACTCATTATTTCCCTAGCAACACTCGATATGGGTACTGCATCTCTAGATACCACTCATTAAAACTAGTTGTGGCAGTTTTTTTCCCTTTTCCCTTCTTCTTCAGTGAAATGATTACCTTCTTTGGTGACATTTTTACTTTCCGGGTTACAATATAAACTCTTCTTACTCCTCTTACTTACTCTTCTTGATCCTGTGGCTTAACTCCATGAAATAATCCTTCTACTTCTATGCCCTAGATGTAAAACCCTTAACATGGAAAATTCTTCCACAAGATGGCGTGCTCCTCTAAAAATTTCTTCTCTACATCTGTATTCTCCTTCCACTCTTGTTTACAAATCAACCTTAGTCATGTACTCAGATCTTTATGATTCTTTCTTTGCACAAATCTCTCTTCGTGGATGCCCTAGTGTGTACAAGTGTTTTTTTCTAAATGATGCTAAATATGAATGGAAGACTAACACCTAAATAGTCTCGACTAGCAATAATTAAACAAACATTCTAAGCACCATCATGATAAGAATTAATCAAGTGTTAGATACTAAAATTTATCAATAAAACTATGAAATCAACAATGTTAGGTATCTAAATAACCTCTATTTTTTAACAACATGCAAATGAAAGAACCTAGGTAGGCTCCATGGCTATCAAAATAGTTATCCTTAACGTTCCAAGCACCTAGGAATGAGGGCTAGTCAAAGTTAGGCTACAAGACCCCTTTTAACACCTCCCATATGACCTAAGAACTTTTGAGAAAGAGGCTTAACTCTTCAAGATGATGAACTCTCAAGAGGACTAAATGCAAGATCTCACTCTCTTAGCTATATGCTTAGAATTTACTCTCTTAGGATGTTTAGGTGTAAGTAAAAAGGTAGGTAGAGGGCTCTTTATATAGCCCAAAGGATAAAGGATTCAACACATCCTCATAAATGTGGGATAAAGGAGATGTGGAGTTAGTTATGGATAAGGGGGGTTTAGATGGGGTTGAGTTAGCTTAGGAGGGTTTAGTTTGTCCTCAAGTGGCTCATGTGGATAAAGGGGGTGTATTAATTAATCAAGGTGATTAATTAAATACATGTGCAAGCTTTTATAAGATTTTAGATGGATATTAGTGTGATTTAGACCATTAGGAAGGGATTAAACCAATTAAATAGGCATTTATTGATTTAATGAGAAGGAAGGCTAATTAATTAATAATAATTAATTAGACTAGATAGAAGGTGTCAATTAATGAAAGGTCATTAATTAGGGTATCTGTTGGATAGGTGAATTAATTAATTAGGTTAGTGTAATCAATTAATGACAATGGAACAGAAGATGAGTGTTATTGACCTTATGTCGTCAATTTGTGGGAAAGGAGATAATTAGCGCAATTTAAGTATTTAAATTACTTAGGTGTAATTATAGGTGTCTACATTTTCCCCTCTTTGCGGTAAACATAAGTGATGTCACTTCAAAGATAGTAGACGGAAGAAAATTTTTGAAGGGATAGAAGAAAAATTAGTAAGAGAGAGAGATGCCCCCTCGAGTGTCGATGGGGTGATGAGAGAAGCTGATCGATGATCAAAAAATGGTGAGAGATAAATAGAAGAATGGGATGGAGAAGAAATATGGAGGAGGGGAGAGAAGAGCATAGCCTCTAGTAGCTGTATATTTGGAACCAATTCAATGTCATCATATTTCCATATGAACTACATCATCAGCCCTTATTAAAAATATAAGCATACCAACAAAGGTAGAATGACATGGAAAATCCATACTACGAACGGTTTTCCATTGCTAAAAACACCAGCTCCACGTAACATACAAAAATTCAATGTAATACAAGAAGGAAACAAGCTCATGTAACAGGGAAAACAAGTTATGAACGCACATATCCTTAAACCCAACAACAGTCAAGATAGTTGTACAAATGGTTTGTTATCAGTGCTAAAAAGATCCACAAGTTTGTGATTGATGACAAGGGTTAAAAATGATGCCCCAAGCAAGGATATATGCAAGGGGAATGAAAATGGACATGGGGGTCCATGAAATTTTTTTTTACACAATGAAATAGCACCAGGCAAAACAAGTGCCCCAGAGTATAGACGAAGCAAGCAGCTAGTTTTGTGAATGGTTGTGAATCTAGTGATCCGCAAGTCGTATTAATCGGAGAAGATGTGAGACAAACCAAGTAGGACATGGAAATAATACCATTGCGTAACACATAAGTTTCAGCCCTAATAAGCAAGTTTCTACCATTTTGTAGGGGTTTTTTTTTACACTTTTTTTAGGGTTTATTTATTACAAGATTTTTGAAAAAAAAATCCCTATTTTATTATTATTTTTCTTTCCAAATAGTGAGTGAACAGTAGAAGAAAGTAGAATAAGAAAACGAAGGCCTAGGGGTGACAAAAAGTGCCCTAGGTGGAAGAAAGGAAAAACAAAGGACAAATAATGTCCTTTGTTAAGTGGAAAAAATAAGAAAAAATAATTATTGGAAAAATAATTATTTACAAGAGTGTAAAGAAGAAGAAAAATCGCCAAGGAGCAATAAAATTGTCCAAGGGAGAAGAAAGGGGTATTGGATAGCAAAAAAAATCCCCAATACGGTGAGAAAGAAGAGAAAAATAATTATTTAGTAAAAATAATTATTCTACAGAGAACAGAGGAGAAAATGGTGATTTGAAATGGGTCTCCAGGCCCTCTGAATGGTGAAAAATTAGTTAATATACCCCTCCCAGGGGGTAAAAACATCTCAATCAGTTCATTTTAACCACTCAGTTTAGAAAAATTACTACGAGCATCTGACATTCAGGAGAACCATGGTGATCACGTGAGACCATTTGAGGCATGCGAATGCAGTTTGGGGGTACCAACGGCATGTGGATGATAGCTCGTTTATGAGTAACCATCACAACCCTACCCATTAATTGTGTCATTAATGCATTAAATTAGGGTTTTTACTTGTATAAAATGCATAGTCGTGCCTATGCGCAGGTACAGTTGTGAGATAGGGAACGTAAGTGTTAATTGGGGGACACAGGAATCTGTTTGAGGGTGCAGGCACTAGGTCTATGCACGCACACGAGCAGGTCAAAAGGTTGCACACACATACATGCACACACGCACACACGAGCACATATGCACATACACACACATGCCAAGAAAGGGGCACACATGTAAAAATCATGGCACAAGCATGGAGACTGAAGCACACATATGAAAAAGCACACATGTCCATGAGAAAGCCACTAGATTAGTGGCGCACATGCCAAAAAGGGCACGCAGGCACCCGAAAGAGGGAACACATGCCAGAAAACACATGCGCACAAGTGCAAGCACTAAAAACATGGTGCACACACCTGAAAGGGTGCCGTAGGTGCCCTAGATAGGTAGAACAAGATAGAAAAGTGTCTAAAACATGACACTTAGAAGAATTTTTAGGATTTTTGGGTTAACCCTAAAAAAATGAGATAGATCTTTAGCAAAAATGCTAGAAACTAATGAGTTGTGTGTTATTTTGCAGAGACAACTGCCAGTATTACAGATGCGAGAGTGTCACTTCTATATTTTCAAGTTAGAGGGTAGCATGTGCTAGCGTGACCATCGAGTGATGGCAATACTATTAGAGGTAGTGGGACTGGGCCCCATGGCTTGGATGTCGTCGATTGTATTAGATCACAGCCTCCTGACTGCGCTAGCCAAGAGGTGGAATAGCGGAGAGCCAGTGCTTTAGGTTACCCACAGGTGAGATGACAGTGACTATAGAGGATGTGTGGTGGATTCTGTGCATGCGTATGATGGGTACACTGATTGAGTATAGTTTGGATGTAGGGGTGATCAGAGCAACATGTAGTACATTATTTAGAGTTGATGACATCCCATATGACGGGATGAATGTAGCGTTACATGATTACATATCCAACGTGACATTGCATCAGGGACCACTCTATATCATGTCACTTATCAGTAAATGCTAAATCAAATGAAGCAAGAACTACCACCTAAAATAGTTCTACAATTTAGCTAAAACAAAGCATAAACACCATCATGATAAGAATTAAACAAGGGTTAGATGCTAGCATTCATCAATACAAACTTTGAAACTAACAATGCTAAATATCTAAACTCCTCTATTCTCTAACAACAAATAAATGAATGGACCTAAGTAAGCTCCATGGCTATCAAAATAGTTGTCCTTAATGCTCCAAGAACCTAGGAATGGGGGCTAATCAAAGTTGGGCTACAAGACCCTTTTGACACCTCCCATATGACCCAAGCACTTTAAGAAAGAGGCTTAACTCTTCAAGATGATGAACTCTCAAAAGGGCAAGGTGCAAGCTCTTAGTCTCTTTGCTATATGCTTTGCATTTGCTCTCTTAGAAAGTTTAGGTGTAAGTAAAAAGGTAGGTGGAGGGATCTTTATATAGCCCAAAGGATAAAGGATTCAACACATTCTCATGAATGTGGGATAAAGGTAAAACATGATTAGGAATGGATAAGGTTGCTTTATTAAAGGTAACCTTACTTTAGAAGGGTTTAATACATGTTTAGCAAGTCATGGGAGTTGGGGGTATTTTAATTAATCAAAGGTGATTAATTAATAGGTAGGTGTAAGCTTATAGAAGCCAATTAGAGGAATATTAGTGCGATTTAGGCTATTATAAGGGGATTAAATCAATTAAATATTGATTTATTGGTTAAATGGAAGGGAAAGCTAATTAATTAATAATAATTAATTAGTCTAGGTAGAAGGGGTGATTTATTAACGGAAGGTCGTTAATTAGGGTATTTGTTGGATAGGCAACTTAATTAATTAGCTTAGTGTAATTAATTAATGATGATATGAGGGAAAATGAGTGCTTTTGACGATATGTCGTTGATTTGCGAGAAAGGGGATAATTAGCACAATTTAAGTATTTAAATTGCTTGGGCGTAATTATAGGTGTCTACATTTGCCCCTCTTTGGGGTGGCATAAGTGATGCCACTTCAAAGATAGTAGACAAAAGAGATTTTGAAGAGATGGAAGAAAAATTAGTAGGAGGGAGAGATGCCCCCTCGAGTGTCGATGGGGTGATAGAAGAACTCGATCGACGATCGAAAAAGGTGAGAAGTAGGCAGAAGAATGGGGACGAGGCAGGATGCCCCGAGGAGAGGGAGAATTAGGGGTGAAAGGGAAGTCGGTGTAGAAGAAATATGGATGAGGGGAGAGAAGAGCTTAACCTCTAGCCACTTATTTGTTTGGAACAAATTTGATGTCATCATATTGCCATAGGAACTACATCATCGGTCCTTATGAAAAATATAAGCATACGACAAAGGTAGAATGACATGAAAAGCCATACTATGAACAATTGTCCATTGCTGAAAGTACCAACTCCACGCAACATACAATAATGCAATGCAATACGAGAAGGAAACAAGCTCATATAACAGGGAAAACAAGTACGAACACACATATCTAACCCAACAACGGTCAAGACAGTTGTACAAATGTTTTGTTATCAGTGCTGAAGAGATCCACAAGTTCGTGATTGACGACAAGGGTTAAAAATGATGCCCCAAGCAAGGATACATGCAAGGGGAAATGAAAATGGACACGGGGTCCATGAAAAGCATTTGTGCGCAACGAAACAGCACCAGGCAACCAAAAGTGCCCCAGAGTACAGACGAAGCAAGCAGCTAGCTTTTGTGAATGGTTGTGAATCCAGTGATCCGCGAGTCGTATTAATCGGGGAAGATGTGAGACAAACCAACAGGATATGGAGAAAATACCATGCGCAAGACACAAGTTTCAGCCGTAAGAAGCAAGTTACCATTTTGTAGGGTGTTTTACTTTTTAGGAATTTTTTGAAAAATTTTGCCTTGTTTTTAGATTTTTTTGATATATATATATATATATTATATTGTTTTGGCTTTTTGGACAGTGATAAACAATATAAGAAAGGAAAAGAAGAAAAAGAAGGGCATAGGGGCAATAGTGAAAGTGTCTCAAAAATTTATTATTGAAAAATAATTATTTATGTGTCTAGAATAAAAATCACCAGGGAGCTAAAATTGTCCGGGGGAGAAGAAAGGGGTTTGTGCCCCAATACAGTGAAACAATGTGAAAACATCACAATCTATTGTTTGGAGAGATATGGATTGATATGATGATCTATTATCAAATGTTGTTTTCAAGTGTTATTTTGATGTCTATGGGGGGATAGATTTTTTATTATGCGCAAACCCCTCTTGCCCCCATTGATGATACGATATGTGAAATTAGCTTAGCATACATGCATGATGTAAAACTTAGCATTTTTGTTTATATATGATGTATAGATGATGCTAGATGTGATTTAGTGATGGTGTGTTGCAAGAAACACAACCAAATGCTAACAAAGAAACAATACACTATTCACCATGTCTTATTAACAAGTGTTTTCTAAGAAAGAAATAGATGAATTAAAAAGTACACAAGCAACAAACAACTCAAAAGGTTCAAGCATGCAAAACACTATACAAGCAACAAGAAAAGCAAGAAAACAAGACAATGCAAGTTGTTTTTGTGTTTTGTGAAACAATTTTCTATTGTTTTTCTGAAAACAATTTTACAAAACAATTTTCTATTGTTTTTGTGTTTTCTGAAAACATTTTCTATTGTTTTTGTGTTTTGTGAAACAATTTTCTATTGTTTTTGTGTTTTCTGAAACAATTTTCTATTGTTTTTGTGTTTTTCTGAAACAATTTTCTATTGTTTTTGTGTTTTGTTTTCTATTGTTTTTGTGTTTTCTGAAACAATTTTCTAAAACAATTTTCTATTGTTTTTGTGTTTTTTTTGTGTTTTCTCAACAATTTTCTATTGTTTTTGTGTTTTTAACCAAAAGCTATGTGCAGGTAACCAAGAAAGCATGGATGCCCCCAGCGTTAGGTGGGGAATATACAAGGGCAGAAGCCACGCGCTTATGAACAAGAAGGTGAAGTCGTTGAGTTGCCCCCAGCGTAAGATGGGAAATAACGAAAGACCACGTCCCTTACAGACGAATAGAAGAAGGCAAAGCCGGATCAAGGCTGGACTAGATGGTGTGCACAAGGAAACTCGAAGGTAGAACCAGGTCCAGGACAAAGACAACTACCCTTCTAATACAGAATGCTTGTGAACAACGAATCCTCCCGAGGCGCCGGAAACCGGTTTTCACCCAAGGACTTGTCCAAAGTGCCACAATTGCGTGGTTTTCACTAGTGGACGACCTGTTTTCTCTTTTTCTTTTTCTTTTTTTTTTTTTTTTGATTTTTTTTTTTTTTTTTTGATTTTTATTTTCTTGTGCCATGTTTAGGCATAAAACCTCTTAAGATGCATGGAATTCATGGGCTCCCGAAGCTCATCACCATTGGGGTGAGCCAACTTGTATGCCCCTGTGCCATACTTGGCAACTATGACATAGGGTCCTAACCAGTGTGGTTCGAACTTCCCTTTCTTTTCTCGCTCTGCTCTGGTGTTGAACTGGTTCTCCTTCATAACTAAATCACCCACCTCAAACTGGCGAGGGATGATTCTCTTGTTGTAGTTGCGGGAGATTCTGTGTTGATATACTTTCAGGTGATTAAGAGCGCGAATGCGCCTCTCATCCAGGAGCTCTAACTCAGCCAATCTTGCCACTCGGTAATCTTCATCCTTATCCAAATAGTCCCGAAGAGAAATTCGCAGGGATGGGAGTTCAATCTCTAAAGGGATGATAGATTCTGTCCCGAACACTAGGGAATATGGCGTCGCACCCGTAGGAGTGCGAATTGATGTTCGGTAGGCCCAGAGGGCTGGGTGGATTTGTAGGTGCCAGTTTCGACCAGTTTTGCTAACCATCTTCTCCATTATCCTTACCAAAGTCTTGTTTGTTGCCTCAGCTTGTCCATTACCCTGAGGGTAATATGGCGTGGACCATTTTAATCTGATTTGGAACCGTTGGCAAAGACCTTTCACAGTTTTGTTCTTAAATGACTTCCCATTATCTGTGACAATGGCTGCAGGGATACCATATCGGCAAATAATGTGATTCATGATGAATTTAGAAATCTGTGCTCCTGTGACATAGGTTAAAGGGACAGCCTCCACCCATTTTGTAAAGTATTCTGTAGCTGTGATGATATGTGTATGACCATCAGATGAGGTAGGAGTAAGCTTCCCTATTAGATCAAGTCCCCACTTGGAGAATGGCCACGGGGTAGTGATTGGTTGCAATGGTTGCGATGGAGCATGGATGAAATTTCCATACTTTTGGCATAAGCACACATTTTCTAACATAATTACAACAATCAGTTTCCATGGTGGGCCAATAGTAACCTACTCTTAACAGTTTCTTAGCCAAGACCATTCCATTTGTATGTGCTCCGCATACTCCTTCGTGTACTTCTTTAATTGCCTGGATTGACTCCGGCACATCCAGACAACGTAACAGATTCCCATCGTAGCCACGACGATAAAGTGTACCTCCTAAAAGGGTGTAACGGGCTATCTGGCGAATTAGGCTCTGCTTTTCAGAGCGGGAAATTTCGGGAGGGAATGTACTGTCCTTAAGATAGGTGAAAATGGGTTCATACCATGGTGAATGGGGACCAACAACCTCACAAGCCAAGCAAGATTCTGGCATGTCATACGCGGGCTGGCGTAGATTTTCTACGAAGAATGGCATATCATTGTTCCCTGGCGGAATACGAAGCATAGATCCCACCGTTGCCATAGCATCTGCCGATCTATTCTGCGCTCTTGGGATTTGCTCAAAGGTAATGCGCACAAAATACTCCTTCAGAGTTTCCACCAACTTCTTATAAGGTATGAGCTTGTCATCCTTAACTTTATACTCATCATTAACCTGTTTGATGATTAGCTGTGAATCACCTACAACCTTCACATGTTGAATATTCCACTTGATGGCTAGCTTCATCCCTGCAATGAGTGCTTCATATTCCGCAATGTTGTTCGTGCAAGGGAAGGCCAGGCGGAAAGCCTGTGGTATAGGATCACCTGAAGGAGTAATAAGGACCACTCCTGCACCTGAACCATGAAACGTAAAAGATCCATCAAAATGTATCTGCCATACGACAGATTCTTCAATGTAGAGCAAAGATGCATCTGGCAGATCCAGACTCAAAGGTTCTGTGCTTTGCAAAGGTGCTTCCGCTAGCTGGTCAGCAAGTACTTGTCCTTTAATTGATTTTTGATGGACAAATTCTATATCAAACTCACTGAGTAGAATGATCCAATTAGCCATTCTACCTGTGAGGGCAGGTTTGGACAACAAATACTTGAGTGGGTCGACCTTGGATATGAGCTTGGTCTTAGTATTTAGCAGGTAATGGCGAAGTTTCTGAAAGGTAAAAACAACAGCCAAGCAAGCCTTTTCAATCTGAGGATAATTACGTTCATAGGCGATGAGGGTGCGACTCAGATAGTA
Source organism: Taxus chinensis (assembly GCA_019776745.2). NCBI lineage: Eukaryota > Viridiplantae > Streptophyta > Pinopsida > Cupressales > Taxaceae > Taxus > Taxus chinensis. The sequence continues at coordinate 182,322 of JAHRHJ020003257.1, read as the reverse complement.
CACTGCTTTCTCTTTATGGCTAAGGTCATATTGGGCGAGCAGTGCACCAATAGCATATTGCGTAGCAGAAATATAGAGCAAAAGTGGTTCTCCCGGAGTGGGAGGCATGAGGACAGGTGGATTAGCCAGGTACTGTTTAAGCAAAGCAAAGGCTTGTTGTTGCTCAGGTCCCCAGATGAAAGTGATGTCCTTCTTAAGCAAATGAGTGAATGAGTGACATTTATCTGCAAGCTGGGAGATAAAGCGGCGAATGGCTTGAATTTTCCCTTGCAAGCTACGCAGTTGCTTGATATTCTCAGGTGGAGGCATTTCTGTGATGGCAGACACTTTAGCAGGGTCTACCTCAATACCTCGTCTTGACACGATGAAGCCTAATAGTTTCCCAGATAGCACACCAAAGACACACTTCTTTGGATTTAGCCTGACTTTGTATTCACGTAGGCGTTCAAAGATACGCCGCAAAATGATAGGATGATCCTCTCTTGTTTTGGACTTTCCCAGGATGTCGTCTACATAGTCTTCCATGATGTCATGAATCATATCGTGAAATATTACTGTCATGGCCCGCTGATAAGTTGCTCCCGCATTCTTAAGGCCAAATGGCATCACCTGATAACAGAAGGTGCCCCAAGGAGTTGTGAAAGCTGTTTTGTGTTGGTCTTCCTCAGCGATCTTAATTTGATTATAACCCGAAAAGCCATCCATAAGTGATAGCATTTCATACCCTGCGGTTGAGTCAACAATCATGTCAATGTTGGGCAATGGAAAGTCATCTTTAGGGCAAGCTTTATTGATGTCCCTAAAATCTGTGCAAATTCGGATACCAATAGGTTTCTTCTGGACAGGAACAATGTTTGATATCCATTCAGAATAATCAATTGGCCTGATGAATCCTGCTGCAAGCAACCTTTCCAACTCTTCTTTAACTAACAAGGCCACTCTTGGGTGCATCTTTCGAAGCTTCTGTTTGATAGGCTTAGCGTCTGCGTGCACAACCAGGTTATGCACGACCAAAGTTGGATCTAAGCCGGGCATGTCTTTGTAAGACCATGCGAACACATCAATAAACTCTCGCAGTAGCATAGTGAACGTCTTTTGTTCTCTGGCTGAGAGTGATGCTCCCAATTTTACTATCTTGGGATCTTCTTCAGTACCAATATTGACATCAATGGTTTCTTCAACTAACAATTTTGATAAATCCTCCATACGCGTAGGATCGGGAGGTAGGTTGAGATCTTCATCCAAGGATGTCTCTACGAGATTTTCATCCTTGGCGTGGTCACTTTGTTTGTCCTTTGATTTTCTTATTTGTTTGTCAGCCAATGCCTCAAAGAGGTTTTCACTGTGTGACTTGGACTTTGATTTTTGCCGAGGCTTTTCTTTAGAACTCTTGCCCTCGCTTTTCTTTAAATTTTGCTGACCACGAAGTTCAGCCTCCTCGCCGAAGTAGGCGCAGGTGTCTAAGTCGATAAAGAAACCCTTCTTGTGATCTCCAATGGGAATTGTATCCCTTATGCCCATGAACTCTGCAATAGCCTCGTCATTCTCGAATAAATCTAGTGGCACGTGATGTTGTTGGTCCCATTCAACAAGGGAAGGGTATACAAGGTCAAGGGTTGGTTCATTGGGGGTGATGGTTAGGACAGCATTATTCATGAAAAGGTTCGTGGAGGCCAGATCCTCATATTGGCTACAACAGGAATCCGTATCGCTGTCTAGATAATCGGAGCTATCCTCATGCTCAGAACAAGTCGCATCTTGATCGTTGGGGTGTGCTCCATAAGGGCGAATCCCAATGCCATATCTTTCTGTTTTGAAATGTGGAAGAGGGACTGGTTCTCTTTGTCCTTGTTCATTCCTCCCACATCCTAGGCCTTTGTAGCCCATGGAGTACATCATTCTGCTAGATTTTTCATATTCTGGGGTTTGATAACAAGATGGCTGAGTGTCCTCAGGGACCCAAGTAGTAGGTGGATCAAGTAATTTTTCCTCAGCTAACAAGCCTCCAGGTAGGAACGACCCAATAGTGTGTTCCTCTCTAGGTCTCCTGAAGCGGTAGTTGGGTCGACCTCTAGTCTTGGGCGACAAGGAGAGGTCAGAAACCAAGAGCGCTTGTTGTACATTATACTCCCCACAGCCATATTCTAGAATTTTCATCTCCCATGAATCAAATGGAGATGTTGAAGTAGATGCCCCATAAGTGCAAGAACTAAGAGAATCTGAATCTACCAGGGATTCCATGGCCTTAGATTGAAGAAGGACAACTATATCTGTGGAGGGACATGCATATGTACCCTTTCGTGCAAAGCTATTAAGAGCTCTACAATGAGCAAAGGGCTCTGAGTCTCCTGGTATTGTTACTGTATGTCCCTCATGCTTCAGCTTGATGCATTGATGAAATGTTGATGGCACTGCTTGCATGGCATGGATCCATGGTCGGCCTAGAAGCATATTATATGGAAGTTCCAAGTCTAAGACGTGAAACTTTGTCTGATGGCAAGTGGGGCCCACCTCCATGGGCAACGTAATGGTGCCTGCTGACTCTCTTTCCGCGTTGTCGTATGCGGTGATAGTGATGATATGGGACTCAAGATCTTCCTCCGTATGTCCCAATTGTTTGACCAACTTAAGCGTGCAGATGTTCAATCCAGATCCGTTATCCACAAGCACCCGTTTGATTTTCCTGCGGGTGACAACTACCTCAATGTATAAGGGAAGATTATGTGTAGGATTCTCGGTAGGGACCTCCCTATGGTTGAAAGTGAGATGCTCACTTGGTGCAATATTTGCCACCGCGGCTTGAAGGTATGCAGGATCGACTTCTAAAGGCACTCCCGACCCCTGAAGAGTTTGATACAAAATGTCCTTATGCACATTGGATATCTTGAGAAGATCTAAGATCGAGATCTTAGCAGGTGTCTTCTCAAGTTGTTCTAAAAGGTTATATTTACCAGTTTGTGGGGTCAACAGAGAGGGTTCTGGAATCACGAGGCGGGCACGCCTTGTTACCACAGCGCAGTCCTTTCCCTTGATCCGGATGGTATTGACACGGTCAGTAGGGGAGCGAATACATCCGATAAGTGAATCGTAATGATTGTTATCTCTTTTGGTATACAAGTAATTCATGGCTTTATAGGTTTGGGATGACTCTCCCCGATCCGGTTTTGTCTTTTCCGACTTATCATGCTTGGGGAATGGTTCCTTATAAATCCCCATTTTCTCATTAGGTGTTTGCATGTTTTGCTAGGGTTATCCACCTCTATCTCCCCATTGTCAATGAGGTCTTGAATATAGTGGTGAAGTCGCAGACATTTGTCTGTCTTATGACCTTTAACGCGATGCATTTCACAGTATTCATGCTCCTTATACCATGAAGGTTTAGGAGTGTTGTCATCAAATGGTTGCGTTGTAGGATAGGTCATCATGTGGGCCGCATCCAACTGTTTTAGTATGACAGACAATGGTTCATTGAGGGAGGTGAATGTTCTTCACTTTGGTGGTGGTTGAATTGGGCCCTTGGTCAGTTTAAAAGGTTGACTGGTTTGGACCGTTTGAACACGTTTGGAATCAGTGATTCCGTCTCCCACCACGTTTTTGTTTTTGTTAAAGATCTTTGGCTTTTCAGTGGGTTTGACACTTTGGTTGTCTTTAGATTGGGTTTTGAGGGTGCCTTTGGCAATGAGAGCCTTTTCTATTTGAATCCCTTTCTCGATAACCTCCTCAAAGGTGCAGACACAATGCATTTGGAGGTGGAAAGCTATATCTGGGTTGAGATTAGGGAATGAAAATACTGACCAGCTGCTTCTCAGGGAAAGCGCAAGGGAAGCGACTAGCTATCCCTCTCCATCATTGGAGGAAGCTGGCGAAGGTCTCATTTGGGCGTTGTTTTGCTGCCGCACAATTCTACCATGGTGACATCACTCTCTATGTTATATGAGAAATGACGCACGAATCTTTCTGCCAATTCTGGCCAGGTGAAAATTGATCCTCGTGGTAAGTGTGTAAACCATTCCAATGCTTGACCTCCGAGACTCTTAGGAAAAACTATGATGAGGTAATTATCACTATAAGACACCTCTTGACATGCCATGTAGAAATCTTTAACATGATCCCTTGGGTCTCCCTTTCCTTTGTATTTGTCAAACTTTGGCATATCGAATTTCTTTGGAAAGGGTTGAAGGGTCATTGTCTTGTCAAAAGGATAGGGGCATAGTTCTTCATATTGGTATTTCCTAATACTCCCTATATTGCTCTCTTGTATGCTCGCAAGCGTTGCTTTCATAGATTGCACTTCTTGTGTGAGCAATTGTTCTTTAGTGGGAGAAGTGGGGATGTGTACACGATGATACCCTATGTCTTCTTCTCCTTGGTTTTCTCGATGGAGTTCGTGGATCCTAAACTTAGGCCTTGACTTTTGAACATTCTTGTTTGTGTCTTTCTGTACATGGAAAGTAAGCAAAGCTAGTTGTCGGCTTAGGTTACTGAGTTGTTGTTGGATTGTGACTTGGTTTGTGTCTTCTTCTTCTAAAGGTTCTTCCTCTTCGTATTGTGGAGGTTCTTCCCCTGTCTCATGTTCTATCTTGTTTCTTCGTGGCACTTTGATGAGGGGTATTCTATGCCCTACCACTTTATCATTTTCTACGTAAGAAGTGGAAGCATGCCCACCTGTTAAAATATCTTCCATATTGATAAGGGGGCATTCTTCCTTAGTAGTGTCATTTGTAGGTAATATTGGTTCATTCTCGGTGGGAAATTTGGCCCCTAATTCCATGACCCGTGCCAAAACTCTATCTTTGTTTCTAAGGAGAAACTCGTCTAGTAGAGTGGGGTCAAAATCAAAGTCTGCGTGTGGTGATTCTAATTCATTTCCACTATGATCGACCATCTCTTCTGTTTCCTTTTCTGCAGAAAATAGTGGTCCTAGGTCGTGTCCAATGAAGGGGTTTGACCCTTGTCTGTTAGAGGTTTCCCAAGCTTGTTCTTGTTGTTCCTCATATGTTTGTTTCTTTAACCCTAGACGTGTTTTGGGAGCCATGTTTTCGTGATAAGTTTCACTAGGGTAAGTTGTAGATTTGTTCAAAATTAATGACTACCCCTAAGTGAAATGCAAAGATGTACTTGTTAAGAGTATGAATAAATCAACAATGTGAGAATACCAATGTGATAGAGTGATAAATCACCCGTGATACAAGCATTTGGTATTAAAACTTAATCAAATGAAGTACCTCCTAGACTACGTTTCAAAGTAGTTTGTCGCAAGATGATTAACAAGATGTCTTCACTTATGCCAAGTTCAAAGGAATGAACAAGACGTAAGTAAATACAAGAAGTTAATGCGACCTCCCAATCAAGATATACGATGAGCAAGCTCAAGTCTGATTAAGACCTATATCTCAAAAAGTGCCAATTACAATTTGTGAATGACACAACAATATCACCAAGATATGTTAACCCACTTTGCAAGAAAGTGAAGTATTGATATCAAGGTGTTATTGATATAACACGCACAAATGGTAACACCTAGCACTCTTTGAAATCGAGGTAATAATAGAACCAAACTAAAAATCTCAAAGTATAGCTAGGAATAGTTAAAAATGTGTGCAACGTAACCGTACAATATAGGTATTTATGTCGAGTTTACAAGAAACAAGACGTAAATATCGAAATTGTAGTGATACGATACAAACAAGCTAACTCCTCTAAGGAAGTCCGCACGGTGATGAACCACGCCTAACTACAATGACGATCTTGACATGGGTATCAAGATCACAATGGCTACCAATGACGTGAAAACGCCTCCACTCACTTTAGATGTTTAACTAACCTAGCCGCAAACATGGATGTGCATAAACGAACATAAAAGTGAGAGAAATAATTGAATGGCAACACAAAGGTAATCACACTTCTTTTGATCAACAAAGTGTCAAAAGAATGTGAAGGAAATAAATCAAGAAAAAATGACATGAAAAATGCTAGCCTCACTTCGGCAGAGTTTCACCTCGCCCTAAGGCAAGTAAAAACTAGGCGAAAGTAATACGTCACACGTTTCTCAAAAAGATGGTTCACAACTCAACACTGTTTTAGAATGGTCAAAGTGGGCTCCTGGCCAAAGTATATTCTCCTAGGTGGTTCTCTCATCCTAGGTGTTACAAAGTTGCCACGAGCGAGATGATTTACCCAAAAAGTCGCACTGACTAGTTTGGGAGTATCTCGACTTTACTTTACCCCCTTCAAGAACAGTAGGCAACTAGTGCATCTAAATGTGTACTATTACTGGGGTCACCATAACGGACAACTTGTAACTCTATCTCACAAAGGAATCACTAGTCAAGTAGGTAGTGCGGAGCACTTCCCGTTTCATCCACAAGGTTCCCTCTTGTGTGGACTACTTTGGGGTTCCTGGAACCACCCCCATTGTTGTAGCTTAAGGCGTTATGCCAAAGGGGTTATGTTCCAGTTGAGCGGAGAGGGACGTACCCTTTTCCGAAACCTGCAATACAGTGTTTTGAATATGTTGTTCTTTTTATCTTTTTTAATTAGGTGTGGTTTGCTTGAACACCTTTTGGCAACCTGTATAACAACTGTATTAGTAGTTTTTGACTTCTGTTTTGATTCCTCCTTTCTTTGACAAGCATTTTTAGGTCCTGTACTGAAGATGATTAGTAGTTTTCCATCAAAATCACAAGGCAAAAGAGGATTATTTCTTTTGATTCTCAAGATCATCCAAGGATGCAAGAGAAGAGCATACACTTCACAAATCCAACTAAAAAAGATAAAATCTTTTCAAATGGAACAACACTTTAATTCAACAATGCCAAATTAACCAAAAGTCCAAGATGAAGTTTCCAACAATCTCAAATGTTATCAAAAGGAAAGAATCATTTTTGATTCCCAAGATCACCCTAAGGTGCAAGGGAAGAGCATACACAATCTTAATCCTATAAGTAAACAATGCAAAATATTAAATCTAATCAAATACAAACATGTAAAAATAGCCTGCCTTAAGCAAAGACAAATATAATGATTAGATAAACCTGCAAGAATGTTAGCACATCAACATTGAAAAAATTAATTCCAAGCAAAAATGCAAAAGGATGCCTAATGCACCCCTTTTTCAGTGCTAATGGGTTAGGGCATATGCAACCACCAAAGGTTATTTTTAACAGCACACAGTGTACCTTACACCACCCGAGAGATGTGTGCACCCCTTCGAAAATAGTGCTCCTGTGCCACTAAAACAACACCTGTGCCACTCTGTGGAATTTTTAGATCCCAATTAAATGCCTGAACCTAGAAGACTGTGCTATCAAACATTAACATACATGCTCAAGAATGAGAAGAAATTGACAAAACTAGATGTAGAATGATGAAAAAGTAACCTATGCTCTAAAAATGAAAACATGATGAAATCTTGAAATTTTCTCACCAACATTAAATTTTGACAAAAACCCACACATTAATATGTAAATAGGGTGTGACTCAACGATCTATCAACAGGTTTTAGTATGTAGTGAAGGTACAGTACGAAATTGACATGTGCAAGAAATGCACAAAACTAGGTTAGGGTATGTGTGCAAAGTTAGTGCAATGCTCCAAAAATAGACAGAATGAAGATTTGATAGCATGCTGTGCCCACCAATTTTGACAGTGCACCCACCAAAATATGTGCCTGCGCTCAAAATTGTGTCTATCAAAAACTAACCTACATGCTCAAGAACCAAAATACGGAAAAAAACAAAACTAGCTGTACAATATCTTAAAAGCTTTTGAAAACAAGTTAGTTTTAAAATGGCAATTAAATTCCAATTTTTAAAATTCACCTCCTTTATATGAACATGAACTCAACACATGCAAACTCAAATGAAAAAAATTAAGAAAAAAAGTTAGATTAATTATACATGTAAAAGAGGGTTAGTAACCAAAAATAAAAGTTAACTACAAAAACAATGAAATTAAGTGCTAAAATGCATGGACTAAGTCCCACCGGGCATGCCAAATGTGTGCAAGTGTTGTTTTTAAACTAATGCTAAATGTAAATGAAGAAGAACTAACACCTAAAATAGTTCTAATTAGCAAGAATTAAACAAATTATAAACACCATCATGATAAGAATTAAACAAGGGTTAGATGCTAACATTTATCAATACAAAACTATGAAATCAACATGTTAAGCATAAATCCTCTATTCTCTAACAACATATAAATGAAGGAACCTAAGTAGGTTCCATGGCTATCAAAAATAGTTGTCCTTAATGTTCCAAGAACCTAGGAATGGGGGCTAATCAAAGTTGGGCTACAAGACCCTTTTGACACCTCCCATATGACCTAAGCACTTTAATAAAGAGGCTTAGCTCTTCAAGATGAGGAACTCTCAAGAACACAAAAGCAAGCTCTTAGTCTCTTTGCTATATGCTTTGCATTTGCTCTCTTAAGGAGTTTAGGTGTAAGTAAAAAGGTAGGTGGAGGGCTCTTTATATAGCCCAAAGGATAAAGGATTCAACACATTCTCATGAATGTGGGATAAAGGTAAAACATGATTAGGAATGGATAAGGTTGCTTTATTAAAGGTAACCTTACTTTAGAAGGGTTTAATTTATGCTTAGCAAGTCATGGGAGTTGGGGGGTGTTTTAATTAATCAAAGGTGATTAACTAATAGGTAGATGTAAGCTTATAGAAGCTAATTAGAGGAATATTAGTACGATTTAGGCTATTAGAAGGGGATTAAATCAATTAAATATTGATTTATTAGTTAAATGAAGGGGAAGACTAATTAATTAATAATAATTAATTAATCTAGATAGAAGGGGTGATTAATTAACGGAAGGTCGTTAATTAGGGTATTTAGTTGGATAGGTGACTTAATCAATTAGCTTATTGTAATTAATTAATGACAATAAGAGGGAATATGAGTGATTTTGACGATATGTCATCGATTTGCGAGAAAGGGGATAATTAGCGCAATTTAAGTATTTAAATTGCTTGGGCATAATTATAGGTGTCTATATCCGTTACCACAAGGGTCCTTGTTTTCTTCCTGTTGTTTCTTTTATGAAAGTTCCCAAGAATATCTTTGAATGCATTACATAGACTTTCCACAATGCTAGATAACATCTGGTTTTGGATGCACTTGAGGAAATATTTGATTTTCCACGCTTCCTCTTTTTCTGTCTCCCTCTAGTTTCCATTGTCAAAGCATTCCCTGTTAGTGAGAAGATTACTTAGAGTTTTATTCTTCACAAGTGGAAAGGGATTATGATAACCCCTACAAAGGATCCTCAAACTTCATGACTTTGAGTTAGATTGGAACCGAGTTTCTTACCACCATAAGGAGGTTATTCGATGACTCTCAGGTTGATGATAGCACAGTGGGTGTATAAAGCCCTAACTTCTTCATAAATTCTAGGAACCAAAATAGCATATTCACAAACTCATATTAAAATATTTATTTATGATTTGGATACATAAACCATTCTCAGACATCTTCATTAGATTATAACAAGGAGATGATTTATCTTAAAATATCTTGACTTAAGTCATGAGGTTTTTTCATATAAGTGATAATGATCCATAAGTTCTTTTTGTAGTACTTTTCCTTTTAAACATTAAATGAGTTACTAAGAGGAAATAAAAGAGAGGATTGTGGAAGAGCCTTCCTATCCAGTGCCAAATCCCATTCCACAATCATACTCAAGGGTGGATTTTTTCACCATGACCAAACAAGATCCATAAATCGGATCCTTGGTTGATAAAGGTAATTTCCATCCTGCATGATTAAAGACTGAAATTCACCAAAATTTGTCAACCCTTAAATTCCATCATCTATGGGAGACATGAGTCCCACTTCAAGATAAAACTTAGGCCTGTGATTCAACACTTCAAGTTGTGTAAACCAATTTAACCAATTGTTAGGAAGGAAGGTAAATATGAGGAATAATCCCTCAGTGGTGTTTCATCTACTATTTCTAGTGAAATTAATATGCATAAAATATCACAGATATGAAAAGGATAAAGACTGGTGAACCATTAAAATAACATCAATTACAAGAGATAATTTCATTTAAGCACTGGCCTTCTTTCTAATTTGGGCTAGACTTTGAAAATCACTTGCTCAGATTTTGATTTTTTTCCCAGGTGTTCCAATGCAGAGAATAGTAGATCCCTATTTGGTAGTCCTACTTGTAGAAAGGAAAATCTCCATGATTCAATGATAGAATTTTCACTCAAAGATCTAGTGTTGTATCAATCCTACCAGGGATGCATGGGATCATAAGAGAGGTGAGACTGTTGGGCAGTTTTACATTAAGAGTACAAAACCATGGGCCAAAAGATGATAAACGATGAGGTGCAGTGAAAGTGTTATAGATGAAAAAATGGTTCCATAGGTAGCTCGATGATCAGGATGAGGAATTTTTTTTTCAGTGGGAGATCTGAAGACATAGGATCAGTTAGAGCTTGGCATGATTCTTCTCAGTGAACTTGGTGAGGTGTCTAGATCTCATTTTGGAGTATCAAATTACATGAAAGATTTGAACCACATAACAATTAAGAATGATTCAAGATAAAGATCATAGCTCAAATTCATTAGGTTGTAATAAAGAGTTGACTTATATTTCCATTGTATATCTTTAAAGGAAAGTAATTGAGAGTTATTTCCTTTTTCCAACCAATGTAGGGTTTTACTCATTAAATATTAAACAATGGGATATGAATCATAAAATTATTTTTGCATAATAAAAGTCATGGACATACCCCATATGTTTTTGTTTAGTCTATCCAGAGTTTGTTTTAATGTTCATGGGATTCAGGAGTTATCCATAGACTAGATTCACAAAAATCTGTTAGTTGATAAAATTATCCCGCACATGAAAGACATGTGGATTTCTTGAAATAAACTAAATGGGAATTTATTTAAGGAGTAGCTTTGCACCAAGTCATATGTGCATGACAAGATCTTGAAAGTCAGATATTCCAAGATATTGTGGTGTGTTCAATTAATTGGGATATTGTCAATTAGTAACAATCTAATGAGTTATGAAATGGATTGTGACCGTAGGGAAATCACCATATCAGTTTGAAGAGTGGGATAATGATTGAGAAAGGTAGGGTGTTCAAGTGAGGTGAAGTGAATGTGGATTCGATGAAGACATTCTTAAAAATCTAAGATTTCTGTAGAGAACATGGGATTCACTAGTGGAATAAAATTTTTCCATGCACTTTTGGAAAAAACAAGTTTGAGATGAAACATTACAAAATAGTTCAAAGGAATGTTTAAGATTACATTTTCTTCTGTAATCCCCAAGAGTTAAGAAAATTTAGGGTTGAAAAAAGTGGTATGTTGAACGGATCCTTTAACATATAATTAAGTCTGAAGATTTTTGGGGATAAAATTTATGGGTGCACTATGTTCAATATAAGCACAAACAATACATGAATATGAGGAAATTTTAATTCAATTTTTGGAAATGCAGTGCATCATAAATTTGTAGAACTTGAAAATTCTCTTTACTATGTTATTTCTTAATAAGTAAAAATGATGCACTATGGAGTTTCTTTATTAAACTCATTGCAATATCATCATTCCTTACTTATTTTTTGTGAAGGATCTCCTTGATTGTGCATTCAAGTTTATAAAATGTTCCCAGTTGGCAAGAAAATTTGTCGCAGTGGACAAACTTGTGGATTTCTTGCCAATGCTCTGGGAATCTAAGTCCCTCTACTTAACTGGTGCAGCTTGTCGTATATGCATGCACGAGTAAAGGTGGATTTTCCTGGTGGCCTTGTGGTCGGGGATCCAACAGGGGCACTCCACTGACCCTGCGGTAAAAGCTAGCAATCTCTTGCTAGGGGAGACTTTGTCTGAAGAGAGGGAAAGGGGAGTGAGAACATGATGTAGGGAAACTAATGTTGCAGGTAGAAAATCAGATTCCTGCACACACTAGTTAGAAATTTCATCACATGCACTAAAATTAGGAAGAAACAATACTGCAAACAACAACAAGACCAATTAGAATTTAATGAACACAAAGTATCAGTAAACCCCTTAGTCAAAAAAGGCTTGAAACTCCTTCTTCTTGTATTGATGCTCAAGCAAAAATTGTACATAGTATGAGAATGGAAGACATTGAGAATAGGGGAAAAGTGGCTAACTCTTTTCACTCACAAGTGAGAAAAAATATCTCTCATGAACTTACAAGAATACAACCAGCTAGAAGAATTTCAGAATTAGAACTCCTTGGAATGAGGAGCTCATTACAATTTATAGTGCTTTGGAATTCAATTTGCCTACCCCCCCATTGACCCTTCATATGTCATGAGACTTTTCACATTCTTAGGAGAACATTAAGTCCCCTTTTATAACTTAAGGGTGACTTATTACATTGAAAAAGTGCAACCCTAAACATAAAATCAAAACTTTGAGGAGAGAGGAAGTTGGGGGAGAGAGAGAGAGAGAGAGAGAGAAAAAGAAGGAGGAAGGATGATGTCAATGATGATAGATTTTACCTCTGATAAAGCCCGTTGATCCTTCTAGATGACTCGATGAAACACTCCAATGTGATGAACTCTGAATCTTCAAACTCTTGCGCACGCTGAAGAACTTCCTTTGGATGATGTGTGAACACCGTGTTTAAATACAATGTCACATGACTCATTCGGTGACCATGGGCATCACTCATGGAGATCCACTCTGAACAAATCTTGTCCTAACTCCCTTCAATGTTGTTGCACTGCTCGGCTGATTCGGACATGATCCTGATGAAGCATCTTATGAATGATCTGACGGTGTCGATTGTGAATTCCACCTCCCACATACCAATTGAAGCATGAAATGAGTGTCGAAAGACACTGTTGACATCCTCACTATCACCTACTCTGCATAGTATGATGATAGAGACTACACTTTTTTCTATCTCTTACTCGGAAGCGAAAGGTTGCATCAGATTCTGCCCTGTCCATTTATGCTTCATGATTTCTTTAGAAAAAAACAACTTACTATTTTTAGTAAGTATGAAAAATCAGCTGCCTCGAACCTCAACTGGATGTTGCAACTCAGATTTCCCTATCTCCCTGCATTCCTCTCACCTTCTGGATCAATTTTCTATTTTTGGCAGGTGCTCATGGGACCACTTACTATTTTTAGTAAGTGTCAATTTTGGACCAAGATGACCATTTCGATGATCTCTCCTTGCAATACATCTTATGTGTTTAATGCCTCTTTCACAGTTTCTTTAATTGATGACTTTCCTAAAATGGCAGTCCTCCATGTAGAAGACCTGCTATTTTTGGAAAGTGAACCTCTGGTGGTTGGATCACTGTGAAACAAAGTTTTCTGATATGGGTTTTTTCCCAATATCGCCCCTCTGAAATCTTGGACCTATCCGCTCAATAGTTTGGGAGATTTTAAAGTTTTAAAATTTTGACCTGGCAGTGCTTCTCAACACGGCAGCCATTAATGGACCTCGAAAATTGCAGGTCTGGTTTTCTCCTCTATTTGTGATGAAATTTACATTTTTGATATGGGTTTTTTCTTCTTATGCTTTAGGTGAAACCTTGTTTCAATTCAATTGTTGGTTTGATGAGAAATCCAACTTCTTTCTCCGTTGGGCCAGAAAGAAGATTTCTTTGTTGTGAATGTTTAATGGCACAAGAGGAGGGTTTGAAGGCATTTTTTTTATGCTTTTTGATAGAGGAATGAACAAAAAAAGATGGTTTGTCAATTCGTGCATCTCCATTTGCAAGATTTCTTCAAAATTTTGATTTCACGGCAATGGGGATTTTCCATGTTCTTCTTCTCCATTCTTCATTTTCTTCTTGGTTTAGTCAATATTTCTTCTGAAACCTGCATATATTCATGGAGTAGAGGATTTTGATTTCTTAGTTGAGCTGGTTTGAGCTTTGGCAATGGTGGAGTGGTGGTGAGAAGTTGTAGAGGAAGTTGCAGATATGCATGTGCACGAAGGAGTTAGATGTTAGAAGCGGGAAGCAAGTGAGTATTTAAAATTTTAAAATTTAGCTGAGAAGGGAGATGGGCACATTTTTCAAGGTTTGATGTCCCTGACCTATGTGAGGGATGTGAGGGACATCAAATTCCATGGTGAGCAAGGTGACGACACGTGGCGGAGATCCGACGACAGGGAATGAAAGCTAAAAAATCAGCTTTAAAGCACTGAGGGGCTGGAAGTTGGTCATATGGGTGACCAGAAGTCTCCCTTAGGGGCTGGGTGCATTTTTCAAGGTTTGATGTCCCTGACCTGTGAGGGACATGAGGGACATCAAATTCCACGGCGCTCCTGGTGATGACACGTGGCAACGATCGGACGACTGAGGCTTTGAGCTCCCGCAAGCACCTGGGGGCTGAACTGGCGATCCTGGAGGTCATATGTGGGTTTAGAGGGCTTCAAGGGGGCTGGGAACATTTTCCCAACCTTGATGTCCCTGACCTTGAGGGACGTCAGGGACACAAAATCCCGCCATGCTCCTGGAGCTGAAAATTTGACTAACTCCCGAACCTTGAGGACAACTTGCGACGACAATATCTTGAGCTCCCGATGGACTTTTTTGATGAAATTTTATATGATCTTGACTGGAAATGGCCTTTTGAATCCAATGGTGGGGGTATCAGGTCTTTATTCATCCATTTGATCCCTAAAAAAGTGGATTTTTGATATGGTACTCCACCTGTGCATGAGAAAAACTACTTACAAAACCATTGCGCCAAAGTGTTGTGAAAAAATTAATTTCACCATCTTGTAGGGCTTGGAATTCCCTTTTCTGATTATATATATTTTTCTCCTAACTCCATTCAAAGATCCTGAAATCACCTTTGGAAGCTCAACAGTTGTTTTAGCTTGTGCTCTGCCTAGGCCTGTGAACCCTGATTTTGATCAAACTGCTCCAAACTCCCCAAATCTTCCCTGAATCTTCCAAAATCACTTCCATGATGTTTCTAGGCCTTCAATTCACCTCCATGTTGGATTTGGCTCCTTTGTTCCACTCCAAGGGGTTTCTCCAGTCCTGGGAAGGCCAGTGATAGCCCTTCCCAACACTGCCCAGAGATAACATTTTTCAAGAACTCCTAAAATCACCTAGGGGGGTTGATTTGAATTTCCTAAATCACCTAGGGGATGAATTAACACCAATTGGGAGGTTACTGGACTGACTGGGCAGACCTGGGGTGCCTCAGAATGATAAAACATGAAAATTTTGCTACAGGGGTATCGTTGTCATGCTTGGAAATTGTCAATTTCCCTGTTGCACATTTGAAACTTATATATATATAGGAGGATCATTGTCATACATAACAAGATTTTTAGCTATATCAAATAGAAAAGTGATTTTTGAGAAAAAATTTTGACAAATGTTTGATAAATATCATATGGAGGAGTGGTAGTAGGAATGCGAGTAGTAGCCAATAGATTAATGATTTTAGCGCAACACTCGGGATGCGCTAGTAAGAAATCATGAATAGAAATATCCTCTTATGAAGAGACTAGATTCTAGGACTAATAAAAGCCTGATATTAGGTATGAGGATCCCCCTAAGAATGTTTCTAAATGAGTCAGGTTCACCAAAATTGATTAGATAATCAATCCATTTAATTGGATTGAATAAAATGGCTAATCTAAGTATGTCACAATGATGTAATTCCTCAATATTCAATGAAATACAGATCTAACCCAAGATAAGTAAGCTAAGAAATATGAAACCCTAGTTACAAAGAGGAGATAGAGAGACTTTTTGTTAATTCACAATTCCCAATTCACCAGAATTGTTCCAAAGTTGACAAATTGATTAAAAACTGTGGAAAGTGTCACACATAGCCTTAGAAAATTTTACGGTCAAAAACATCATCCTGAACTGGGGTAGCATGGAATGAGTCAGGGGTGCCTGTAGGTGTTGCAAATTAGTTCTAGGCACATGTAAGACTGCTCAAAAACCTTAGAAAACTAGCTTTGTATGATCGCGATATGTTTGTTTTGATTTTACTTCTTGTCATCTATTATATTTCAAGCTTTGATTTCCGATGTTACTGATAATCTGCAATAAAGAAATGTAGCCATATAATGGTGAACCCCTCAAAAGTGCATCAAATTCCTTGAATAAAAAATAATGCACAATTGAGGGGCCAGGACTTTATTAGGTTCTCATAGCTTGTCAAAAAGTAGAAATATATGACCAAGCAGGTTTGCTTACTACATCTCAATTTAATGCAATGTAAAGTTCTATGGTGTGTGTGCTGTGTGTCGAATCATGATGTGCCCTATGTGACTCTTGTGTATGTCGCACTTGATAGCGAGTAAGTAGCTAGATGTAGAAAATGTAGATAAATATGTGCATGAACGAATGAACTTCCCATCCTATGAATGTATGCATAATAATACAGTCTCGTTTCCCTTATATGGAGCTAAAATGTATGCTTGAATGCTTTAGAGTAGCCTTTGAATACAACCTTAGGTGGTGACAGCTAATGCTTAGCGCTTGGTCCTTTATTATGGTCACATAACTTTAAATTTATATGATTACCTTGTTTTAATTTTGTAATTAACCCTAAAACTCCTATGGCTAAAAAGATAAGATGACCAAATAACTAGAAAGGACCCAAAAGATGTGATCCAAAACAAAAATAGGTCATGGGCACCTAGAAGGGATGGGGGCACTTGGCGCTGGCCTCCTGGCTAGGTGCTAGTGTCAAGACATAGAGAAACTGAAGGGTCAAAGGTCAGAATGAGAAAGAAGGTTTATAAGACCTTTTAACGATGAAAATATAAAGCAAGCAAATATGGCCAATGACATGGGTCAATTAGTACTTTTCTTACTTAGGAATCATATGAATAGTAGTATGTGATCAGGACTAGATAAATACCCAAAGTGTGTTATTTAGTGTCTATAAAAAGGCAAAATTTCAAACCTTCACTTGGCTTCAGAAGTTCTTCCACTGATGAATTCTCACTCACTGGAGGTGACCCAAGCTTAATGCATTCCATTTCTTATATTTTCTAGAATTTGTGAAGTGATTCTCTTCACAAGAGTCAAGTTCATGGAGCATTATTCAACATTTCATATCAGACAACCAATGTTCGAGACCAAATGGGAGAAAAATTATCAGTCATGGAATTGAATACATTTCTTCCCAACAATACAAAAGAGTCAAGATTACCCATTCATGTCACCAATGGAAGCACTTGGTCCCAATGAGCCTTTTCCTTCTCAATTTCATCCTTGGTCATTTTTACCTTTACAGCAGCAGAAAGAAAAAACTTGAACAATGAAAGGATATCAAGAAATAGACTCTTTCCTTTTTCAAGAATTTTCTCAACCCACACGCGTTTACATTGCTTTTATCATTGGCCCTTCCCTGCATTGAGTAGCCTTGAGCTTTCTTGATTGGCTCGGGGTCGAAGTTGCTGATAGGAGTAACAACCTTGATAGGAAGAGATGGAATTGCACTAGGATCCATGAATGACTGGACATAATAAGTGAGGGTTTTCACATGTTCTTCCAACTATTCAATTGTTCGTTTGTATTCTTCGTTCCTTGAAAGCAAACGAGCAACAAACTCTTTGAACAAATGTGCATCACCCTTATGTGTTTCTTGACCCAAATATTTTTTTTCATTTCATAGTATTCTTGAGTCATCTCCTCAATGGGATTTACCACTTTTGGCCAGGAAACTTCTACATATTGATTACCAGAAACACCACTGAAAAAGTGAGAAGTTACATGTGCTTTCCTACCTCATTTGGTCTTCATGATCTTTGAGATAGCTTCAAATTATGGTCTTGATGCCTGTTGCACCATCCTCATCTCACTTCCAATAAATTCTTGGATCCATGGGAATATTTTTTGTTGTAGGTTCAACACTAGGCATGATTGCACTCTCAGGTTCATGGTGAAGGACCATGTCTTACATTTGATGAGTTGACTCGGTGGATGAGGAAGAGACACTTGGAGATTGGTGCAGAACTGGAGGTTGTGAAGGATCAATCTCCCCTTTCTTAAGATCCTTGATGGGATCCTTAGTGGCTTTAACCTTCTTATGAAGTCTCATGTAGTGAGATCCTTTAGTGTCCATTATTTTCATTTTTGCAGGCTCCCTTGAGTGAGCAGAGCTCATGGTTCTCTCAGATGCCTTCAAGGATGAGAGGTGAGATGTTTACCTTGAGAGGGTTAGGAGACCACTAGATTCTATGAAAGAAATCCTCTTTCTCCTGAACCATTCCTTAGATCTCTAATCACTGTTGCAATTCTCTCATTGATGTCATTCGATTCTCAAATGCTCCATGAGACAGGTGGAAGAGGTGAATATTTTATCACTTGATATTTTAGGTCAAATAAATATGATCCATCATCTTCCACTCCTTCAATGAACCAATCAAAACTGAAACTCCTCATTTGATCAATAGTCATTCGCATATGATCTCTTTTCCTTACTTCAAATTCATCCAGAAAGTTGACCCAATAATCCTCAATTTGGGGACTATGGTGCAATTCAAGGAGATTGAATGTTTCAGGATTGTTTCAGATGTCAAAATCAGACCTAGATGTATATGAATAGAGGCTAAGGGAGGAAAAGGAAGATTTGATATTTGATGCATCTACAACACTTTTGCATGAATAGATTCCAAGAGATATGGGGAAGGACACACCCTTTTTCTTGTGATTCTTACATCTGTTATGGACTTGAGAAAGTATCCTACACAACTCAAACATTACTATTTTATCACTAAGGTACTTAGGGAGTTTGTGAGGAGAAAATTCGAAGCCCAAAAACCTGATGTAGGAGAAAGTGGAGAACTAAGTGATTAAACATCCATATTTCTTGATCAATGTTGGAGCTTGAGAGGATAATCTCAGCTCTGGGTTACCTTCCAGAAGTAAGATAATAAACATGGTGAATGCATCATTCACCCTAGAAAAGTGATGGTTACTCTCCTTGAGCATGAGCTAAGGATACTTTTCATAGGTTGGTGATTTTTGAGAAGCATTTATAGTGGTAGTTAGGCCTTTGAAAGGTCTTGTGCTTGCAAGAGCATATACCAGATACGAGGTCATAGTGAACTTTCTGGTAGTAGGCAGTTGGAGCAATTGACAATGAATATTGTCATTATGATTTGTCTCCAATCCAGTACCTGGCTTCCTTCGGTGGAAAAAAGGATGAATTAGGCTATCCAGTCTTGAAAATCCTTTATTGTCTCTTCACCCATCACTCTGCTCAATAAAATAATAACATCTGAGTAACCCTCATGGAACTCACTTCTTGACAATATTTTTGGCACATGAGAGGGTTTCCTACCTTGTTTTATCCATGACCCAAGTGTGAGGCCTTGGAGGTATGATTCAATATTCACCCATTCATGTGATGCAAACTCTTTGGTGATGATGACCATATTGTTGTTGGTTGGAATCTGCATACACTGTAAGATACCCTTAGGAGTAAGCACTACAATAATGGAGTTTTCATCTACCCTCACTATCCTGGAATCAGGTTCATAGTGTTGTGCACATGTTAGGATCAATTCTATGCTTTGATGGGATAATGGATGACCTCATGTTGCAAAAATCCTACTCGTAAAGAGTTTCTCTTCCACAAGGGCTCTCTTGGTCCTCCAAGCATCCTATTTTTAGGTCTTCAAGATCCATGTGAGTGACATCACTATCTCCCACACCTGGATACTCAGTAACTAGGGTTGAAATAGGCTCAATACCCAAGTATTAAACTTCATCCTTCCGAAAAGAACCAAGATGAGCGAAGATAGAGCTACCACAAATTTTCTGCACCAAAATATGGAACTGGAAATTTCTATTTTTAGTAGGTAGGGTTGGAAAAACTATTTTTAGAATCTTTACATAATTCTTGACCTCTAAAGTTCCTAATTCACTTAGGTTATTTATCACTGATAGGATTTTCTATTTTTAGAAAGTTTCTATTTTTTAGATACTCACTTTTTCAACCACAATGTTATTTTTAGAAAGTTTCCCCAAATAACCATTTTTGATGTTTCTTACTTTTCTAGGATATTTCAAATGTTGAAAGTTTTTCACTTTGGGAAAATTACTATTTTTAGTAACATACTGTTCAGAGCACCTACTATTTTTTAAAATTAAGACTTACCAGTGTTATATTGTAATGAAACCACCATCTAAATTGTATTGGTTTTGCACCAGGATCTTCTGCTCCAAATTTCATCATTTTTTATCCATTGAATCTATTGGAAATAAAAAAGTAGGTTTTAGGGTTTAGGTTTTCAGTTTTCTATATCAAAAAAATATAGGACATTAATGGATTTGCTAGTCTTCAATCTTCCCAAAGGCGTTTGGAGAGGAATATTTTCGAAAATTTTCACAGTGATGCAAAGTAGATGATGGATCTCTATTGCTACAAGCCAATGACCTGCACAACAAAGACTAGAAAGAAGATTGATTAGATGATAGATGGGGGTGTTTCCCAAAGAGTTTGGCTTCAAGAAGTGTTAACTTCCTTGGCGGATTTCAACCCCCATGTTTGATAAAATAGGATAAAAGAAATGATAACACATGATAATATGCAGAATCTGAGGCACACAAAAACTGAAAATATAGAAATGTAAGGCACATACAAATATGATCTAAATTGACATAAAATAAAGTTACCTGGCAGGGTCGACGGTGACCAAGGCTGTAGAGGTCCAGTCGATGGTCAGAACCTGAGGTAGATGGATGGAACAAAAACTATAAAATGTAGATATGGAAGGATTCTGAATGCAGACCTGATGATGTTGGGCTGTAAATGACTGACAGATAACCTGTAGAATGAAGTTATGAGATAGGGAAACCAAGAAGGATGGAAAAAAAGGATTTGGAGTGGATTGGATGGAAAATAGGACTCTGGTCGATGGTGAACTAGGGTGGGGTGACTGGAGTGCAGACATAAGAGGAATAAGATGAATAGAGAAACCAAATAATGGAGGATGAAATAACAATAGGGTAAGGAAAGACATTGAGGAGGGATCTGGAAATAGAGTAAGGATGATAACACAGAATTAGGTCGATGGCGAACTGGGTGGAGTGACAAAAACCTGGAGTAGTGCAAGACAAGGCCAAGAAAATGGATGATGAATAAGAAACCTAGTACAAGTACAAGGGATGAACAAGGACAACTGAAATAAAATCTCTGGAGATGATCTGGTCCTGTAAAATGTTAGATGCAAACAAGACAACGATAATATGATAATAACTGAAAAAAACACAAAATGATGGTAATCTCATGAAGGATGTTCACGAGTGATGCAAGTACAAGTTGAAAGGAGATCCAAGAGGTCTGTAACTATTGCAGGGATGCTCAGGCATGAGAAAAAGTTTGCAAGTCACAAGAAAGCTCAGGATATTTGCATGCATGCCTCAGGAAGAGGGGGTGAATGTAATTTTAAAGGGTCGATGGTGACCTGGCTGGGTCACCGTCGACTACGGGAAACCATTCCTTGGATGGTAAAATCACTGAATTTACTCAGATATGGGGATTTTAGAGATTGAGATAAATGCTTTAAAGCATGTAGGTGGGTAAGGGTTGTTTAGGGAAGTGTCATGGGTAGATAGGAGATAAATATGGGTAGGATAAAAGCTAGAAAAAGTGTAGGGATGTGGATTTAGGTGGTTAGGGATAAAATCATCCCAAAGAAAGCTAATTAGAGGTAATTAGCTAATTAGGAGAGATGAAAGCTAATTAGGGGTAATTAGCTAATTTAGGTTAATTAACAAGAATTAATTAATAATTAAAGGTGATGGGATAATAGATGGTCATTTAAATAAATGAATAAAATAAAATTAAAATGGGTCTAGATAGGACCATGGTGAAAGATGCACACATGGGCAATCGAGAGTAGCGATACCAAATTTTGGTGTCTACATTTTCCCCTTTTTGTCAAGTGGTTTGTGCTAGCAAGCCATGAGACAAAAATGATGAGAGATAAAGAGTAGGATGAAGACTAATGGAAGATTGATGATGAGCTCCCCCTCAAATGAGGGATCAATAACACAAAGGGGAATCAATGATGAGTTTGAAAGAGGTAGATGTTGAAGGGCATGTGGGAGAAAAAAAGATGGGTAAAATGATAAAGCGAGGCAAGATGCCCCAAGAAAGAAGGATTTAAACAATAATATAACCTATGGTGGTGATTCTGATATCACGTCGGTAGGGAACAAAGGACGGTCTCAATGGAGATGGTGGAAATGTTCTACGGACCAGTGAGTGGGTGAAAATCACTGTGAAATGGAGGGAATCCAATGGGAAACCTCTCAAATGGATGCAAGCCATGAGGACCAATGGGTCATAGGAAAACATCAAACTATGCACAACCAAATGTGAAAATAATGTGAAATCCTTCATACATGAGGAATTGAAAAGGTATGTCCACAAAGGACAAGGATGGAAATAATGGTGCCCCAGCAAAGGGCACAAAAATGGCCAAAAAGGAAAAATATGAAAAAGTGATGATATAAAATTCCCCAAGGGGAAATAAACATGGCCACAAAGGTGGAATTTGAGAAAATAGATGGATGATGAGATGGTGCCCTAAGCAAAAGAGCACAAAATAGATGAGGAAAGAAATAATGGTACCCCAATAAAGGGCACAATAATGGCCAAGGAGGTGAAATATAAAAAGATGAGGTATGGTGCCCCAAGAGGGAACACAAATATGGCCACAAAAGTGGACTTGAGATGAGATATGGATGATAATATGGTGCCCCAATAGAGGACACAAAAAATGGCCAAAAAGGAAAAATAAGAAATGATGATATAAAATGCCCCAAGGGGGAATAAATATGGCCACAAGGGTGGACTTGAGATAAGATGAAATGATGAAATGGTGCCCTAGAAAAAGAGCACAAAGATGGCCAAAAAGGTGAGATAAGAAAATGTGTGATATGATGCCCTGAGAGGGAACACAAAGATGGCCACAAGAGTGGACTTAAGATGTGGTAGATTGGATAAGATTTGATGAGATAGATAAGGTGTAATCAGATGATAGATGAGACAATATATGAGATGAGATAATATATATTGATCAAACTAGATGTGACCAAAGGGTATGAATGATGCTACGTCATATCAAGGAGTGCATGGGGAAACAATGCCACCAACCACATTGGAGATAAACAAGAAGGGGATCCAAGTAACGCAAGGCACATGTGACCAAAACATGTGTTAACACATAACCAACGATAGTTAGTTATATCAAAGATCATGAGGAAAATATGGATGAAATGGAACTCATAAACCTAATGTCGACATGAAAAAGGGGTTTGTGATGTAACTTGTACATGGGAAGAGGGTTCTCCATAAGTGGTGTTCCCTAAATCTATGCCCCAACTCTGGGAAGGGGAAAGAGAAAACTGATCAATGCGGGAAGTTTTCTAGAAGAAAGTTGATCAATGCAGGAAGCTTTCTTAGGATGCTGATAAAATGGAAGGTTGATCAATGTGGGAAGCCTTCAATGCCATGATACAAAAAAGTAGCCATCCTTCAAGGGTATGGTCTACTTTATACATATATGATATAGATGGAAAGAATGATATACATGATAGTATTCCTTTGAGGGATCAGTCTATTTATTTGATTTGATTTGATTTTTTTTTTTATGAACAACTTGTCCTTCGAGGGAGCAGTCTATTTTTTGATAACTTTTGACTTTGATAAGAGCATCCATGATTTTTTTATTTTAACATGGGAAAGAGCTAGGAATAGCTAGGTAGACCACTTAGGACGGGATAATGAATGTACAAGAGACACCCATGATCCCTTCGCATGGTTTGAAGATGTAAACAAGAGGGTGATGGATGTAATGATCATGGAGTTCTCACCAAGAAGGGAGAACCTATCCATAAGGAAAATGCTATGGAAAAAGCCATGGTGCCCATATTTAAGGTCATGCTGAGGAAAGTAATGGTAGACCACATAGTTCCAAATCATTACAATGATAGATGGAAGAGGCTAATGATGGAGGAATGATCTAAGGATATGACTAAGTGCTCACTGGTAGACATGCTAACAATAGAATGGTCACAAGTGCAATGCGTTAAGTGGTTCCACTTCCAGTTTTCCATCAAGGGAGGCCAAACGATAGGCTCCCGACCCATACTTATGTGTGATAATGTATGGTCCAATCCAGTTGGGGGAAAAATTTCCACATTGGCTCCTTTCTAGAGTAGGACAAGGTCACTGAATTTAAAGTCACGATAAGATAAGATGACAGATTGCAAAATATGGGATATGATGAGATAAATGAGAGAAGATAAAAACTATGTGCTACCTTTTGAGGAAGTGAAGAAAATATGCATCCCTAATGAGACGAAGAAATGGCCACAAGAGTGGACTTAGGATGATGCGAGATGATATATTGGATGAGATAGATGAGAGAAGAGGAAACTATGTGCTACCTTTCAAAAGAGAGGAAGAGAAAATATGATCCCTGAGAGGATTTATGATGAATATATAAGATGAGAGGAGATGGAAACTATGTGCTACCTTTCAAAAGTAAGGAAGCCAGAAAAATATGCATCCCTAATGATAAAAATATGGCCACAAAAGGTGGAATTTTGATGAAAAATATGGTGCCCCAAAAGAGGCACAAATATGGCCACAAAGGTGGACTTTGAATGAAAAATATGGTGCCCCAAAAGAGGCACAAATATGGCCACAAAGGTGGACTTTGATGAAAAATGGTGCCCCAAAAGAGGCACAAATATGGCCACAAAGGTGGACTTTAATAAAAACATGGTGCCCCCAGAAGAGGCTAAAATATGGCCACAAAGGTGGAATGAGGCCACAAAGGTGGAAATTAGAATGATATGGTGCCCCAAAAGAGGAACAAATATGGCCACAAAGGTGGACTTAGATGAAAAATGATGGTGCCCCTAAAAAGAGGCACAAATATGGCCACGAAGGTGGATTTAGATGAAAAGGATGGAAATATGGTGCCCCAAAAGAGGCAAAAATATGGCCACAAAGACTTAGATGAGAAAATAAATGGTGCCCCAAAAGAGGCAACAAAGGTGGATTTTGATGAAAAATGGGTTCCCTAAAAGAGGCATAAACATGGCAACAAAAGTGGACTTAGGAATGAAAAACAAGGTGCCCCAAAAGAGGCACAAATATGGCCACAAAGGTGGACTTTGATGAGAAAAGAAAAAAATGTGCCCAAATATGAGGAAACTTTGATGAAAGATATGTGCCCCAAAAGAGGCCAAATATGAAAATTGGATGGAGATGTTGATGTAAGATAAGATAGGATGGATAAATGGATAGATAGATATGAGATCAGAGGGATAAACAAAAAAATGTCAAGGATGGAATTAATTTAGATGAAGTCCCCCAACATCAAGGGAGATATTTGATGGATAGGGGATTATGGGATGAGATGATGTGGATAAGATGTGAAAGGATCAATAACAAAGGGGAGGATGATCCCCCAGTGAAAGAGATCACATTGGAAAAATTAGATGTGGATTTAGGGATGTCGAAGGATTTAATGGGATTGTTTAGAAGGAATGTTGATGATAACTTTTGGATTTGGATTGGATAGATGGTTGGGGATTATAAGGGTGATTGGAAAGGAAAAATAATATCAATGAACAAGGGAGGACCTTCTGTGGATGTAGGAGGTGACTCAATGGATGGGGATGTAGAAATAGGAATTGGATTGGTTTTGTTGGATGGATAAGGAACATCCTCCTAGATGGAGAGGTCATCTTTCTCAATAATATCATGGATGATGGTTTAAAGGGCCTTAAAATGTTCAATTTCATGACATGGGGTATGATGATAAGTGCAAATGCAGATTGGGATCAAACTATGATGGTTTCTTACTATGAGGATCAAAAGATTTAATAGGAGGAAGCATGATGGAAAATATTTGAATTAAATGTCGAAGGGTATCTGTGTAGGACCCAATTGAAGTGTTGGTAGGAAGGTAGCTCTTGTGGGTTTTGATAGGATATTTTGACTTGGATTTAGGGGAAGGAGTGGATGTAGATTGGATGGGTAAATTAGATGTCTTAGAAGATGAATCAAATTTGGGAGGAGGATTAGATTGTTTGGATTTGGATTGATCATTGGGAGATGTCTTAGATGAAGGGCCTAGCCCTAAAATAGATGGGGGTGCTCCTAGGATGGATGTTGTAATATTGGATTGCTGAGAAGAGGGAAGACCTAACTTCTTATGAGGATGCATGAGAGACCTTTGGGGATGTTTACCAAGAGTCTTAGATTTTGATCGAGAGGATTTACCCTTGGTAGGGATGACAATAATCTCAACTGGAGGATCCAAAGGTTGTGTGGTTGGTATTGGTGGAGGAAGTAATTTTTGTTTGATAATGTCTAAAGAAGATGTGGAAGTGTTTGATTGTGAGGATGAGATGGGAGGATCATTTGAAGTCAAGGTGAGTTGGAATGCTTTCACAAACTCTTCAAATGATGAAAAATATGTAGGAGGAGAAGATGAAGTCGATGTAGTCATGATAGTTGATGTGATTGGTGCTGGTAAAAGTGAAGAAAGAGGAATTGGGATTGATTCTATGGATGGTATAATAGGTAAGGGTGGAATGGATGTAGATGAAGTAGTAGGTATGATCAAATCCAATGAAGTGGATGTGATAAGGGATGAAGTAGATGAAGGTGCAAGATCAATGGTGGGTGTAGATGTGGATATTGATGGGGAAAGGGGTGTTTGTATGATGTGATTGATGAGGTCTATGTGAGATGTGGATTGTGTAGGTTTTGGATTGGTTAATGTGGTAACAATTGGTTGAATACCCTTTGTGTTTGTCTTAGGTGGGGATGCTTGTTTCATAAATGTTTCGAGGGATATATTTGATAGGTTTGTAAATCGAGAAGATGTGATTGGTGTGGTGGTGGGTATAGATGTGGAAATGGTAGATGTTGGAAGATTAAGTGTAGAATATTGAGATAAAATAGGTGATGTGGCCATGGGAAAAGATGTAGGTATATGTGATGAAGATGTCAAGGTAGATGTAAGTGATAAGTTGTTGTGATGGGGTAGATATAGGGATAATTGGGATTTATGATGAGATAGGTATAATTGGGATGTTTGGGATATATGTGATGTAGATGTATGGTGTTTGATGTTGATGTGGTAAGGGTTAGATATGGTAGGTTGGGTGTGATAGATGTGGATGAAGTGGTAGGTATAGTCAAAGTCAATGTGGATGTGGTAAAGGTAGGAATAGATGTAGATATAGAACAAGTGGTGGAATTTAATGTGATAGGTGTGGTAGAAGTTGTAGGCACAATGTCTAAGGTATGAATAAATGATGAGGTAGATGAGATAGGTAAGGATGGAGGTGTTTGATGTATAGTATTGATTGCATAAGGATTGGATGTGTAAGATGTGGAAGGTAGAAATTGATTTTTCGGTGGTGGATTAGGAAAGGGTTGTCTGAAGATGTCAAGGGGTTGGCTACGAGATGAGGTAGGATTTTCTATCTGGAGATCCCCTTGATTTATAAGTTGTTGAACACGATCTTTAAAAGAATGACACTTTTCAATGTCGTGACCTATGACTTGATGATATTTACAATAATGACCCTCATGATACCAAGTGGGTTTGGGGTGTAAGTTGTCAATAGGTCAGATGGGAGGAAGTATGAGGAGGTGAGCTGCCATCAACTTATCGAAGATTGAACTGTAAGATTCCCCCAAGGGGGTATAATTAGAAGATGGTTTAAAAGTTTCATGTGAAGGTGTCACATAAGAGGTAGATGGTTGTGGTTGCACAACATGAGAAGTGGATGGATAAGGATGTAATGTTTGATAAGAGGGGATATAATTAAAGGGTGGAGATTGAATAGGAATGTGATGGGATGGGATAGGTTGTGATAATGATTGTTGTTGAGAGATAGGAATGTGATGTGATTGTTGAGGTTGAATAGACTGTTGTGAGATAGGGATATTTGATTGTTGAGTATTGGGAGATTGAGATGGTTGGATAGGAATTCTAGTGATAATATCAGATGAAGTAGGGATAGTGTTGATATGAGGTGGTGGGGGTGGAATAGGATCCACCAATTGAGTGGATTGATAGGATTGAGAGATTGTGGGAGATCTACGAAATATGAAGTCATACATGGGGCTAGAAGGAGGCCCAAGAGTTTCTAAAGGAGTAGGAGATGGAGGTGTGGTTGGTCGAGGGGAAATAGACTGAGGGGAGATAGGAGAGTTGGTTTCAAAAGGGGGATCAATTTGGATGACATGGTCTTTACAAGGTTGAGAGATCCAATGTGGAATCTCAAGATCATTGGAGAAAGAGTATCATTGGATATATTATATTGTTGCATTGTTTGGTCTTGAGAAGGGGTATTAATAGGCATGAAATGGGAAAATATTTGTTTATGAAATTTATTAACAAACAAATCAAGCAACGACATTTTTATTAACATGATTAATTAGAAGATGCGAGAAAGAAAAGGGAAAATGGATAACAAAGGTACCTAAGAAATGATAGTCAAAGGTTGGTTTCAGGTAGTTATGGTTGGGGAGTCCTCGATATACCTGAAGGTACGTGAGGCCCGAGTCTGTGTAGGATTTCTAACATGGCCAGAACACCACAACAACTTCCTGTTGGGTGATGAAATCCCAATCAATCCACCTGGTAGGAAGATGTCTAGATGTGTAGATTGATGTGTGAATTTTGGTTGTGTGTGATAGAATGTGAGATGCAACCGATTAACCCCTACTTAAGCTATGTTGAACAAGCAAGGATGCAAAGGGTTCTTTTTAAAGCCAAATCCAAATGTGAAAGTTTGATGAGAACAAACACACAAGAAAGGGAAAATACAATGCAAAAAGGAGAAAATAAGACAAAAAGGAGAATACCTGGAGAACACTTTTCCTTTTTATCTGATCTTTAAGAAGACACAAGTGAAGAGTGATCCAAGAAATCAAGTGCAACATGAACAAGAAAAAAGTGAAGCTTTCACCTGCAGTGTTAGTAGAAGACAAAAGAAATAAAAAATAACAAGAAATGCAAGGAATCACCTAAAAGGGTGGTCCCACCAGGCGTGCCAAGAATGTTGATCTAATTTTTTGTTCCTTTTCAAGTTAATGAATTAGTACTAAAGAAAATCAAATAACTCCAAAATGTGAGGGTTTAAGGTACCTCAAATGTGATGTGATGGATACGGGCGCAAAGTAGATGATGGATCCTCACTGCTACAAGTTGATGACCTACACAACAAAGACTAGAAAGAAAATGGATTAGATGATAGATGGGGGGTTTCTTGACGAAGTTGGCTCCAAGAAGCATTAACTTCCTTGGTGGATGTCAACCCCCATGTTTGATAAGATATGATAAAATAATGATAATAAACAAGGATAATATGTAGAATCTGAGGCACACAGAAACTGAAAATGTAGAAATGTAAGGCACATACAAATCTGATCTAAATTGACATAAAATAAAGTTACCTGGCAGGGTCGATGGTGACCAAGGCTGCAGAGGGGCCAATAATTCGACGGAAACCTGAGGTAGATGGATGGAAACAATTAAAATGTAGATATGGATATTCTCTAAATGCATGAATGTTGAGACTTAAATGCTGACTGGTAACCTGCAGAATGAAATATCTGAGATAGGGAGACCAAGAAGGATGGAAGAAAATAGATGCTTTGGATAGATTGGATGAAAACAGGACTTGGGTCAATGGACGACAACTAGAGTGTAGACAAGACGATATTTGGAGTGACAGAGAAGACAAATAATAAATTGAGAAACTATAAACAGAAACAAAGGGATAGGAACTGGATGACACTAAGAAGGGTCTGGAGAGGAAGAAAAAAGGATAACATAGAGATGGGTCGATGGTGACCTGGGTGGAGTGACGGTGACCTAGGGGCATAGTGCAAAGACAAGGCTGAGGATGGATAAATGGACTGAATAATAAGACCTGCAAGTACAAGGGATGAACAAGATGAGAAAAGAATTCTGTGGAGATGATCTGGTCCTGCAAAATGTTAGATGCAAACAAGACAATGATAATATGATAATAACTGAATAAAAAACACAAAATGATGATAATCTCATGAAGGATGTTCATAAGTGATGCAAGAAAAGTTGAAAGGAGATCCAAGAGGTCTGTAACTGTTGCAGGGATGCTTAGGCATGAGAAATAGTTTGCAAGTCACAAGAAAGCTTGGATATTTGCATGCATGCCTCAGGAAGAGGGGGTGAATGTAATTTTAAAGGGTTGACGGTGACCCAGTTAGGTCACCGTCGACTACGGGAAACCGTTCCTTAGATGGAAAAATCACTAATTTACTCGAGATATAGGGTTTTTAGAGATTGGGATAAGTGTTTTAAAGCATGTAGGTGGGTAAGGGTTGTTTAGGGAAGTGTCATGGGTGGATAGGAGATAAAGATGGGTTAGATAAAAGCTAGAAAAAGCATAGGGATGTGGATTTAGGTGGTTAGGGATAAAAACATCCCAAAGAAAGCTAATTAGAGGTAATTAGCTAACTAGGAGAGATGAAAGCTAATTAGGGGTAATTATCTATTTAGGTTAATTAACAAGAATTAATTAAGAATTAAAGGTGATGGGATAATATATGGTCATTTAAATAAATGAAGTGAATTAAATTAAAATGGGTCTAGATAGGACCATGGTGAAAGATTAGTGATACCAAAATTTGGTGTCTACAAATTGGGATAAATAAATGTGCATGTGATCAGGATTATGGTAAGTGGTAGCATGGGTGGAGAGGCGGATGAGATGAGGGGGCTAGGAAAAGCACTCATGGAGCTGGGTGAGGTCATATAGGGGTCTAAGAGATTCAAATTTGCACGTGGCACATTTTTCTATCCCCATTTCCCCCTTGGGGGAAGATAGGAAAATTGGTAAAATTGGGACACAAAAGTATACTCATAGTGAGGGAGTGAGGGCATACTTTTGTGTCCCTCTTGCCCCCTTGCATTATGGGGGTAAATGGGACAAACAGGAATAATGGGACACATAGGTCACATAAGTGCACATTGGGGAGGAGGACGATGGCACACTTTGTGTCCCTCATGTCCCCCTTGTCCCCAAGGGGAAAATTAAGATACAAGGAAGTGAAAATTGTGCCTGGGCCAAGAATGGAAAGTCAGATTTGCACTAGATTTCTAGAAATATGGAGGGTCATCTCACATGGGTTAGGTTTAGGGTTTGCTTATTGAGTCATGCACTAGGGTTACTCAGCACCCTATATGTATCCCTTTCATTTGATTTATGAGTATGCCAAGACACTCCGTTGTCTTTCTCTACATGTGCAAGCTTTGTTCTGTTATGCAAGTTATTCAGTTGTTGATCGATTCTTCCTTGTGATTACGTTAGAGCCATTACGATTCAACTAGAGTGCAACTTCATCATGGTGCACAGTTTTTGATACGATTCGTCAACTCTTTCATGGTATCAGAGCTGAGATCGGGTAAATGTGCACTCATTTTTTTTGAGTTGTGATTACTCTTGTTTTTCATTTTTTGTAAACTCCTTGTGCAAGTTTTCGATCATTATATTCTAGTTTTTCCTTGCTAACGTATTTAACAAAGTTGCTCTTGGAAAGTTGTCATTTTTGCTGTGTTCTTCGTGCATGTGCAGATCTCCTTGAGCTATCAGGGGTTTTGCAGCTACATTTAGCTATTTGTAGCTAAATTTAGCAGATCATCCCAAAATAGAGTTATTTTCTAGTTTTTTAATTTTTTATTAAACTAGAATTTTTTTAAGATCTCCGTTTTTTCTGGTTTCTTTGTGTTTTTTGCATGGTTTTGCAGAATACCAGTCTTGAAATATGCTACCTTGGACATGTTTGCTTTTGCCTTGCGTGGGAGTGTTTTTTCAACCTTGCATGACTCCAATGTGGAAGACCTTTTGCCTTAAATGGAGGTTTGCTATGAGTGTTTGCGGTTGTTTTCTGGCTAGTTTGTTGCAACTAGTTTTCTGCTGTTTGCAACACCATTTACCATCTACAAGCTTTGGACGAATCTTCCACCATGTCCTCTTACAACCGAGATTCTAACTCTGCCATGAAGTTTTGATCATCTGGTCTCTCTCCCTCCTCCGGCCTTTACTTCCCGTGGGACGTTCTCCCCCTGGCTCCCTTTGCCCCGATATCTGCCTGTGTCTCCTCCGGTCTTCCCTGCCGTGGTCTTCCCCCTCCCTTGGCCTCTAGTCTACCGTGTCTCCCCACTTCCCTGCCGTGGCCATCAGTTCACCCCTCCCTCGCTCCCTCCTGCCTCCACAACTTCTTCCTCCTTCCCTATGTCGGGCTCCATTCAAACCTGCACATTTCTTCAAAACACAGTTTATTGGTAAGTTCCTTCATTTTTGGTAAGTCTTTTTTTAATGTTTTTTTGGTTAGTATTTTTTAAATTACTTTCTAAATTTAAAAAACACAAAAAGTTTAAGCTTTCCATTTAGTAAAAAAATTTTCACCATTTTAAAAATTAAATACTTTTTTTCAGTTTTTTTAAAATTAGAATACTTTCTAATCCTACTTGTGTTTTTTAAATTTTTTCCTTTTTTTAATAAGATCTTAAAAAAAAATTAACCAATTTTTTAAATTTTTTCTTTTAAAAAGGGAAAGTATTTTTTAAAGGATACTTAATAGATTTTTATTAGATCTTAATTAATTAATTGTAATTAATTTTAGATTTAATTAATTAAATCTAGTTTTTATTAATTATAATTCTCATTTACGATTAGTATACCTTTTTTTTTAAATCGTTTTTAAATTAACGTTAATTATCATTTTTTTAAGTCCAATTAGCTCTAAAATTAGGTAAATCGGACGTTTCCAAACGGTAAATTTTAACGCGTTATTGTCGATTTTTTTTACTAATCATGCGCTCAAGTGTGCAGTGACACTCTGAGCACTTTTTGTCTTCTACGTGCCTTTCCACATTCTGAAGATCATCAGAACTCATTCTGAGTTCATCTAAACATTGTATTTTTACCCTTATTATTGCTTGTGACTAGTGAGCACATCCGCCACAGTTTGTAGCAAGGGGGTATCATTTGTGACGTGAGACACTTTTTCTCACAACCAGGATCTGATTTCACCTCCTTCCTAGTTTTTTGCTATTGTGCTTGTATACAGTGTCACTTTGCTGCTCTCCACAAAACATGATTGTGGTCTCCTCTCTTGCGTGTTATTACACTGATTGCAAGGTGAGTTACCAAGTGTTTTACGATGCACACTCAGACCCGATTGTATTCAACACACTAAACTATAAAGTGCCAAAAGCAGGGGGTTATTATATTGTCCTGGGTGGTTGTGTTTCTTTTCTGCATTCCTTCTCTCTCTCTTCACTATGGATGCACTTTCAATTCCTTTGCTTACGCCATTCAAATTCTTTGAATGGAGATCAAAAATAATTATGAAACTAAGGGGTAAAGGGTTATTCCGCATCACCATGGGAACTGAGACTGAACCAGACGACGACCCTAAAAAATCTAAGTGGTTAAACCATAGTGATGAAGCTTTAGGTCTTCTTTGCATGTCTATTTCTCCTAACTTGCTCTTCCACATTGAGTCGTCCGAAACACTGAAATCTACATGGACAACGTTAGATGAAATGTTTGGACAACAAGATGACATGAGAGCACATGAGTTGGAAAATGAACTACAAGGGTTAAATCCTAGTGATTTTGAAAACCTACAAGCATTCTTCTCGAAATTTTTCCACACTAGATCGTTGTTAAAGGAATGTCAAGTAGAGAAGAAATATTCTCAACTGATCTTGTCGATTCTCTCTAAGTTAGGTCCTGAATATTATTTCTTTGTGTCAAATTTTTATGCTACAAAAGTTGCCTTGGGAAATGATTGGAATATGCCCTCCTTTGACTATTTTTCGTCCCAACTCATTCGAGAACAGGACAAACTCATTCAAATGGGGTCTCTCAAGTCCAAGTCACATGCCCTTGTAGCAAGTACTAGTAAGGAAAAGAAGACTGAAAAGAAGAAAGAAAAAAAGGATCAACCTAAGAAGGAAACCAAGACCAATACTAAAAATAACATGAACACTTTGACTTCTGAGCCTAGAGCACAGAAAGACAAGTATTTGTGTTCCTATTGCAAGAAGCCTGGTCATAAAGAGCATACATGTATGAGAAAAAAAATTGATCACCTTACTCAATTACTTGAGAAAAATAAAATAGGTGTTCCTGAGTCTATCAAACAAAATGCTCCGAAGGCTGAGTCTTCCACTGCAAAAGGTTCTAAATCTGATAAGAAGAAAGGAAAGGCCCTTGTAGCCAGAGTTTCTCCTTCATCGACATGGATTATAGATTCTGGTGCCTCACACCACATGGGTTCTTCACATGTTGAGTTCTCCAACATCGAGCCTTGTGGAATGTCCCAAATCACGATGGGTAATGACACACAGTGTCAGTTTCCGGTAGTGGATCGGTAGAGATGGATGGGGGAACATTCAACCAAGTGTTGAGTGTTCCTGATCTCTCTACCAATCTCCTATCAGTTTACCAAATTACTCACCTTGGTGAAGGAATGCGAGTGGAATTTGGTCCTAACTCGGTGATTATTCGTGAGCTTAACAATGACACTACAGTGGCTGAGGGAAAGGTGGATCACCATTCATGGTTGTATACCTTTTCCCACTTTACTTCTGATTCTACACCCACTGCCTTGCTCACTCATGCAAATGAGGTTAGTAAGCTATGACATGAGCATTCAGACATCTAAATTATCGCTACCTTGAACAATTGAGCCAAAATGAAATGGTCAATGGGTTACCCCGTGTCAAGTTTTCTAAGGGTCTTTGTGAGGGTTGTACCCTTGGAAAGCATCCTGAAAAGAACTTTGACAAAGGAAAATCCTGGAGAGCTACTCGTCCTTTGGATCTTGTTCACAGCGATATTTCTGGTCCATTTCCATCTCCTTCATTTACTAGAGCTCTTTATGTGCTGACCTTCATTGATGACTATTCGTGATATACTTGGGTATATTTTCTTAAGCTTAAGTCTGAAGTCTTTGAACATTTTCAGGACTTTAAGGCTCTTGCTGAGAAACAGGTGGAACGGTCTATCAAGGTTCTTCGAACCGACAATGGAGGTGAATATGTAAACAATAGGTTCATGGATTTCTGTACTTCTGAAGGGATCTCTTTGTAGCATACAGCTGCATACAACCCTTCGTAGAATGGAGTAGCAGAAAGAAAGAACCATACTCTTAAAGAGATAGCCACTTGTATGATTCACTCGAAGTCTCTTCCTCCACAGTATTGGGTTGAAGCAGTGAATTGTGCTAATTACATTCAGAACCATGTTCCACACAAGGCAGTAAGAGGGATGACACCCTTTGAAGCCTGGTTTAGATGCAAGCCTGATGTTGAGCACTTTCGAGTCTTCAGATCCAAGGCTATGGCTCGGATTCCCAAGAAGAAACGCAAGGCTTTGGAACCACAATCCAAACCTTGTATCTTTGTAGGGTATCCTGATGGCGTGAAGGGATATCGATTGATGAATCCTACTTCTCATGAGCTTTATATTGAGAGAAGTGTTAAGTTCGATGAGTCTTCTTCGACTTCTACTTCTCCACCTATTGAGGTTCTTCAGCTCGCTGATTCAGATTCTGACTCATCAGATGATGATGTTGTTGAGCGTGCTCCTCTTCCTGATCCTCCCGACCATCAGACCTCTGAGTCTTCTGATTCTGATAGTAGTGATGATGAGGACTATGTCCCTTCTCACTCAAGTGAAGAATCTTCCGACTCTGAGCCTGATCCTCCTGGTCCTCTTTGGGCTAGGAAAACTTTGCAAAGTGCTGGAGATTTAGTTGGAGATACTTTGGATATGAGACATACTCACTCAGATTTCATTGGACCCCACTCTTTCTTCACCTCTACTTCTGATCCACAGTCTTTCCGGGAGGCTTCTGGTATTCCTGAGTGGGATTCTACCATGGATGAGGAGTATTCCTCTCTCATGAAGAATGATACTTGGGATCTCACCCCTCTTCCGAAAGGAAGAAAAATCGTTCGGTGTAAGTGGGTGTTCCAAACAAAGTATGGAGTAGATGGAGACATCAAAAATTTTAAAGCGTGATTAGTAGCTAAGGGTTTCTCCCAGATAGTTGGGGTTGATTATACTGAAACCTTTTCTCCGGTTGCGAAGATGACTTCTATTCGACTGACCCTAGCCATTGCCACAGCAAACAGATGGAAAGTCCATCAAATGGACGTTAAGAGTGCCTTCCTTCATGGTGACCTAGAGGAAGAGATCTACATGGAACAACCTCTGGGTTATGTCCATGATCCCTCCCTCATTTGTAAGTTAAAGAAGTCTCTTTATGGCCTTAAACAAGCCCCTCGGGCTTGGTATGCCAAGATGGACTCCTTTTTACTTACATCAGGGTTTACTAGGTGTCACTCTGATCCAAATGTTTATATTCTATGGCAAGATGACTCCATACTCATTCTTGTTCTCTATGTTGATGACTTGTTGATCACAGGAAGTCTTCCTCTATTATTGATTATGTGAAGATCGCCTTGGCCAACAGGTTTTCCATGACTGACTTAGGTCTGCTTCATTACTTTCTTGGGATCCAGATTTCACAATCTGACTCAGGAATTTTGATTTCACAACCTAAGTATGCTCTTGATTTGCTAGCTCATTTTCAGATGTCTGATTGCAAGTCTTCTCCTACTCCTTTTCTTTCTAGGGTTAAGTTGGTTTCTGATTGCTCTACTCCCTTGGTTGATGGTACCCTTTATCGATAGTTGGTGGGGAGCTTGATTTACTTGACTCACACTCGACCAGAATTATAGTATGCTATTGGGATCGTGTCTAGATTCATGCAAGAGCCACATGAGCTGCATTGGAAAGTAGCTAAATGGATCCTTCATTATGTTCATGGCACTCATACTGATGGCATTCACTATCATGGAGGGGTGGATATTGACTTGATTGGGTTCACAAATTTTGATTGGGCTGGTGACTTAGATCATCAGAAATCTACTTCTGGCTACAGTTTCTCTCTTGGTTCAGGTCCTATTAGTTGGTCTAGCAAGAAGCAGAATGCAATTGCAATATCATCTACAGAGGAAGAATACAGAGGAGTAGTTAACGCTGCCACAGAAGCTATTTGGCTATAGGGTATTCTGATAGAGTTTGGCATCCACTTTCGGCGGCCTACCATTATCTACTGTGATAATATGAGCACTATCTCTATTTGCAAAAATCTAGTTCAGCATCAGTGACGAAGCACATTGAGATCCATATGCACTTCATACGAGAGCTTATTCATGATGGTATCATCGACATTCAGTACATTCAGACAGCTGATCAGATTGTAGATTTATTCACCAAGCCCTTCACTGAGATGAAGTTTCTTCACTTACGGTCTCTTCTTGGGGTGAGGTCTTCTGCAGCTGCTCATCTTCTTCAGGCTATATAGTCCTTAGTTTTTCTTTTTCTTCTTCTAGGAAGATGTTGTTTGTATATGGGCACCTTATCAGGCCTTTAGTTGTCGGGCCCCATTGACACATCTTTCTTAGTTTTTTAGGAGTGTCTTCTTTTTCTATCTGACTCATCATAGCCACTACCCCAGCTTCGATGAAGGGGGGTGTTGGTGTGTTGGATCCTATGTGTCCTCCACTCACATATGGAGGGTTATCTCACATGGGTTAGGTTTAGGGTTAGGTTTAGGTGTTTTTTATGAGTCATGCACTAGGGTTACTCAACACCCTATATGTATCCCTTCATTTGACATTTATGAGTATGCCAAGACACTCTGTGTCTTTCTCTCTACATGTGCAAGATTTGTTCTGTTATACAAGTTATTCAGTTGATTGATCGATTATTCCTTGTGATTACGTTGGAGCCATTACGATTCAACTAGAGTGTAACTTCATCATGGTGCACAGTTTTTTTTCACTTGCACCTAAAAACCTTTTGTGGATTTGGACCCAATGAAAAATTGCATAGTAGATGTGAATTTTTCCTATTTGAATTGTGTGGCTATCCACAAACACCTCTTCTTTAATGGTTGCACAATGGAAGATCTTGTAGAATTTTTCCTATTTCAAATGCTTTGTAATGCATCTTGTATTCAAATAAGGATGAACTTAAGAGAATTCTCTTCTACTTCTTACTAATCTTGCCTAAAAATACTTCATGCACAAGGATTCATCAACAAAATCATAAAAAATCAATTACACGGAAAATCTTGAGGTTCAATGGATAAATCAAGCATTGACGAGTTGCTAGGTAGGATATCATCAATTGTGCAAGCCCCTTTTAAAATTTAATTTCCACACACAGTCATTACATGCTAATAAATAGATAAGAAATTTGTATAATGTCACTCATCATGTTCCTTTGAATGAAGCTGACACAAATCAGGTAATGCGATCCAATCCAATTTTGTTTCTTGAACAAGTACCGAACAATCATTAGTTTCTATGTGTTATACTCTTTCTTCACTATATTTCATTTAAACTGTGTTGAACTGGAAATACTCGTTACTTCCTTCCTTGGAAACACAATAACACTCTCTTGATTATTTCCAAGATTTGTTTTTCTGTGCGTGATTTTTCTTCTCTGAAAATTGTGTAATGGGTACACATTTGTTCACTTAACTCCTTGGAATAAAATTGTACATAATTATTTCATTAATGGACTATATTTCAAAAATTTCCATAATGTCTTATTCTTCATCAAGAAACTCTAGCCTCATGTTTAGTGAATAACATCTCATTGACCTTATTATAAAGAGTTCATGTATTGCATGCGAGGCTCTAATCGATCTTGATTTGATTTGTAACTTAGTGCCATTTTTTTACCACATATGTGATAAAATCCTATAATTTTTCATGTTTGCTGTTGAGAGTATTGTGAGAATGATCTTAAAATTATACTATATGCCTCTGGGATGTAATTTACCACTTGGATATCAATGAACTAATACTATGGATCTACTATGATTTGCATATGGATCTGGGAAATTGTTTTCTAACCACGTCCACTTCCTATCTTCGCCAATTGGACCACTCAGAACTCTAGTGGATTGAATTTGCGAGAGATGTGTCCAATTTCTTACAAATACAAATGGGACATAACATTTCCAGAGGCTCCTCGATTATCCAAATAGTTGGTAAGTTTTTAGAAAAAATTATAATTATTTGCAAGATATGGAGGTGGAATATGGTACTTATCTTTTCGATTTGGGCAAAACAACATGTTGTTATTGTTTCATTTGCAGGTTTAGAGTTGAGGTAGAGAGGGACTTGAACAAGATGTCTCTTTGGTATGATGTGGAGAAGTTTATACTTGAGATTTGGAACATTTGTTTTGAATAGGTCTTTAACGATATTATACTCTAGCAATGGTTTTTTCTACTGAAAAAGGGATCCATTATAAAAACTGACTCAATTTTCCCAGTTTCCCTAGTTACCTCAAATTTTCAGGATTCATAATTAATAGTTAAAAGGATTAATGGAGCAAACACAAAACAAAAAGCTAAACCACAAAATCGTTTCATTAAATGAACACTAAGAT
Organism: Taxus chinensis; assembly: GCA_019776745.2. Classification (NCBI taxonomy): domain Eukaryota; kingdom Viridiplantae; phylum Streptophyta; class Pinopsida; order Cupressales; family Taxaceae; genus Taxus; species Taxus chinensis. The sequence goes on along the minus strand of JAHRHJ020003257.1, from coordinate 142,784 downwards.
GATTATGGAGTTCATCCCAAAATGGAATATGTCTATGGGTCCCAAAAAGACAAACCGATATATAAATGATGCAATAAATCAATTCTGACATTGACTTATATGATTTCAGTAATATAGCAGATCAACCTGGCTATGGCCTGTCTGTTTTGGTATCTGACATATTTGTGTTACAGGAACTAAACATTCAATTGACATTCTTTGATCAACAATTCTCTATCTGTAGCATTGATACGATCTAGCTCTGGCTACTGGCTCTCCAGCACTGGCTATTAGATCTAGATCCAAAATCTCAAACTCAATTTTGATCTTTGGCTTAAACGACAATAATTATTCAATATCTCTTAATGGAACTTTCATTTCTAGAGATATAATATCAATGCAATACGTGCTCTAACAACCTCTCAGCAAAAATGTGATATCAACAGGCTCTCTGGCCTCTTCGCAACAATGATCGAATAATAACGAGATCTGTAGTCCATGTCGATTGATGGGCTCTCCAGAATGTCATGCCATAGAATCGAAGAAGGATATCTAGTAACTGTGTACAATGATGAATCTCAAATTGGCCTCATATAATGTCGTTTAAAATTTGACTCTTCGGCCGAAGTTGATATGACAATAATGCCTCTTAAATGGGCTCTATGGGTGATAAATATGCATATAAGGAAACTCCAAGTGATAATCCATGGTCCTGGGCTTTATAGATGATTGTATCAATCCCCATGATCTACGAGCAATAATCTTCAATTTCGGGATTTTCAGGGGATCATATCCAGGTTCTCATTTTTCTTAATTGAGTGACTTTGAGAAAATCCCCATCTCGACTCACTGCAAGCTCTATTCGCTTTGTACTCTTGGTCACTTCCATGAGCTACTTCATGAGATCTTCTATGAACCCTTCTGAAGAGCATCTTTGCGAGCTAATTCATACTCGACTCTATGAGCTCCTTTCCACGAACTTGCGAGCTCCGTGACATCCGGCTCGAGCTCCTCTTTATGATATCTTCACGCTCCTCCTCGAATGGCTTGAGAGGCTTCAAGCTTGAGTTGTTTTGTTGAGATATGAAATAGTGAGGGATTCTAAAATATTTCCATCATGGTACCGAAATACATGGATCATTTATATATCCCTTTTGTTTTAGGATATTCCCGTTAGGGATACGGTCCCACTCTCCAACATTTTCTTCATGGATTATAATATCCATAAAATAATAACATAATGTCACCATATTCCACGTATAGGTTTAATGGGCATATAAAATTAAGCCTTTAAATGATTATTTGGCCACCTCTATAGCCTATCCACATAGGCTTTAGCACGAAATTTCAAGAGATCAAATTTAATCCCTTACACCATTTTTTAAGGGATAAAGAGAAGTTTCAAAGAGGAAAGGGTTTACATTTTCAGTGCCTCGTCAAGCACTTCTCGACAATATTTTCATTGACTGTGACGCCCTTATCTTGACATGGTCTACATAAACATACAAAGATAGAGATAAAATAAGGAAAAACGACAGTGTGGGTTATATATGTATAGAGGCGTCACAAGAAAGGAAGGGAAGGTGGTAAAAGGAGATAATTGAGATTTGTGGCCATAGTAAGTGGGTTTAGGGATAGGACAAAGTATAGATACATTATATGGCCCTTTTCAGCAGATGTGTGGGATCTAGGGCACATGATAACAAGATATAGGTAGACCCACCAAGCCATTTATTAATATTGTTATTATGATGTAAATATGTGTGCGCGCGTGCCCGTGTGTACATAATATGTACACATATGTATATGTATGTATACATATAGATACATATATTATGTTTTGTACATACATGTATGTATATATATACATACATGTGTGTGTGTGTGTGTACATATATATGTGTGTGTGTACACACACACACATGTGATCTATAGAGGCGTCACAAGAAAGGAAGGGATAGGTGGTAAAAGGAGATCAAGATGTTTTGGCCATAGTAAATGGGTTGGAGGGATAGGACAAAGATAGATACGTGGGGCCCTTTATCAGCAAGTGTGTGGGATCTAGGGCACATACAACAAGATTAGGTATGTACACCAAACCATTTATTAAACTCTTGCAACATTACGTTCGTTTACACACGCGTGCGTATACACACACATATATGTATACGTATACGTATACGTATATGTATATGTAAACATACACATATACATACATATACACACACATATATACATACATACATACATACATATATGTATGTATGCATGTATATATACATACATACACATATATATATATACATATGTAAGTATGACATATATATATATATATATATATATATATATATATATATACACACATACATATGTGTGTGTATATATATACATACACATATGTATATATATGTGTATATGTGTATACACACACACATACATATAAACACATACATACACACATACATATACATATATGTATGTGTAATGTGTGTGTATGTGTGTGTGTACATATACATGTGTGTGTGTGTGTGTGTTTGTGTGTATATGTATGTATATGTATATATATGTATGTGTATATCTATATATATACACACATATATATGTATATACATATATGTGAAACATATTCGGTGGAATATGTTATAAATGATGAGGTATTTCCAAATAAATTGTTCAAGCTTCTTTGTAAGATATTTAGCTAAACTATATGTTGGCAAGTCAATCATGTCAACAATGGGTCTAAGAGGTATGCCCAATTTTTGTATTTTTGGTAAGCCATAAATTCTAGGCATAATTGGATTTAAGGGTTTAAACTTTCATTCTTGATCCACACTTATGGATGAGTTGTTCATGACTCGGATAACCTCCTTTGTGATCTTATTTATGGGATTCCTATTAACTGACTTATAGCTCCCACATCCTAGATGATCCAACAATTTCCCCGTATAATCATATTTATCAATAATGAAAATGACATGTATGTACTCTTGTCCTCTTTAAGGACAAAAATGTTTTCATATATCATTAGTTCATCCCTTAAATATGTGATATCTTATTTTGAAATTATTACACTCAGTAGGTATGGATAGCTATTCCTTAATATAAAAGAGAAATATTTTCATAATTTCTTATATAGTCTGAGAAGGAAGCCCCCTAATAGCATTTTGCAATGCTCACAATTAATTTTTCAAAAGTAATATATTACTTTGGCATAAAATGGTAAAACCTAACATGCTCCACTACTAATGAACACGTGGTGGGTCTTCATCAATCGGTATTGTAGAGGGTGAATGTTACAACTAATTGGTTTCCATATAAAGCTACAAACCGAGGGCAGGAAGACTAAGTTGGTGGCAGGGAGGATAAACCACGTACGAGAAAGAAACTACAAGAAGGAATACCAAGAGATAGGGGTAGTTGGGTAGTGCTACAAAGGGGAACACATAGCCAAACACGTTGGGCATTCAAAGATATAACTGGTAGTGAAGAAAATAAATTTTAACCACCTACGTTGGGGAGAACTTCCATAAAGAAATTGATTTGATCATTGACCTACTTCAGGATTAAGTCCATTTATGTCATAATTCAAATGTTGTCCAAAATAGTTGTAAATTCCAGCTTAGCCTATTTAATTTTTCAGAATAGTTTTGAATGTAAATGATAGGTCATTGCCACATGCCATTTATATGTCCTACAGTAGTGAGGATATAGTCATAAATGTAAAATACATATGTTCTTCATAACAAATTGGTGATTTAAATAGGTGATACATCTATATATGTATCTAGACAATATGCCTAAGAATAATCATTGTATGGGAAATTTCATTTTAGAATTAGAATGCAGATTTTAATGGGTCCAATTATATATGATCATTTATATCACTTTTACATAGAGGAATTGAAAATTTTAGCAAAAGAAGGGAAGATTACCAAAATCTAATATCTTTAAATAGAATTGAGGAACACTAGATCTTTCATAAATTTTCTATAATTTTGTATCCTAGTTTTTTAAAATAGTTCTTTTGTCTTTGTTACTCAAATTTCATCCCTTTTATGGAGGGAACTAATGAGATGTTTTAGATTATATCACAAGTTAGATCAATAAAAAACTTCATGGATATGCATTGTGGATGAAGTTGTAACATTTTCATTTTGGTGTCACATCAAACCATGTTGTGGGTGAGCATTTTACTTGAGAGAACTTCGAGAAGAAAATTAAAAATAGTATAAATAATTAATTGGTAAAGTTGACATAATGTCATTTAGATGAAAGATGCAAAATATAAAATTTTAAAAACAAAAATGAAAATTGAGGATTAATTGTAATAAAAAATATAATACTAGTTAAGAAGGTAGAAAATAAAAAGGAAAGGGATCTTAAAGTAAAGAATGATCGAAAAACAAGGAAGAACATGCCAAGACAAATCCTCAGATGAGTCTCAATCAAGGTAAAATGTCAACGAAGAGAAGAAAAAACATGAATAAATCAACATACAAGGGTGGGGAGGGAATTGAGTAATAGAATTCACATGGTATGTAAAAGGGGTATATGCACGAAATACTGAGCTAAATCCATTTTTCTGATTTAATTTGTTTGGGTGTTTCTCATATAACTTGGATAACTTCACATAACTTACTATTTGTGTAGTGTGATTCTGTAGCTATTAATTAGGATTCATGTCAATGCAGATGTAATGCTTCAAAATGTCTTCGTATTCTTCCAGAGAATATTTTCCAACCTGGGTAAATTTTAAATATTTACAATGTTAATGAAGTCTAACCATTTTAGATTCCAACATTTCACCAATGTATGTTTTTCCACACACTGCGGAATGGAGTAAACCCATTTTAATTAAATTAAGAAAAACTGGGTCTTTAGGGTTTTAAGAAAAATGCTTTTTAATATGCTACTAGTGTGATATCATATTAAGCATTCTACCAAATGACAACATATTGGTTATGTTATCAACCGGTATCCTATAAAAAGGATGAGCTTAGGCAGCTGAAATCCAGCTGACAACATTAGCATTTTTTATGTTATGCACTATTGGTTGATTGACAACATAAGTATATGTTTTCAGACGGTAACATTAAAAAACTACTACCAGATGACTTATGTTCATGGAAAAAAATGTAAATTTCTATTTCATGGGAATGGTGAAAATTGACCCCTAAAATGTAACTTGGTACCCAGAAAATTTAATGAGGATTGGTCCTAACTTGTACCCTAAAAGGTGGATTACCACATAAAGTTTTCACTAATGATCTTGTTATGGTAATCAACCATATGGTCCGATGATAATAAATCCAATCCATTGACCCAAAATATCCTCATAGATTTCCCAAAGGTAAAATAAAGTGGTCTACAGTAGTTAGAAACATGCCTAGAAATAATACTGATATCATTTGCATCAATACAATTACCATTATTTCAAAGAAAATCATTATGACTAGTTGCATTCATATCCATGACATAAGAGGTTATAGGGACGCTTGGTGCAATCATATCAATTTGAGAGATGTATTCATCAATAAAGAGTATCTCCTAATTGGAGGGGTCATTATAACCTTTGAGATCATCACCTATGAGAGGTGGAGGTAGTGTATATACTTGTGGTGGTTATAGTATGGAAATTTTGGCTTGGGTGTCCTTTAACATGGTTGTAAACAAGATACCTTTATGATTGGTTTCCCAACTAAGCATGAGAGGTATGGTGATAATTATGCATGTAAGACATCGTGAGTCTATAAAGGATATATGAAAAAACCTAATATAAATAAGGTTACTATCATGGAATAAAATCTAAAATTAGAAACACTAAGGAAAAATACAATAACCCCTAACGGTGAGGCATAAAGCTCTATGTCAATGCGCTCAAATTAAGAAGTGGGTTCAAAAAAATGTGGCACCAAAATTAGGTTAATCTAGTTATGGTATTAAAATTTATGTATTAATGAAATAATATCATATTACAATGAAAATAGTAAACATTCAAATCCTAAGTCATTTTTGTGTTAAATATGGTAAATTGCATTAACGTAGATAAGATAACTAAGAATGTAAAAATTTTGGTTAGAGAGGATTACATCGATATTCCACTGAAATGAAGTGACAATGGTTTGCAAGTGTGCAAGAGGGTTGTGAAAAGTATTGTGGGACTGTCCTGAAATTTTGGGGGTCTAAAACTACAATCTGGACGAGGTCACGTGTCATGGATAAAGTCATCTAGGAAACTATTTATTTTTTCCATATTCTCCTCTATGATCCTGATACGAATTTTGATTTTTGCATAACTTTCATATGTGTCTTAGAAGAAATGTTTCATATTTGATCATTTGTTATCTCACATTTGTAGTTGATTTGGGGCTTCTTCTTTATCACAACCTAGCTTCCTTTTTTTTCTTGAAAACATGTCAAGAGGGTTTAGTTTGCAATGGGAAAGCTTCCTCTTCCCCCCACTAAGTTAAGATCTTCCTACATATCACTACTGTGAAGAGGCCTCAAACCGATACAATTCTCCCTCATAATATTTGTTTGAGAACATTTGATAATCAATCCAATGCTACATGGCATTCCCTATAAACAAATGGAAAAATAGGTAATAAATGCAATGGATGTTCTTTAGATTTAAAATAAGAGTATTCATGTGCATACTTAATTATGCAATATATCTTGAATGTTTTGGTTAGTGTATTGATCTTGTAATGATTTTTTCCCTTTACAATGGTTTTAGTGTTGTGCTTATATAATGATCACACCTTGCATTTGGAACTCTATTGGCGTGTAACCAACACAATTTTGAAACCAAGTGACCAATATGACCTATACGAAGATATTATATTTAAGAATTTTTTAACAAAAAAATCAAGGAAGGATGAAGTCATCCATCTTTGACAAATTCATTTTATTGACTTTTTCTAAGAAGGTCGACTATGTCATATACATAGAAGAAGAACATCCTAGATCACTGTAACATGTTTTGAACTCTTAGAAGAAGAAAAAAAGAGAATAGACAAATGATAACAAAAGAGGTGGTTAGGAGATGTTATGGAAGAATTTGACTTAGACATAGGTATTGACACACCAGTTAATCCCAATTGTTTGAGTTAAAAAACCATACGCACAAAATCAACTAAAATCCTTTATGATAAGAGCTTGTGCCATTTTAGGTATACCTAAAAAATCATATAAATTTTTAACACACAATTTTTTATAAAAATTCAAAATACATGATGCAAAAGTGTCACTTTATTTTCTATGATTTTTCCCTCCAAAACATCTAATTTAATAATTTCAAAATTTTGACGCAAAAATGTCACTTTTTCTTAGCTTTAATCAAATTCTTGCTAAAATAAGCAATGGGCCTACATTTTTGACTAAAAAACACCACCTATTGTAATTCCACCGGCATCACAATAAACTTGGACAAATTTATTTGGAGTCCAATAATGCTATAACATGTTGTGTAGTCACATTCTTATTCCAAATATGAAATCTATGCTTTGTTCCAACTATCCATACAAACTCTTTTGTATCATAGGGTCTTTGTGATTGGTGCACATATAGAACTAAATTTATTGATGAACTTATTGTAAAAAAATGTTAACCCAAGAAATCTTATTACTTCAAACATGGTCACTTATTAGTGATGGCCAATCGACAATGGCTCGTACAATTTCAAGATCTATCCTCAATCCCTCATGTAAAATCACAAAACCAAAGAAAACTAATTCTGCCTTCATAAAATTTCACTTCTTTAAGCTGACCAAAAAAAATTCTTCTCTCAATATTTGCAATACAAACTTTAAATGGATTAAGTATTCCTCTTTTTTTTCTAGTACAAATCAGTCAGTCATCCAAATACACAATAACAAACTTATCAATGTGTAGTTATTTAGTACTTCATGCATAAGTCCCATGAATGTGCTTGGTGCATTATTCAACCCAAATGATATGACCAACCACAGATACAACCCATCCTTCATCTTAAATTGTTTTTTTCACTCATCACCTTCTCTAATATGGATGTGATGATACCCACTCTTCAAGTCTATCTTCATGAATTATCAAGTTCCGCGCAAGAAAAACTATTAAGTCATTTATCTGTAGAGATTATGAGATTATATACATATCCTTATAGAGATGCTTCATAAAATTTTAGTTAACCCTTCTACACCATGGTGGAAAGATTGGAATTGGTATATTAAAACTTTGTTTCAACATTATACTCCTAACAAGGGATATAAAGGGTTGTCACCTCATTTTCCCATGGTGGGAAATCTCGATGATCTTTAGTCTTTTCACTTTGTTGTGCAGTTGAAGGAGACATTTTCAAATGGTTTAGAGTGTTATTCTTGAGCCTAATCTCACACATTTACATGGTGTTATCTTTATCAGGGGATTCCCCTTAGTCGTCGGCTTGTCCACTTAGGAGTTATGGAGATCTAGAGTCCATTTTGTGGGCATTGTGAGACTTTTATGCGCTTATTTTGGTTTTGCAATAAGACAAAAATATCCTAGAATTGGATCCATGAATTTTTCAAACCCTTTCATATGGATCCTTTCCTATGGCACAATATCCTTCTTAGGCACTCTTCTTTGCTTCTTGTAGAGTACACACATATTTGGAATACTTTCCAAAGTGGAATTTTCTTTCTTTGTCTAGAAATAAATAAATGTGGTGAGTGATTTTTGCTAACTTTTATACTAATACTAAAATTTCTACTTATAAAAAATAGATGTTTACTTTAATTGTGTTTATACAAATTCAATTGCAAACAAATTAGGCGGTGTTGGAGGTTGCACATATATACACCCTTTTGGATCACTAGCGTAACTAATCATGCACTGTTTCTGAAAGGAACGATAAGAATATTATTCCAAGCCATAAGATCTCAGATGTTAATAGAATATCACACACAATGAATTATATTCTCTTATATTAGCTAAATAATCATAATGTACATATAGGAGGAAGAAGTGCAATTATCACCTAGATCAGTGTTGAGAACTCTAACTCACTGATCCTAGCAGTTAAGTTAACTCCACAAGACTAGCAAACTAACTCCACACAACTAGTACGACCTAAGCAAGATAACTCAACAAGTGTAGGGATAACCACAAGTACAAGAATTATCCTAATAAATAAATAAAAGGATAAATAATAACATACACTAATACCCCTTGTAATCATAAGCTTAGGTGGACATGGAAAAAAAGGTGTGTCCCGGAGCAACAAGGTCCTGATGAGGTACCCAAGTACAATAACTGGGAAAAAATAGTTACCATGGATGAAAAAAACACCACAAGGGTACCCAAAAACCTAGTAACAACAAAGTAGAGAGAGAAAAAACCCATTGTAAGGCATCCCAAGAATCTCGGCTTAAAAAACTCGTACAATGATGAAGAAGTTTTTGTGTGCACTATGTGGTTTAAATCCACTTTCCCCCTACTCGATCACAAAACTCAAAAACAACTCAACATTGGTTGCACCAAAATAGCTCCATATAAAAGAGAAATATGTCAATGGAGTGATGTAAGAAAGTGGTTTTGAAAAAAAAATTACCAAAAATAATTCGATCAACTACTACAAATAGGTGTGCCACAATCTAAGAATAAAAACCAAGGAATAAGGCAAGGACACAAGATCCAAAGTAATATTAGTACCACACATCCAAGAATAGCCAAGGAAACAAGGCAATGACACAAGACCCGAAGAAGTAGAGATCAACACCACACCCTCCCATACTGATGAATGGGTGGAGTGACGCTACAAAATTTGTATGAGTCTGTCAAAACAACTACTCTAACACTGACAAACTAACACAAAATGATTCACCAAAATAGCTCCCCCACAAGAGAGACTACCAACATGCCTAAAATTGTCGAAAATACATATACAAAATCTCTCAACAAAGAGAGATATACTACACCTGCTAAATAAAATACTCAAAACAAGGAGCATTATAATGTAAGATGGTATAGAAAGTGGAAGCAAGAAGTTGAATGGTGGAGGAGCCATGCCTATAGATTCCTCTCAATGAATGCTTATGTTGCCAGCACGAGTGATCAGAAATCCACCCCAAATCAACATATATCAATGAAGAAGATGTCTACATAGGATTTGGTGTAAAGTGCACAACTAGAGTTCATGCAAAGGAAACATCAGAGTGTGTGTCAAGACGATCATGTCTGACAGCTGAAATCTTAGGTTTCTCAAGCTTAAGTAAAGGTGCAGAACTCATGTGTAGCTTGTGATCCTCAGAAAGAGTTTAAGCGTACAAAAATAGGAGCTCTATCAATATGTGATCCCAATGAAGTACCTGCTCAAAAACCAATGCAATGGTGAGAATTCCACTTAACAAGCTAAATAGGGGAAGCAATACCCTGTGAATGTATGTTCAATACCTCTACCAATGAAACCCATAAAACGGAGCATGCAAGAACCAAATCTAGTGGTATGTTTCTCAAAGGAGTTAGGCATGTCAGTAGAAGGAGCTGAAGTGGGATACATAGTGTGTGTTATGAAATTAGGTGTATGTGTGGAAGTAGAACATGTAATAACAAGTGTAATAGGCTCAAGAGCATCAGAAGCATAAGTAGGCTTAGAAACTGATAAATCAAGGTCAGTGGGTGTGGGAGAAGCAACTGCAAGTGGACTAGGTGCATGCATATAAGAGTCCACAATGTGAGGATGATGTTGTAAGTGAGAAATTTTTGCTTCAGGGAGTGAATGAGGTCATCTTTGTTGTGAATGAGGTTATGTAGAAGTGAGTTTTTCTTCTTCAAATTTGACTATGTCCTCGTTAATTTCACACATAGTTCAAAGAAAAGCATCTCAATCTCTGATGGACAAGAATCCATGATAGCAAAGAGATGCACTAAAAAAATAAAGACGTTGGGCTTAGCCGAAAATGCATCCACATGCGATTACAACACCCCCCAAGATTTTGGCACTTTATGAAGTAGTGTGTTTTAGAAATTAAATGACACCAATAGAAAGAGCACAGAAAATCATACACTTTTGCAAAAAAATGGCACTCAATTCTGATTTTCCGGTCAAAGGTTATGATAGATTTAGTTTCCTGTCAGTAATGGTCCATGTATATAATGCACTCTTCTTTTTTAAATTTTACACAAAAATAGTTTGTTGTGCATCATTTAAATAGGAAAAATAATTGTGGACATTTTACCATAAAAAACATAGAGGGCTACACATAAGCACCCACTAGTAGGAATCACCCTTGTTAAGCTCTCATGTGACCTCCCATGTGTGTAACGTCTTGATCATGGCGGTTACTATGATAACTACTATTTTTTTTGACACTACAAATGTTGGTATGTGAATTGTCATGTGAAGGTGTATTCTTTGACCTTGAAAATCATGTTTACAATGAGTAAGTATCACTATTCTGAATTCTTGTATACTGTAACTCTGTGTACTTGGAACTGATGTCATTCTGTCTTATGATTCGTAAAGTTGTGAACCTACATAATTTCTTTTGTACTTGATGTGTGTGTGTGTGTATATATATATATATATATATATATATGTTGACAACACACCTTGAATAAATTCAATTGATCCAAGGTATGCTTCAGCCTTCTTTATTTTCATCTTGTTAATTGACCTTCTAAATGAAATGTAGTTTGGAACCACACTGAGTTTTTGTTGTAAATTGTAAAGAACGTGGTTTAAGGTATTCTTACTGAGCATCATACTGCCAACAGTAAGATTGGATCCCCTGGATATATATATAACTTATAATGCTAGAAAGTGTAAGACGGTAGAAGGATGGTTACGAGGATATTAAGCTAAACATTTTAACCTTAGACAGAATGCCCTGTACTATGATGGCTTTGACTTAAGGGGAAAAGACTTACTCGAGACTGATTACTGAATTACTAAGGCTTGTGTTTTAACCTATATCGTAATGTCCTATCCTACTTGGGTTTTAATCTAAAAGGTTGTAATTTAACCTAACATGAATTTTAAATATCTAAGAGCTAAGTTGGAAACCTAATTATGAATATGGTGACCTAAAATATTACTAATCCTAAAAGGGGGGGGGGACTTATGGGATTATGTGGCAAGTGGGAGGATGGTGACGAAGGTTCCTAGACTATTCATGAGGAGTGAATAACAGTCCTTGTATTTAAATCGCCAAGTTTGGCAGAGGTAAGAAAGGTAAGTGGTATGTCTAACTAGCATGGTGGCTAAATTAAAAAATACACGAAAATTTTTAAAAGAAAACTTGCCAAATTCGAAGTGGCGGTGGCATAAAAAAAGAGAGGGAACTTGCATTTAATGTATTCAATAGCATCAGTTTCAGTGAAGAAACCGCCTAGGAAAAAGTAGAAATGGGTTTTGTGGAGGTTGTTGTTGTTCATTTGGTTTTTCTGGTTTTCTTGTTATGCGTATGGGTTGCTCTTTTGAACCTACAAGTCTTCTTCTTCTTTTTTTGACCCATTGTGTTCTTGATCACCTTCGAGTTGTTTTTGAGCAGGTGGAAACAAGGAGGCAGTTTGGAGATCTGGTGGTTGACGTTATTTAAAGAGAAAAAGTTCTTGGGAAGCTCAGTTATGACCTTTTACAAGCTAACAAGAAATAATACGAGGCATGTTAGGCTGTTCTTGTTAAACAACTATGCTTTTTATTAAATGTCTTCATTAAAAGAACTCTGCTCTTAGAAATGAATGATTTTGTGGAAATGTTTTGGCATATTTTGGCTGTGATCTTCTACTTGAGTTTGTTGATTGAAAAATATGAAATATGGGTATTTTTATAGATGCGTGTATGAGTAAATCGTGTCTATCGAATTTGAAACTGGAAAAATTACTTAAGTCGTGTGGATTTCTGATCTACTGTGCTAAAATGGTTTAAAGAAAGACAAGTTGTTTTAAGACTTGATCAGGGTAACTTTCTTATCGAGAAAGGGTAAGAAAATCGATGCTTTCAACTGAAACTAGAGGTTTATGCGAATTTTATTACTGATGCTAAGATTATGTTGAAATGGGTGTTCGGCTTAGTTGTTTTCTTGTGGGTTTGAACTTGCTGAAGGCAACAATGATATGTTTATTGTTTCTGAGTTAAATATGCTTAAAAGTGGTGGATTTTGTGGAAATGCTAAGTTGGGATTTTGTTTGAATTGCTTTTCTTTCACGAAATTTAAAAAATAAATGCGATTTGGTTTCTTTTGAGACCTTGCGATCACAATGTTGTCTTCATACCGTCATGTTCCGAAATGACGTGTTATTTACTCTTACTTTTGGTACCCAGAAATGATTGTTTAGAAATAACTTTTCTTATTTAAACCTGAGTTTAGTTTGCTTACATGAAGGATTTGAGTTGGAATATACAATTTTTCATTCTCCCTTTGAGCTCGGTGATGAGCATATATACTGTGGATTGCGATTCTTTCGCAATTTCCATTTGTATTGGACCTAGGTGGACTCCTTTCCTTTGTAACTAAAAATGATTTCTTTTATCCCTTTGGAATTGGGACCATGTTGCTTGGTTGTAAACTCTTAATCATTTTATGTTTAGGATGAAAATGCTTTTTTTAGTGTATATAACTATTAACGTTGGTTGAAATTGGAAGTTTAGTTGTTGCTTGATACTTTTGGTTTAGTTATAAAATGAATTCATTGAATACTTTCTTTAACGGTAGCTAGTAAGCTACTAGGATTGTCCCAGTTTTGCATGGAAAGAATTACACTATTGATAACTAGTTTGCACGTCACAGCTTGATATTCGGCTAAGTATTGGAAATAAGTAATGTGAATCTCCTTCTTTCTCATCTTGATTATTGACTTCTATATTGATCTCTCTCTCTGACTGTTATCTCTAGTTGGTATCCCTCCTTGCATAAGATTGAATAGTTCAGTCGTGTTAGCTGAAGGGGATTATAGAATAGATAACTGAAAGAAATACTTCTTTTCTTTTCTTCTCCTTTCTAAATTTCTGTTAAGGAGATATTGAATTGACGTGTGACTGCCTTCGGGTGTATGTAAATGTAATTTACATTTTGTTTTCTCTCTGAGTCAGGAGAATACCTTGTTGTTTGTCGAATTCTAAAAAGTGATATGGGTTGCTTTCATTGTGTCTGATTACTTTCCCCCTTCTGCATTGTACTTGGTTGAAGTCAAGTGAGTAGTGAAAGGGTAAGATTTTTGTTTAAAATTGTAATCATTCCATTATATGAATCCCACTTACAAAGATGGAACGAAATTGGTCTTGATTTTGTATGAACATTAATTCATTACTTCTTTCAAATGCTTCTATTCTGAGAATAGTTAGAGCTAATATTCTTTGGAATATTTGTTTAAATTTGGAATGAACTATATTCATTATAGAAAGAAACAGTTAAGTAATTAGGATATAACATTGCTTGTCTGCTGTAATTATTTTTGAGGAGTTTGTTAATTAATAGTATTGTTTAATCATGATGCTACTTATTGTGACATGGTTGTTTAAATTGTTCATCCTTTACCAATACTTAACTCTTATGTGATGTCCATCTCAATTGCGGGACATTTCATAAAAGCAAGGTTCTTTTAATGAGACAATTAGTCAAGAGCACATCATTTTAATGTTAAGTGCTTAACATGCTCAGTTCGATGAACTGGCCCGTGCTTGACCCATGCTAGCAATTTTTGTAGATGGATTACGTAAGTGTTAAAGGAAAACATGTTCCTTTTATAATGCTTCTCCTGTTTAACTAAAGGTTGGATCGTTTATAAGACTTTATTATTCTTCTCAAATGTAATTGAAAAAGGAAAAGTTGTATTCTCGCTTGAGTTATCATGAAGAATCGGTAAGAAGTCAAGTCATGAAATGAGAGATCGATGAAACTCTGAGTCATGAAATGAGAGATCGGTAGTTCATCGAGTCATTATAGCTACATATGGTTATCTGTTATATGATTGAATGGCACGGAATGTGTGTTTCATATCATGTATATGAGAATAGGGAACATTATTCTAAACGTAATGTGTGTTCTAAATTAGAGTCATTTAGAACAGAGAACATTAATTAAAAATCTGAAACATGTGTTCTAAATTACATAAATTAGAGCAGAGAACTCTATGCAAAAAAAAATCCCTTGTTCTAGTGTCTTAAAATGGGAATGTTACAATGTGACCAAGGGCTAAGGTGTTCTGCGAACATTTGGAAAGCACTTGCATGACAACTCGCAAGGCTGGTTTTCAACCCGTTTCTATCAGTTCCTCCAAAACCACTTCATTCCAACACAAACCATCAAAGACCTAAAAAAAATTCTACTCCAGACAAAACCCATAAATTGTTAAGGCCTCCGATGAGCACAAAGGGTAGATCGCACCAACACCTTGTGCACAAGTATAAGAGGCTTCTCCTCAAGTGCCAAAAAACGTCCTCCACCCAAGTCCGTGCAACCTGCAAACAAAAACAACTACTCTTAAAAGATTGAAACAAACCCAAAAAACCTAGAAAGGGTTTTCGTAGACTCCTTCGACAAACTATGTAGCTTCACATACGGATCTGTACCAGAATCTATACCCATCCCCAGCTCTGCGAAAACTAGACAATTTCAAAACTATCTATCGTCGCCAGTGGTCGAATTTACATTCAATCTAGGGGTTTTATCACATTTGGTATCCGATGGTGCCCTCCATTTCACACAGAAATACATTGCATGGATGTCTACAACATCTACCATTATGATACCATGAAAGGAATGATAAGAAGATTGTTCCAAGTCAATAGAACATAACATATAATGAATTGCATTCTCTTACATTAACTCAATAATCAGAATGTACATATAGGGGGAGGGAAGCGCAACTACCACCTAGATCAATGGTGAAAACTCTCACTAACCGATACTAGTAGTTAAACTACTCCACACTATTACACCTAAGCAAGCTAACTCAACAAGTGCAGGGATAACCTAAGTACATGAATGATCCTAATAAACAAATAAAAGGATAAATGATAACCTAAACTAACAATTTCACCTGTCCTCCCCCTCTTCACCCTTAAGGGATGGCACCCTAAAGGGAGGTCACTAAAGAAGCCTCATACCACTATGTTGTATGGTCTCCTTCTTGTAGGTGTTCGCCTCATCTTTGATGTTCTCATTTGGATCATCAAGGCAGTCAGTTACCTTTTCCTCCCTTATACATGATTCTTCATTTGGGCTTGGAAATTTCACCTCGCAAATGAAATCCACAAGGCACCCAAGAGGGATTTGAGGAAGATGCAAAGTTAGTAAACAATGCCAACACTAATAGGGACCTCACGCCTAAGGGGAAATACCTTCCTAATATTGGTTGGGGTAAGCCAAATGAAAAGGATCTACCTACCTCTGGTGCCTTTGCCATGGTTGCATAGTTTTATATATTGTTCTATTTGTCTTTGGTCGATTCTTCTTCTTCTTTTCCGTTCACTAGGCTTATTGATTTCGAGGTTGACATGGTGTGTATTCATATTGCCAACCTACTTTGTGAATGACTTTTGTATAGTAATATATTTTTATTTTATTAAAAAAATCATAGAATTTGTATAATATACATTTAGTTTACATTATTTAAGCACTGAAACCCTAAACAATATAAACTACTCCCATCGCTTGGAAGTGTTGTGCTTATAGGTCATTTTAATTGTGAGTTTTTCCAATGTGATTATTTGAAAAACATTATGTTGAATTATTGGATTAAACAATGGCATATCCTAACAATTGAAGATTAATTTGACCATAATATTTAACTACCAACATAATTATCCTTATATCTTCGTCTAGAAATATTTCAGAAGTATTGTTTTATGACCGATGTGCACATTTTGTTTGGTTATATTTGGTTTTGAGCAATGTAGTTTTGTATGGTAGATGATTCATGTGTGTTGCCTTATATGTGAGGGTTTACAAGACTTTATTTAATATAGTGGTTGGATGTAGTTGTATTTGAAAATATATTTGCATCCTATAAATTTTGAAGCTCAAATGAACATCAAAGTATTTGATATTGCCATGTTACATACAAATTTATGGGTAATTATAGAACAATCACGAGTCCACATTTTGTAATAGACTATAAGAATCTCATTACAAACAATATTCCATAAGAATTCACCCCCCAAAAAAATTCTAGGGATGGGGACGTCCCAAGGACTTAGGTACTTCTAAGAAACGCTCCTACCATCCCACCACCACCACCAGTTAGGGGACGTCACTAAAAATAGAGACATTTTCATTCCAAAGGGGACGTTTATGAGACTAAGAAATGTCCCCAAGACCTCACGAAGACTTTTCAAACTCCCTCAATCATCTTAGAGACTTGTAGTCGTCCCCTGCTAAAAAAATGACAAAAATGATTTTTTAAATTAGAAACTTCTTTTAGATGTTTATGCCCACAATCCTAACCCTAATAATTTATGAGGCTCGACCAACACTTTAAGCACTCAAAAAACTATAAATGAACTGCACACCCTCACTCCAAATCACAAAACACTGAGCAAGGCTACAAATGTAAGAGTGAGAGTAAGCAAGGATGCAAGAAAGAGATTGAGATCCTTAACAAGAGGGAGAGAAACAACAAAAGTTTGAGGAGAAATTGGCAAGTCTTCATTGATCAACCGTTCAAGTTTTAACACATTCATCAATCACTACTTCAAGTTTGGTGTGGACTTTGGGGATGATTATAGGCATTGGGTCATTGGCCAATTGTATTTGAAATTTGGATTTAATCATCATTTTATATTAATATATTGATATTATCATTTTCATTGTTCAATGCATTGTGTTTAGTATTTCAAAGTTTAATTTGTTATTCCTCATACATTTTTTTATTACTACTTTTTCAAGTATTATATATATTTGCACTACCTCCCGGTCATCCCCAAATCTAGGCCCTTACCCCCATCCCCTTGTCCCCCATCTCGAGACTCTGTGGAACATAGATTACTGATGAATATTGACCTTCTCTAGTATTTAACATATATTTGGAGTTTTAAATGGATCTTTTGAACTTTAGTGACATTTTGCCTATCTTTGAAATAGCTCTTAAATGGGATTTACATATTTCAAGTGCATACAAGAAATTATGGTTTTATCTTGTTCCAAACACTATCCAATGGTACAACCAACATAATCTTTAATCGGATAAGTAACATCATTAGCCTACACACAACACAATGGAGCACAAAGCACACAGTGTCTTTGTCACATGTACATGAACACAGCTACTGCCATGCATCCCAATAAAAAATAGCTGGGTAGGTAGGAAGTATTGATTATCATCGATCATCAAGTTCTTCTTTAAAGTTGAGATTTCTCTATTTTAGCAATATGTTGAGGTCAAGGTGCTCATTGTTGTGTTGATGGCTTGTGCTGAGGTTGTTCGTTGTTATTACCGTAGGTGCCAACATTTCCGGTTTCAATTATCTTATGAGGTGGCATTTCCACTCCACGTTGTTCCTCTCATATGGGTGCCACTCAATGCTATATTTTGTTTTTGTATTTTTGTTTGTAGTAGGGAAGAAAATGTATGTATGTATTTATGTAATGCTAGTCTAAAATAATATTGATGTAACTTCTTGGTGAAACAAAAATTATGGAACTTCTTAGGAAAGTGAATATTTACACAGATTTTTTCCTCGTGAATCTTTGAGTAATGTTGAAGATCTAATTTTGTAAATATTGCAATACTGACATTTTTTATGATTGGTTGTGTGTTGGGAGTTAATGTTACGATGCATCAGACATATATTTGTTAATAATATTTGAAGTTATGAAATTTGTTGTGACCCTTACAATGTGTCAAAAATTGTTTTTAATATACCATATATTTTTTGTTCTAAAATATTTTCTATTTCAGTTACATATTTCTTTTGCTCTATAGTAGGAGGCCAAGAATGACCAACTTGAATGGAAATAAATAGGAATCAAAATGTTAAAACCGAAATAAAGACATGACGTTTATATAGTCTAGTACAATGTAGACATGATTTTTTTTCTTGTTTATATACTTTTCTAACAATATTGGATGTTTTTTATTTGTAAAGTTCATTCATGTGGCTGAGTAGCTAGTATAAATAAATTAAGTTCATTATAAGAAGATTAAGACACTGCAACATCGATGGTAACAATTCAGTCGTTTTTTAGATGATAGAGCAATGGTAATGATTAAGTCATTTTCTTTGTTTAGTTTACGATTTTGCTGATTTTTTTTATTATTGATTTGTTGACACATACTTTAATTCATTATAAATATACCACTTTTGATTTGATGTGTTTGTGTCTTCATCTTTTGTGTTTTTAAAATTCATATTTTTTTCATGAAGTTTAACAGATTGTAAATTAAATAAAACTAAAATTGTTGTGTATGGAATTTGAAGATTGTTTATTAATTGTTATACCTTTTTTATTTGATTTGATGTGCCACATGTGAGAAGCTTCACTAGAAAATAATCCAAGGCACAAATTCTCGGGGCTTTTGTTGACAATTTTGTTGTTGAATGCTTTGATAAGGCGTCGCTTCTTTCTTCTTCAGATTTGGCAAAATTATGGGGCAGAAGATAGTTCACAAAGGGTACTCTGCTCTCATGTCACCAAAGTAGCCAACAAAATGTTCTTGTCATCCAAATTCTAGGTACACAATATTAGTTTGAAAAATGACTTCCGTATGATTAAAGGTCTTACAACGGAATGACAACTCCATAAGGATTTGGCAAAATTATGTAAGGTGAAAGATGTGTCATGAGGTGGTTGTGATCTCACGTAACCAAAAAAACCAACAATACATTCTTGTCGTCCAAATCTATGTAGACAATACCAATTTGAAAAAACTTTCGGCAATTAAAGGTCCTACAACGAAATGACAACTCCATAAAATTTCAAGTCCCATATCGGAAATAAATCTATGAGCTTTCAAGATCCATATTGAGATGGAAGAGGTATTTGAGTAGGGGGCTATCGATTGTGTTGACCATCTCTCTTGGCTTCACTTGTTGGTTCCCCTCTAAATTCACTTGTGTTGTGTGTGCCTCGTGTCGCATGTGAGAGGCTTCGTTGAAAATATAATCCAAGGTGCAAATTTGTAGGCCTTTGCCAACAATTTTGTTGTTGTATGCTTGTGAATGCCTTGATAAAATGCCGCATCTTTCTTTGCCGATTTCGGCAAAATTATATGAGGTGGAAGATGGGTCCCAAAGGTGGTTCTGATCTCGCATAACCAAAGAAACCAACAAAAACATTCTTGCCATCCAAATTCTAGGTAAACTATTAGTCTAAAAAACTTTTGTACGATTAAAGGTCCACCAATGGAATGACAACTCCATAAAAGTTAAGTCCCACATCAAAAATAGATCCAAGGGCTTGCGGGTATCATATTGAATGACAAATGGTTTCATGAATATGCACAGTAATATGAATCTATTTTTGTCATTTATTATAAGAAGGAAGAATGATGGTGTACAAGATATGAACCGTTGATCTCAAGGGCAACAAATTTTGCCATATGCCCTTCATTGGAGTGTGGTCTGCGCCTTTGACATTTCAGCTATATGACATAAACGATAGAAAGAAATACATTGTTAACTCGACAAATCGTATAAATCACCCTTCTAAATCCTTTTATTCTTTCCTCTCGCACAACAAAGCATCCATCAATGGCAAATTGAATTCATAGGTAAAAATGCTAGTCCAAGACGAAGGTGAACAAATAAGAAAAAGAAGAGTGCCTTATCGCTCTCCAACACATCAATGTCCCATCTCTCCACCCTGCACCAGTTTCCTTTCTACATAATATTCTTCTGGCTTCTACTCGTAGCTTCACCTATATGTGTCTCCATTGCACCACCCACGTGCAATTGCTAGTCTTAGGTCTAAGATAAGCTTTACACTGGCTGCTAGGACAACTTATTTAAAACAATGCAGCTTCGTTTCGACGTCTTAAAGTATATTTCTTTTAGCAGAAGAATGATACTGAGGAACATGTGCAACTTAATTCAGAAAATTCTTAATAATCATCCTTTGTCAGAAACTAGGCAGTGAAAAGAATCCCCAATTCAAATCTTGACTTATCAGCTCATGAGATGCAACCAGAAATGGTAGGAGCTGGTGCGTGGTTCAAATTCAAGATTACCAAGTCCTGCGTGTCTATGCATTTTATGCCAGCAATTCTACCAGCAACATGGGAGAGTTAATGGCCGCTATCTCTGGGGCTTAAGCTGGTAAGTAAACTACAAAGTATCCACATACAATAATTGAGGAGACTAGTAGCTCTCAATACACCACCTCCATGGTTGTACCCAATCTAAGAATGATTACTGGAGATCCGACTTGTATGGCATCCCGTATTCCGTATGTTAAACTCACATATTCCAGAAGTGTTTACTTGTTTCACTTACACTTGCCACTGCTGGAGTTAACATGGCAATTTACAAGCACATCCACTAGCCAATTTAGAAGTTCAGACTTTGTATCATGATGAGGCAATCTGCCAGACTTCGTATCATGATGAGGCAATCTGCCAAACTTTGAACCCTTTTGCACAGATGCAACATCTATAAAACCTGATTGGACAAAATACAGCATAATAATGACAATGTTAAGACACACAACTACAAGCACCTCCACTGATTTACAAAACATGTGCCAATTGTCTAGAATTTGTATTATTCTGACTTTAGGGATTCGTCCAATCTTTAGTTACTGCACTTGCAGATAATCCTAGTATTTTTAAAATCTAAAACCATGTTTTTCCTCCTATAGACATGGACCTCCAAAATTTGCCTACCAGTCATCTTGAATGGGACATTTGTTTGATTACAGCTTGTGGGGGGGCGATACTAACCACAAACTTAAAAACAACAGTCTTACCGAAGCTGAAATCAGGGAGATTACAATTAGGCACCTTCATGATCAGATTCCTAATGCCTGTAGAATGATGTGGATCACATGCCATTTGGCTATAGGTATTCAGTGACCCTAATAACTAGTTTTATTGCACCTCATTATCGTCCACCCATCTGCTTCATTCGTATATATCTAAAGGCTTGTGTAAAGAGAGCATTGCATTAATAGTGCTCTTGGACAGAATTGACACTTGCCTGAATTTCCTATTTCCAAACAATCAAACGATTGCTGGGCATTAGCCACAGATCACTTTAGAATAGATGTGAGGAAATAATTTTCCAGAAAATCCTGAATGTCAAGGACAGGCATAATGGCATTGAAGCACTCGCTGCCAAGAAGTTTTCCATCCTGAAGGCTGAGGATCCCTATGTTATCCTTATTCTTGAGGAATTCCAAGCATCTTTGGATTAAAAGCTGTGGACTTACAATGTCAATGGGGAGAAGCATTTGGAAACAGCTGGACAACCAAAAGAAAAGCATTTAGCAAAAAACTTCTCGTCTCCAGACTTATTAGACGCATAAATACTGTAATGCTAAGTTGCACAAAATGCAGAAATACGAATAGTTTCCAAAACAGAAATGCCTTAGGCAATCCCAGCCTCAAGACACCTCAAAAATGGGGAAACAGAACAGGAAACGACTAACATGAAAATATAAAGGCCGTAGATAATTTAAAACTCGTATACAGAAAAATGCATTTATGTTTATGTACTGTATGACCTCCTCAGATTGTCACCATCCAAATACGAGAAAAACCGTTTATCATATGCATGCTTTAATGGTAATGCACTTTTGGAAATTTCGAGACAGAAGATTCAAATGTCTGAAGATAAATCCTTTCGTTTTCCACATCATTTATACACTTTCTGTGGTTGGTGTGGAAGTGGCCACAAAAGTTATGATTTTAATATTCAATTTTGTTAGATAGTATAGTGAACGAGTGTACTTTCACACACATAACATAAGTAGGTCCTTCTACTCATAGTTACCAGGTTTGGAAATCTGATTAAATTCGGAAAGGCAAAAAAATCCGAAAATTCAGAGTTCTCGAAAAAATTCGAAAAAATACGGAAAAATCTGGTTCGGAATATATATACTTACATTATTATAAATTTATATTATTGTATACTTGTATCATTATATATAGACAAATCATACAAAAAAGCATCCATCTACCATAATCATCATCATCATAATGATTCTTTCAAAAGATTGCAAGAAGTTGATTGGTCCAAAAAGGTGCAAAAATGGATTTTATGAAAATAAGAAAAATATTGCCATCAATGTGTAGAGCTCAAGAAAATATACACTTTTAGAGAAGACGACACCTGAAACAGAGCCACAGAATGAAAGTTATGGCACATGCAAGTTTTTGCTGCTACATCTTCCCGGACCCTTTCCAAAAATGGCAAACTTTTTTCTATCCTTTTCACCCAAAAGGAAAAAAATGGTCAAAAAGGAAATTATTTTTTTGCGCAAAAAAATGGCCGAACCGAACCGGATTTATTCGGTTACTTTAAAAAATACGGTTCGAACCGGATTTCATACAAATCTGGCCGAACCTGGTAACTATGCTTCTACTTGATATATATTTTGCTTCGTTGTGTTTATTATATTAAGGACAATGGCATAATACAACCTGAAATGACATTATTGTGAAAATGGTTCTGTATCCTTGTTTTCTACACAATAAAAATTACAGATTTCTTTTTACATTTAATCGGTAACAGTTGAGTTGCTTGAAAATATTTTATTTTGAAAAAGTTGTGCCTTCAAGGGGTATTTGAGAAGCATTCAAGTATACAGGAGAACCTGTCAATATTTTAATTGGGAAAGGCATTTGTGTAGACAAGTCTGCCTACACAATTGGCTCTTTGCGGCAATATATATGCATGTTTTTCAATTTAGCAGTCTTGGTTTCCTAAACAAAAAAAATTAGTGAGGGCAGCACGGGCTTGTGTGGGACCCACACAGACCCCCAAAAACACATGAATTTGCTGGAAAGGGGTCAAAATGGCCATAAACTCCTTGGAAATGTTTACCATGGAGTATTTCGGCGGGTTACAAACATTCCAAGGCCAGAACTGACCCCTCCTATTTTCCTGCAACTTAACTGTAATTTCTCTTATATTTTAATGTTTGCTTTGTTTTTTTATCTTTTATAAGACAACACCAAAAAATCTCTCCTGTAATGTATAGGGGAATTTTTGCGCGGCTTTATCTCCTCTGTTATCAACACTATTTATGAAAGACATAATCTCTGATTGGGCTTAACTCCCTCTCCACGTGTGTGTGCATGCATGTGCCTAGAAGTGTGTGTTCTTTTTATAGTTAAAAAACAGCCAATGAGGAGCAGCCTAGGCATTAAGACTTTAAGTCTTTCAGTAAGAAAATTGGAACTTTCTAGTTCACCAAAGTTTTATTCACCATTAAAAATAATTTTCTGCATCTTAACTTGAGCCTTTTTCTTATTGCTAAAAGCAGAACTAAGTATGAGATGCAATAAAATTTCTTCTACATAACTGATCCATGCATATAGATGCAAGGTGGAAACATAAAAAATCCAACAAAAGAGAAGTTTTGTTGCAATTAATCCAGCACTTGGAAATCAATTCTTCACTTCAATGAAGTTATCAATCTTTGCCAAATTTCCCATATCCAAAATTTTTCAGTTGACACTTCACCATTAAAAAGGGTGTTTCCTGATGTAACTTAAGCCTATTCAGCAACAACACATATAAGAGAAGCTTCTTATTAAGTGTGAGTGAAAGAAGTAAATAAATTCACCTTTTTATAAACAAAACCCAAATATTTGAGCATAGACTCGAGGTGGAGACAAACAAAATTCAGAAAAAAGAATAATATTTTATTGCAATCCGTCCAGCACTAAAACTGTCCAGATAAATGAAGAGGTCGACCTACAAACATTGAATTTTCAATATCTTGAATCTGTGATCTCGTGACATGTATTCATTAACTGGACACATTAGAAGACATTTTTCACACTTATTGCATTGCAAAATGTTAAAATCTCTCTTGTGAGAGATTCAATATTAGTGTTATTGTCAAAACTACGGCTTGTTCAAACTTGCTGGTCATCTTAGTCAACCACTGAATGCAATCATTCTTTATGACAGATTTCCCGAACCCAGGCATCCAGATGCGCCACATGTAATTCTTTTTGGGAAGTGCCAGCCACCATGGCATGGTAGGCTTTCAACCTTATTATATTTATGAAGAATTGGGTAGGGGAAGTTTAAGGATAGATGCAGCTCCTAGACTCTTTGTGGCATCTGCAGAAGTTTTTCTGAAAACCTTGAGTGTGTTCATCCTATCAAATTCTTTAACTGTGTCAGACATAATAAGAAAAGCATTAGTAGATAACCAAAAACACCCTAAGACTAAAACACATTATGCATGAAGGGCGTCAATTTTTTTATAAAAGAGGATCAATACATATTTTTCCTTAAGTAAACCGAATCTACTCAACCCATCACTAAATAAGACAACTAGAGAAAAGCACACATAAGATCTCACATTCTAAATCTGACGAAATTATCATCCACAAAACTCTAGCTTCACTAGAAAACATCAAAAGCGAGATAAGTTTTAACACATTACCCTCTTCCAAGGAAAGCTTTATAGCTTGCTTTTCCAACTTAACTGCAATGGCACTTCGATCAGCCGAAGATAGGTGCTGGAGTCCTAGCATTACATACAACACACAAGCTAAAATTCAGATCATTTGAAACTGGTCGAAATCACAAGAATCCTTTTCGATATACGAATAGATGCAAATTCAAAATTATTGACTGGCTTACCGTGGGAATAGTATTCATTTGACTCGTCACATTTATTCAGAAAAGCTTGCAACCTGTTTAAACGATGCTCAAATCTTGCAAGTAATTCTTTCTCCAAGTTGACACCTTGGGTAGTTAGCTCAGATGAAGCAGACAATGCTAGGAACTTACCCCAATCTGACTCTGATGATGCCATTCTTTGAGATTCCTTTTCCACAGAAGCTATTTGTTCTGCATTATATGCAGGGCTGCTGAGTCCTAACCTAATGGTTTCGCTGTTATCGTGCAGAGTACTTACTTCCACAGAATTTGTCATATTTGTTAAGTTTGGCATGGCAGTGCATATCTTCCCTTGGCCTAAGTCACAATTCTCATACATGATTGGCCTTGGATAGACATGTCTAAAATTAGCTGATGAATTACTTGTGTTATTTTCATTCAACTCCAATGCCAGTTCCTGTGTTGAAAACCTTTCTGATCCTTGCATATCTTTACTCTCTAAGATCTTCATATTTTGGCAAACAGCTTCAACTTTGTCAGCAAAAACTTTGTGTCTCTTGAAGCAATATTTTGAGTTGGAATCAGGTTGTGGTGAGTATGATGCTAAACCTGCTGTTTGTTGTTTTTGGGAAGGACTCAATTTCCTTTTCTTCCCATCATTAGGGTGATGGCTAAGACTTAGGCACAGGTTATTGTTGCTTGCAAGTTCCTGAGAACAAGCGATTGTTTCCATAGAACTTGTAAGTGTAGGAATGTGCTTGAGACCCTTCATTGGAATATTATTAATGGCAGCAGGAAAGTCATTCGTGGAATCGGGAGCACTGTACTGCTCTCTGTCAGTGTTTCCAACCGTTTCTTTAGATTTCAAAATGTTAAAAGTATGTATTACAGGAGGCCAAGGATAAGATGGACCTTCTTTTACAGATATGGGATTAAACTCCTGCAAACCAAGAGTTTCTATTAATTGCAAATTATTTTTAGGCATGATCTGATGACTCATTTCCTTCTGCAGATTGGAAGAGTTTTCCAGTTCAGATGCGTTTCTTGATGATTTCACACTTCCTCCCGTATTTTCTGTGTTACAATTTCCAGATTTGTTAGGCTCAGAGGACACCTGATATGGATTCAGGAGAGACAACTTTTCTGCACCTGAATTGCTTAATGCACTACAGGGAAACTGTAATGACTTCTGCCCTCTCAGGGGCTTGGTAATAGAGAATGACAGCGAGTTTTCTTTATGAAGGCCTGTTGTTATGATGTCTTGTTGATGTACTAGATCATCCGATGCAGATGCAATCCTAGATCCTCTGCAATTTACCTCTTGTGCAGACTCTTTATCGACCTGGCAAGTAGAATGTGGTTCTAATGAGAGAGAAGGATCCAAATATGCAGATTTTGTCTCTGGAGAAAGAATCATTGTTCTTGGCGTTTGCCACATAGGAGTTGAAGGGCCATAAACTGTTTCATGCTTGGTGTCAGTGACATTGGAACAACTACTAGCCTGCACAGTTGAAGATAATTACTTACATCTCCCAATGATATCAAAAAGCGTAATATATTTATCTCTCAAAAATGCAAAATATGTGACACACTGACATCCAATAAGTATCAATGATATAACATCTGGATACCTCTAGATCAACATCAATATATATCAATGATCAAACATAAATCATGTTTAGCTTCCAATTATGCAAAGCATGTGATATAATATTTGATGACACATGAGTGAAGTTTTAGTATAGTCTCAAGTTTCAACACCCCCGGATCAAAATTAATGGCAATGACAAGGGTTTGCTAGGGGTGTGTTGCTAGGGTTTGAGGTCATGATTCCTAGTTTCCCTTCACAAGTAAAATGGGGGATGGAGAGAAAATGCCCCTGAGCTGTGCTGTTTTATAAGGGGACATTTGCGATGCTTTTCCCATCCATGATCCTAGCTGTGCCATGTTGCTAACAAGGGACTCCTGGGCTTTTCGGATTTTCCTGTTCCATCCCCCTTTAAATGACTTGAAAATTGAAATCACAAGAAATTTAAAGGCATATAACATATTTATCTCTAAATTACAGTAAATACACTCGCATTCAGATTTGAAAAGGGACATTTCTTTACATAATAAACTATTGCTATGTTTACATGAAATTCAAAATGTCATGTATATATGTGTAACACCAAATACAACCCGTATTGTAGTATGTTACTAGTGTCAAAAACCAGAAGAGGAAGCCCTAACGAGCTGAGAATGTGTGGAATATCACTCTCTAGAAGCATCATTGCAAATTGCAAATTGAAATGTTGCCAGCAAAAGTTCAATTTTCTGTTTTTCCCTCTGCCGTGGATATATAAGTAATGTCTATGGCTTCCATGGGATTAACAAATCATTTATTTGCCTCAGGGATTAACAAAGCATTACTTTTCCAAAACAAATAAAACATAATATGAAATAACTAACTTGGATATATCTTGTTTTTCGTAAATGTTGTGACCAACCCTAAGTGGTTTTTTGGAAGAGGTGTTCTCCAGCAGTTCTATATACTTGTTTTCCCGTTTCTGCATAAGGAAACTGATGACAACATTCAAAAGTATAATGAAATTATAGTATCAACAAATGTCAAAAATATACTTTTGAGATCATTATTTTCATGATTCGGACATACAAATTGATAAATTACTGACCAAATAAACGTTCCACCAGTTGGTGTTTTTCATACCCGATCCCTCAAGTAAAATAATGTATTATTTTCAACTAAGAACTTCTTAGTTTTACAAAAGACGGTCCTTCAAGAAAATAAGATTCACACACATGATGAAGGTGCTACATACATCTAACTCTAAGTATCAAGAAAATAACGTTGAGTCAGGTTTCTAGGTGATTTAGGCAGTAGCTACTGGAACTAACAGCATTAACGGTTGAAACAATGCAATCTTATAGAATTCAATTAGCAACCACTTGTTAGTTAAAATCAACAACATGTGCTACACAAGTTTTGCTTCATTGAGCTGAGAAAGATGAGGGTCCAAATAAAAATTATATTATCTTCTTGCATAAACTTTCTTATACCGCTATAAGAAAATAGTAAATACTAATTTGCAAAAGCAGCAAGGTTGCTAGCTTCATGCGAGGAAGAGAATAATAGAAAAGTAAGGCAAGCTTCTCAGCCAATTAACTCCATGATTTACAAGATTATGTTTCATTGCATGTAGCAGCTAATAAAAAGTCAAGAAATAACAGGAGATTACAGAAAATAGGAAGAAGCTTTTAGAACATCAGAATGATTCTGAAGAAGAAAAGGCAATTTTAAGTGGGTTGCATCTTAAGGATTGGATATACAAGCATAGCAATTACAGGAGGCAGAAACAGGATAACGATAACAGAAAAAGACGATGACACTGTCACACTATTTTTTTCATGGGGTTGAGGAAAATATGGGCAACACTAAAGCATGGTTGCTGAATAAGCATTAATGACATGGGTGAGTTTGTAACTTTGTACGAATTTATGCATGGGTTTCAGGGAAACAACTTATAAGTTGGCTTATCCCCTGCCATATAGAACGGTATTGAATTACATAGCAGTCACACTTCAGATATGCATGGGTTTCAGGGAAACAACCTATAAGTTGGCTCATCGCATGCTGTATAGAAAGGTATTGAATTAGCAGTCACACTTCACATTAGACTTGGCATCAAAAGAAATATTTGTATAGGGAACTCAAAATTATTCATAAAAATATTCTCAGCTGAGGGCATGGCATACAATGTCCTAATAAGCAGGATTACAAGAAAGATTAAAACTTTTTACTGGGAATCCATCTGCATATCTATTAATTCAAAAAATATAGAGATAAAGTACAAAGATGGTTTACAATAAAAAGGTGGCCAGTTGGTATTCATGGCCCATAAAACGAGTCTCGCAAAACACACGTAACAAGCCAAAATATGGCATGGGAGCTCTTAGAGCAATGCTAGGCACAAGCAGCAACACCAATAGGAGGAGGTGAATCATCACATGAAGGAAGAGAGTCCCAAGTAGACGGCTCCAGCACCACATAACCATACTGCCCATCCTAAATAGTCACGGGAAAAAGACCTTCCTCCCCACCAAAGCAGAGGAGCTAACACACCTGCATCTGCCACAACCGATGCCAAGGATAACCACGAGCAACCAAACTCCAACCACCCCGCTAAGTGGGACAGGTAGAGAAGAGTGCATGTGGGCAGGCTTCAATGCTGTCATGGCGCCAGAGAAGGGGAACCTTTTTGCGGAATGTCCAGCAGGATTCTGCTCATAGTATCAAAGCACTTCCCCAATGATTAAGTGGATCCTGCAAATGCTGGAACTCAAAAGCAACTTTCTGAACTTGAGCCTGAATCTAAAGGAACACAGAGATGTCCATGTGAACTTTTTTGTTATTCAAACAATGTCGTGAAATAATCTCATCATTGAAAATGGATGAGTTCCTATACTTCTATAGCTAAATGAGAATAGTAACTTTGACGAAATTCCAAATGAAAGTAATATAGCTTAACCACTAGGCAATATACCCAAAAATGTGAGCCTCCAAGAGATGGGCTTGGATGGTATGGCAAAAACAAATTTTGAATCCATTTCCGAGCACACTAGCCACGATGGCAAGTCCATAACAGATGCTTGAAGGCCTTTAGCATGTCACAAGCAAGATTTTTGGGGTAAGCAATCCCAAATTATGAAGACGATATCCTTACAACCGTCCTTGCTACACTAAACACCTTAGAAAATGAGCTAACTTTGACTCAAACTTAGCCTTTCAAATATGATTGAGGCGAAAAATCCAAGTCCTGGGTGGAGAGTTCAAATGCCACCGGCTAAGTTTGTTGAGAGCCAAACATAGTTACCTAAGACTCTAGGATGGTGGGACGTAGGGGCAGGGTTTCCAAGACGGCAAATGTTTTTCAAATTTTGGTGACGGCGGGGGGACGGCAAGGGGACAGCTGATAAAAAATATATATATATATTTATTAATTTTAAACATTAATAATTCAATAAACTAAGACTTAAAATTGAAAGTTTGAAGATTGAAACCATTAATGATTAATCCAATTATTCATCACATAAGCCAAGGCCCAAAATGCTATATATTCAATGTTCAAAACTTCAATATGAAAATGAAAATTAAAAACAAGTCTTCAATAATCAACATGAGAAGAGTACAACTACATATGTTATTAAATATTATGTCATAGACTCATAGTCATATAACTCAAAAGTACATATATGATATTATCATATTTCATAACCAAAATGGCAACTCAATAATCACTATTAGAGTTCCTTTGAAGGAACACTCGCAAACCGCTCCTCTTCACTAGAAGTATCTATATCAACATCATCTACATCTGCAAAGGAGATATCAACCAATCCTCGTTGCTCCTGATCTTCGTCAATCTTCCTTGAATCCACAAGATCCACATCCCACCGTAATGTTGGGGTCTCCTTGTACATAGGTGTCTTGCGATCCATGAGACGCAAAGCACTATGTACAAGAATAAGTTTCTCTGCTCTCTTAGAGGTAAGTTTGTTCCTCTTAAGAGAGTGGATCCACCCATATGTTGACCAATTCCTCTCAGAAGCAGAGGAACTAGAAACCTGAGAAAGAAGACAAATAACAAGTGTACATAGCAATCCTGCAGGTCCATACA
Organism: Taxus chinensis; assembly: GCA_019776745.2. Lineage (NCBI taxonomy): Eukaryota > Viridiplantae > Streptophyta > Pinopsida > Cupressales > Taxaceae > Taxus > Taxus chinensis. The sequence goes on along the minus strand of JAHRHJ020003257.1, from coordinate 111,428 downwards.
ATTGCCACCAACTAACTGGACTCTCTTGTGCCAATGTGGTCCTGTCTATCTTTGCTGATTTTTTGTAGCCTTCCAGATAAGCAAACTTGAGCCAATCAGTTCTGACTCATGAACCATCCTCTGCATTATACATTTTTTTAGGGCTTTCAAGAAACCCTTCCTCACCTCCTCATCATCTACAGGGACAACTTTGTTAGGCCTCTTAGTATACCACTTCGGATTTAGTGCATAAAACTTACAACCATGTATAAAGGGGTGTTCAACTTCTCCCATTTCCTATCAATTCTGGACTCGTGAAGTCCTCCAATACATCTTTTTTACGGATGGAAACCCTTCCTCACCTCCTCATCACTCCAAGGACAACTCCGTTGCCTCTTGGTAACCACCTTCATTTAGGCCAAGCATACTATCAATACCCATTCATATATCTCACTCAAGGGACTTAGGGCTGGTAGAATCCCCATATTTTATCCAACAAAACTTTGGCCAAGATACTATGGATGTGATATATCTCACCATCTAAGGCTCTAAATGTTTCTTTCACAACGGAGATACTGCTTTCACCTTCTTCCCATTGCTTAGTCTTGTACCCATCCTACCTAGACCACTCCGATGTCATGACCATACACTGTAATGACTCTTGCAACTCAGCCATCCTATCCATCAAAATAAAGTATGATGCAAAACGTGTGTCCACTGGCTTGAGGAATTCCTTCCTCAAAAAGCTATGGAAGAGTGCCAATGACATATGGTGGTTGCAAATGAACATCTGCACATCTCTAGCATCAACCACTACATTTTTGACCCAATCAATTTTTCCAATGTCTTTTAGTGCATTGTTCATGGCATGCACACATGGGGTCCAAAATATATGCCGGTAATTAGCCTCAACAAGCTTATATGTTGCCCTGCACACGTAAGTTGCATCTGTGACAACCTACACAACGTTGGTGGGGCCAACCTCCTCAATGGCATCTCGCAAAATGGTGAATTGGAACTCTGCATCCTTCTTCTTTCCTGAACAATCAACTGCCCTCAAAAAGTAAGGACCCTCTCTGCATGAAACAATGATATTTATGAGTGGGTGGTGTCTGATATTTGTCCACCCATAGATGATGATGTTGCAACCGTGAGAGACCCATGTGCACCTCATTTCCTCCATCAGTAAGTTAAACTTGGAATAGTTCCTATCCAAGATTGTGGTTCTCAACTTCGTGTCTCTTGGGGGCACATAACTTACACCTGCTTTGGCTACCTTAGCCATAGCCTCCTTGTAATAAGGAGAGCGAGCAACATGAAATGGGATGCCAGTGGCAAAAAAGAATTTTCCAATGGCATCATCAGCCTCTTCTCTAGCCTTTGTATCATACATGTCCACAATTGGATTGGAGGCCACGACCTTTCTCTTCCCCCTACTACCAAAAGTATCCACTTTAGTCACCTCATAAGATGTTGCACCTGCAGTATTTGAGAAACTAGTATTAGTTCTCAGAGAGTGAGAACTAGAAGGGGTGCCACTAACATGACAGACACGAACTTATGGAACTTTTTCTATCATATCTCCATTATACAACCTCACCATTTCTGCCCTCTCTTCAAGTGATAGTTGTCCACATATGCCTACACCTTTCCCTGGGATGTGCAATAAGTGTGCATTCAACCTAGTAATGCTGCCTGACCAAGATAATGAGCATATGTTGCACTTCCATGTTTTAGTCCCCCCTGAAATGTTTGATCTAGGACCCTCAATAATTTGACAAAATTGTTTCAAAGGTTTTTTCTTTTCAAAAGGTCCTCTAGCATACTTGTTCAACATTGTGGAGGGGCAACTGAACTTGTCAACACTCCCATGTGAACTATTAGTATTAGGTGTTTATGTTCTTCTTTCTCCTTGCACACCCATCTCATCACCCATTTCAACCTCACATTCAGCTTCATAATCACTGTCTGAACTCATTTTGGGGCTGCAATAATTAAAAAATAAAACAATATAACTATATGTTATAATTCAATTTAACACACTTTGCATTTAGAATTAAAAAAATTAAAAAGCAAGTATACTTATTTAAGTTTTTTAATTTTAACCATGTTTGATTTTTAAAAAAGAAAAAAAAGCAATGCACAAATGGCAAATGCCCTTGTTTAACTCATTTTCTCATTTGGAAATTGAAAAAAAAACAGCAATGAATAACATTTAGAAATCTTTTTAAAAACAAGCAATGCAATGCCCCCCTTTATCGTATTTCCTCCCTTGTTAATCCAAATAGAAAATAACAAAAAAAAGCAATGAATACACTTAAAAACAAAAAAAAAAAGCAATGAATACATTTAAAAATTTTTAAAAAATTTGTGGAGCAATGCAAATGCCCTCCCTTTATCTCATTCCCTCCCTTGCTAATCCAAATACAAAATAACAAAAAAAAAAAGGGGCAATGAATACTCATAACATTAAAAAAAAAGCAATGAATACATTTAGAAATTTAAAAAAAAGCAGCAATGGAATGCCTTCCCTTTATCTCATTCTCTCCAATCCAAATAGAAAATAACAAAAAAAAAAAATGAATACACTTGCAAATTAAAAAAATAAAAGCAATGCCTTCCCTTATTTATCTCACAAGGAACTTTGCATTTGGAATTTAAAAAAAAGCAAAGGGTGATTGTATATGCATACCTCTTGACTCTTGCTCTTACTCCTTGCTCTTGCTCTTTGCTCCTTGCTCTTTGAAAATGCTCTTCTTTTTACTCTTGCTCTTTGCTTTGTGTGATTACAATGAGTGTGAGATGTGCTTTTTATAAGTTTTTTAGAGGCTTTTAAGGTTAGGGTAAAATAGTAAAATATTAGAATTGAGTTAGAAGAATAAAATAAAGCATTGAAAAATTGATGAGGGCCCTTGGTTCTGGGGTTCGGCGGGGCATCAATTTACTACCCCATGGTTACAACACATTTTGAATCTCAATTCCTACTCCATTTCGCGTGTACCTTGTTTGGGTAAACTGCCAAATCTCCCTCTCAATTTTTTTCTTTCTCTGGAAGAAATAGGCAATTCCCTTGGAAGGTTCATAAAACAGGATAAGCTTAATTACAGAGTGGGCTGCTCACCTTGATGTCAGGATCTAAAACACGTTGAGAGTAGATCTTAGTAAAGGATTACCAGATAAAAAGAGGCTCAAGATGGGAGACATGACTCACATACAAACTCTCGACTTGAAAATACAGACTTTCAACTGCAAAATTGCAGGACTCCAGACCACCTAGTGCAAGTACTGCTACTACCCTCATAACTATAACTTACGAAAGTGAAAGCTTCAAAGAAAAAAGTTTCTAAATTTTGCAGCTGATCGATCTGAGGACTATTTGGACTCTGATACAACAAAATCAAGAAGCCAAAGATGCCAGATCAAACAGTCGGCGATGTTAGCTATCCTGTTGTAGCTGAGGAAGATGCTAAAACATTAAACCGGTTGCATCACTGATTGTACAACTGTTGTGGGATAAACAAGGTTCAAACCTGGTGCCCTTCTCCCACTTTGGAGTCACCTACTCCAGGATGACTAAGAGACCTCATCAATCTGACCATTCTGATTCGGATAAGACAATGGTGCCATCGCTTTAGATCAAGGAACTTAGATTGCACCCCTTAAAACGTTGGCTTTAACACTTTTGTCGGGTTCAGAGGAACACCTAATGGGAAATTGGCATTGGTGCGTTCGAAAAAGGGGAAGAAGGGTAAGCACTAATTCCTCATTACCCTTTACTTATCGCTTCCCTTCTTCAAGCACATTTGTTGTACGCCTCTTGGTAACTAAATCCCTTCTTTGTACCGTTTAAACTTTTCGGGTTGCATCTCCTATCTCCTTTACTTGTCATTCTTCTTGTTGAATCTTGCTCGAACAGCTACGGAAGAACGCCGTACATATTTCCTTATTAGTCCAAGCTTCGTTGCTTTCTGCGACTGCAGCAAAACTTCGCTTTGTTCTCTTTGGTAGTTCGAACCCTGGACGGATGAAACTTCTTTAAAACAGGTAGATAGTGTCTAGGAGTTTCTTCGTAAACTCTCTTTAAAACTTTTCTTCTTCTTTGTAAAGGATTTGGGTCCTTTCAAAACCCTCACTTTACCCTTTTCCAAAAATAAATAAAACATTGAATTTAAGTTTTTTTAGTTTTTTTTATGTTTTAATGTTTAAGGCACCCGGGATGTCACGACGTCCCCTATGTTGTCCCCTAAAAATTGCAGCACAAGGACATCCCAGGTGCATTCCCTAACCTTAGGGGATGTCCTCAGAATGTCCCCTTTTTTTAAAAATCCGGGACGTCAGGGAAAAGGGGGGGTGCATGTCCCCGCATAATACTGGAGCCAAAGAAAAGGGGCAAAGAATTATATAAAGCAGGCTTGGAGAATTATTTCTGAAAGTTGTATCAAAATTCCAAAGCCAATCTTTCCACCATGCAGCACACAGTTGAAGACTCAACTTATGCATCATGACATCAAGCATGAGCTCTTGAATCCACATGATGGAAGGCAAGAAGCTTATATTTCTTCTGAACAATGGGCCATGGAGTCCAATCTCACAATGAAACAAGATCACAAATAATATGAATGGCCCTTTTAAAGAGCCCAAGTGCTTTGAATTCCTGGAGTTTCTGTTAATGGTTGGCTATTACTAGTGATGATGGGAGAATGCCAAATATTATGGTCATTGAAAGAGAGGACAGATCTAAACCCATCGCCAACCCATTTGAGAACAGTTTCATAGACTCAAAGGATTTCTAATTGCTTTGGGCAACAAAAGTGCCTTCAATCTTATTGAGGGTGGCGGTAATGAGAAGAATATGAAACACTGGGCCATTCAAATCTTTCTCACCATACCTCCTGCAAAAATGCAATACCTAAGAAGAATATCCCATGCCTGTGAGCCCTTAATAGCTTGAACAACTCACTTAGAGCTGAAGACAATACTTTGTCTATGGACATCGATAATGCTAATACTTCCTTTATCTTGATGAAGGCAACAAATGTCCCAAGCAATTCTATGTAATCCGTGAGTCATCTTAGTGTTAGCCTATAGAAAATCTTGAAGGAGCTTGGCAAGCTTATCATAAGTTGCCTTAAATGGAGCCCAACTTATAAAAACAATGATTCGCTGCAAGAATCTTGTTGAAAACCTTGAATTTACCTGCCAAAGACAAGGGCTTGGTAATCTAGTTGGATTTCTTCTTCTCAACCCATTGCAAAACATTCCACGAAAGAGGATACACTTTTTTCGAAGGCAAAAGGGGATGCCTAGAAATTTAAACATCTCTCCTCTTTATATCCATTATTATCAAGCCATTATGGCATCAACATCATATTTTGGCAATGGCATTGAGAGAAATAGCATTTCCAAAGTATATACCTGTGATTTAGAACTCGTCATTTTTCATCAAATACTGGCGATAAATCGCAAGTCAAACCTGTAACGAGAAACCACTAGGAAACTAGGTGAGTTTCGTTGAGTAATTATTGCATTACTAGGCGAAACTTGCCAAGTTTCTCAGGTCGATTCAACTGGCAAAGAATCTAACAACTAGGTCAAAAAAGCCATTTTATTCCAAAAACAAAGTTGCATTTGACTTTTTCCTCTACAAATACAATGATTCGATGAATGTGATTAATTGGCACTAACAATAGTCCATACAACTTGTACTTGACGAAAAATGACGAGTTTTAAATCAAACCCTGAATTTATATGTTTTTAAAGTAGGGATAAAGTTACTGAAAAACTCCCAAGTCCCAAGTACTAGTCAAAATTTTGGGTTGTTAAGTAATGTCCAAGTATGAGTTTTTGAACTGTGGTCCATACAAATTAGATTGAACGCTTTTGGATAAAATTGTTTGGGTATTTTAGCTCAAGGTTTCAAATTACACTTTGTGATCCATCATCAAGATGAGAATAGAATAGAGTAAGCATGACAAAGCTTTGTAGAACGAGGCTTCATTCTTGGCAAGTATAAGAAAAGAGTTGTTAGAAAATTAACCATTAAGAAGTTGACTCTTTCTATCATGGAGTGTAATGCTCTTAATGAAACCTTTCTCGCTTTGCAGACTAACAGATGTCAAAGGCCTCCACGCCCAGAACATATAAAGAAAGAGCAAGTGGGCAACCCTATCTGATCGAACGAAAAAGGCCAAACCTCTTAGGTTTATGTCCATCAATAGTTAAACAAACCGACACTTCTACAAAAAGGGTTTGAATGGCAGAAACAAAAATAATCCAAACCCTACAACTTTCAACGTGGCAAGAATGAACAACCACTAAATGCAATCATGGGATTTCTCAATGACAAGTTTGAAAAACAAAACAGGCTCGAGTCCACTCCACCCATTCCTAAACAATAATATTATAAAGAATATATTGGCTTTTGATGACCCCTGATTATTTTTCTAACAAACAAGAACGGGGTTGCAAAAGGATCGTAAGGTTTTTGGCAAGAATCTTGAAGGACACATTCAACAAGGTGATTGGTCTCTAACTAGTATTTAATTCTGGATCACGAATATTAGGAACAAATTTGATACTTCCTTGATAAATAATGTTTCCTAAGGAATTAGATTGTAGAGCTTCTTTGTAAACCTAAAGCATGTCTGGTCCAACAAAATGCCATGTGGCTTTATTAAATTTACAAGAAAAATCATCAATCCCTGGAGCTTTGTCATTAGCCATTTGAAGCAATGCTACATGAAGCTCTTCTAACAAGAGAACTACATTATCTTTTATGCATAAGGGGGCTAAGCTTGCATAGAACAACATCAAGACACTCCTCAAAGCTTGAGTTTGCTCTTAAGAATCATCCTTTGCCCGAAATAGTAGTTTATAGTGATCTATCCTTGGATATCTCAAGAAGCCTAGTGAGTCAACTATGAAAAAATTTGATGGCTTTGATTTGCTCTCCAACCTGCATAGCACATAAAGATTTAAGAATTCTTTCAAAGTCATATCGCCAACTTTAAGCCAATGAAGGCGGGCATAGATTTGAGTTCCTTTAGCCTCATGGCACTCCACAAGTTTAAGCTTGAGTTTGAGACAAGCAACCACAAACTGTAACTAAGTATCAAAAGGGTTATTCAAGTCGGGATGAAACTGGTGAGAATCTTTAGTCAAGGTGCTATCAGCTCTTTTACACATTCTTGCCACTTGCTAGCCATGTTGCTTGAGAAGGAGGCAGTGTAATCCAATTGGCATCATATGGACGCCATGGCACCAAGTTTCAGACTCTAACAATGAGCTGAAAAGTGCCTTCCTGAGCAAGAAAAGAAGTTTTCATAAAGAATTGCATACAAGAGACTTTCTATAACCCGTCACCCCAGACAAACTGGAAACTGTTGGGGTTATGATAAAAAACAACCACTTCCAAGTGATCCTTGACAACCGCCCACTACTGACTTGTAAATTGAACACATGTTGCTCAATAAGCATGACATGAAAAGATGTTTGAGAACACAATAAGGGCCCACTTGGAAGTTAAGACCATGTAAACCATGGATTTGTGCTATCAAACTACCACCAAAAGTTAGAGTCTAACAATCTGCATCGGTTTTAGAATAAAAGCAAGCTTCACGCTTGTTAACGCACCAACGCATCAGTCTAGCACCTTCCTTGTCCATGGAAGTTTCAAATATATAAAAATTATTACATATCAACCAATTGTCCAAAGCAAGATTATTAACAAGCCAACACCCTAACTCCACCCTTTTTGGACCGTGATTAGGTATGTTGCAAGGTTTTCTGGGTGCGCAAGTGTGGAGGTATGCAAAGTTTGTGTACACAACACCCAATGCATATGAAATTAAGGGAAATGTACCCAGTGCACTAGGGTGTGTTATTTTTCCTTGGCTGTGGATTTGAATGCTAATGTGTATTTGGTGCAACCCGAATATTGTCGAGTACATGCACTCAGAAAACCTTGGCATGGAAATATTCACAAGGCCCACTGCCCGACCAGATATCATGTGTGGCCCACACAAAATGGGTGCATCAAATCTTCCCTCGAGTAACTTACGACAAAGGCAAACATAAGGGAAATCAAAATAGCCACCACTGCCCTCATGCGAGATGGTGTAGTGTGAAGCATCAAACCAAATGCTCTTTACAGAAATTTACAAAAGAAATCTAGAAACTATAGCTTCTTGAAGGAAATAATGTCAAAGCCACCAAGCCACTAACATGCAAACCTATTAATGATTTCTCTGGAAGTCTTTGTAAGGCCACACATGTTACATGAGAGAATATTCATGTGGAGGAATCCTCCATAAGAGGTTCTCCTTGACCATCATCATTTGTTAGCACCACAAACTAGTTTCCTAAAAATGTATGTTGGTTTGGATGAAGAAAATCACCAAGCGAAATGGAGCGATGCTTTCCCCATTATCTCCCCTCGGTGATTTGTTACTACCACAAGGTGGGTTTACAAGACTGCTTGGAGGGCAGCCAAATTGCAAATAATGTCCCAACACTCAAAATATTTCCTTCAATAAATAAAGCTTGGGGAGTTTGTCTCTACAAGATAGGGTTTAGCAGAGGACCCCTGGCCTCAACTTTCTTAAAAACCTATTGTTGTAGTTTGGCATTAACATCTGCACCTCCCACTTTACAATTTTTGGGTATAGTCACGCCCATGGTAATCCATCCTGCCTCTTTCTCAGTCATTGCAGAACCTCAGTGGCTGATTTGAGTTTTGAACGGGCCATGAGAAGACAATCTCGTAGCTTACGGTCAATGGCTTAGCAATGGAAACAAGTATTAGGCAAGTTGATATCAACTAGTTTCTGAGGAAAATGACAAGAACCCACTTGAATATTCAAAGATTCTTTCAAATCTTTTGTGAGGTCTACTTCAACACAAACCAGTTTGTGGGGTCGAGCAAAGTATGACTTATCATGCTCATGACAAATTAAACAACCCAGAATATGACTTACTATGCTTAACAAATTAAACACCCTAAGGGTTTTCCTAGCTGGTCTAAAAATAACCACAGCGGAATCAGCAATCTTGGCAGCTCAACTCAAACGGAGACCTTGAGAGAGGCCTGCTTTGAGACCTTAACATCATTAAGGTGTTTCACATGAACCAACAAGAAGTTGTATTTAAAAGTGCATGCACCTACAGAGCTTCCTCAAAAGAAAACAAAAGAAAAGCCTTTCATAAGGTTATGGACTCCAAAGAATTCAATACCATACGGCTCCCAAGCATACTTAACCCAGAAGGTAGGGGATCTCAAAGGGAATACAGCTGACATGATAAGCAATAAAATCATTATTCTCACACTAATTGCATATGGAATTAACAACATCAACAGCTAAGAACACATCTACAGATTGAAAGGGACTAATCAATGTCATTACCTAGGGATAGATTTCAAGAAACAATTTCCACGTTCACTTTGGTGCCATGCTCCCTGCCTTTTGCAGCAAAATTTGCAGTCAGCTGGTTCAGAGCCATATGAATAGGAAGAATCACCCTATGGCAGGAGTAAATGCCAAAACTAAAACATGCCTATAATGTCCCATCGAGACGGTATGACAGCCTCAGAAAACAAGAAGAGAGAGAAAACCTAGAGGCGTACACATATGAAACCCTAGAAAAGCTAAAAACCCACCAATGTTTGATCAAAAGCAACTTAGCTTTAAAACTTTTAAAATGCTTTGGTGTTAATTGAAGAGAAATAGACCCAATAAACTTATGCAAGAGAAGCTACACTAACAGAATCTTAAGCTATCATGGAAAAGAAAAATAGTACACATCCTATACACAAGATTTTCACCCAGGAAAAACCTACCACAATAACCTTCTTAGTTATTGCATTAATTCCACTGTTTTACAATAACATACTTTAAATTTATTTCTTAAACCTACTGGCTTTGCGAGAATTTGAGAAAGTAGAAATAGTGGTCTTAGAAACTCCCTGTATGATATTACAATTCAATGGGTAGAAATACCGGTCTTAGAAACTGCCAATACACCATACCATGGATATAAAACTATGGGTCATAAATTATAGGTGAAAACCACCCATGTGGACCTGAAACCAAATATAGGGACCCCAAAAAATATCAGGGGCTCTTGTTCCCAAAACCCCCCATGAGGGGCCCATCGCCCCTCACACCCCCAATCAAGGTGATGCCCCCAAACCCCACACAACATGTCAAGCTGTATGTCGTCCCTAAGTGTATGGTCTATAAGGCAGGTAAATCATGCAAAATATACAACACATTTCCAACATTAACAATCTGTAAACATGTCCCCCTACTAAGGAGGCCGGCCTAGGTAAGCCCACTAGGACCTTAGTTAGGTGGTCTCATCCCAGAGCCTGAGGGTTAAATTAAACTTTGACAATGCCTTTAAAGGCAATCCTGGTGCTGCAAGGGGTATGGTTCTTATTAGAGATAGCAAAAGCAGTGTCATTGGTGTGTACTCTTAAAATTCTTTACGCATCAAACAATGAAGCCAAAGCTCAGGGTCTTTTTGAAGATTTGAAACAGCTGCCACTCAGGCTCCAATTGTTGGTCAGCTGTTTTAGAAGACAGGCCATTGGTTTGTATAGTTACTTATTCCTTTCATTGGAGGTCAAAGTCGATTGACAGTGGCAATGTGTGGAAACCTTGATTGTCACTCTGGTTGATAAGATCATTAGATGTTAACAATAGACTTCTTTTGAAGAAACTTTCCCCCTTGTTGACAATGTTCTGCTTCAAGGAACTGCAATGCTTGGAGTGGATTTGTCAAATGGAAAACTCCCAGCAGATTAGAGTGATCATATGTTCATTTATCTTTGCATCAGATACCGAAATGGGGTCACATATATTTCTGGTCAGGATGTCTTACTCTTTTGTCCTTTAGATGCAACAGGTGAGGCACCCATCAATCAGACAGAAAATATAAATTTATCACAAATATGTGAAGTGTATATTTCTGGTCAGCATCTGTCCTTTTGATTCAGTGGGTGGGGCACCCATTGTTGACCCCCATTGACCAATTAGAATATACACATTCATTGCAAATATGTGAAGAGAACAATATAACAAAATGGTGGTCAAATTAGAAAATGTTGCCACTAGCTTGGAGCCCACGAGAGTGTACGATAGAATTGGCAATCCAAGATCTTGATATACTATATCCTAAAGAGGTTAACCATCCGAGAATAAGATGCCCAAGATAATAATCAAGATTGAGAGCGCTTGAATTATTTATTGCAAATATGTGGAGATAACAATAAGATAAAACGGGGGCCAAAATAGCAAATACAACCACTAGCTTGGAGCTCATGAGAATGGATCATAAAATTGGAGATTCTGGGATCTTGATACACCATATGCTAAAGAGGTGAACTATGCGAGAAATACTATGCCCAAGATAATAAACAAGATTGAGAGCACTTCAATTTCAAAGGATGGCAGCAATGCATTGTTTTTCTTTACAAGGGATATTCTCCATCCTTTAATTGAATTCATGAAGGATGGCATCAGTGCATTATTGGCTACACAAACTGTTATTTAACTCATAGAGGTCACAAGGCAAGGAAGCCACCACAGCAGCCATATAGAACTTGAATAATAGCCACGGCAGGAAAGAGGAAGATTGAAGCAACATAAGCTGAGGAGGAAGTGGAAGTCCATAGCACGTCATTTTATTATCCAATCTAATGGGCAGAAAACTGTGGCACTTTGAGAAATGTGCAGAGCAGAGAAAAGGCAAGAGCCATAATGAAATAATCCAGTGCGTTTTGGTGTTTATAAGGATGCACCGTGGCAGTACTGTATACTTTTAAAATTATGGGCACGATCTTAAAGTTGTATGGTATATATCTAAAGTAACTAGAATTATCTTGAATCTCAGATCTGGATTGGCAATCTTTTGGAAAGACATGTTAAAAAACTCTTTCTTGAGGTGCAGCAGAACTTTGATGGGGATGGCACAATTGTTAGAAACAAGATATAAGGTATAAGGTACTAGGAATATGGATCTGAATGATAAGAGTGGTGGACGCATAACCAATATATGATGGGACCTGAGAAGGGAAAGTTTAAGGATAAGGATGATCATACAACCTTCAGGGTTGTTTAATGATGCTTTTTTTATTATTTTTTTATGTTGAACCGGTGGAAACTATGTCTTTGTTTTTATATTGCAATATGACAGTAAGGTAGATTTTTTGGGTTTATCGTACGGTTTATATTTGGGCTTTGCCCTCATTATACTAAACTGGTTGATTTCCTAATAGGGCTTTATTCTGGTATGTATGGTTGATACTCTACTGATTTGCAGGTCTTATAATTTTTTTGAACTCTTCACAATATTAAAAGAAATAATTAATAACTAGAATTATGACCAATCACCCACTAGGTATAGCTGAGGTGAATGTACTGTGCTGTTATAAAATAAATCTTCTCTCCAATTTCTGTGTATAAAAAACAAGTAATTGATAAAGATGTGTGATGATAAATGTTTCATCACAAATACCGCAATACACTGAAAAAGACAAAGACAACAATAGCAAAGAAATGTGCACAAAAATAAATTTTTGTAGCCATATATCCAATTATTCCAACTACACACGACTTGTCAATAACAGGCTGAAATTTTTCTCAACATGGATAATCTATAACTTCATAAGCATAATAAGCCTTACATCGGCTGGGTCTATCTTATGGCAAGACAAAACAGATCCAACTGTCTGGGGATTCTGATTACATACTTAGAACAACAGTGTCAACAAGAGGACAGTCTTCCAAAAATTAATTTACTTCCTGATCTGCATCTTAACAAGCTGAATCTTCTTACTTCTTTCACGAACCTAGCTGCCAAAAAATACCAGAAACTTACAGGGAATCATGATGCTGTGTTTACATTTTCCAGACTGAAAGAATTATTTATACTAAATAAATTTAAATAGAGGCAACATACAGGTGAAGACAGAGATTGTGCATTTATTATTCATATGTAAACATAAGAATGTGAAACCATAAGCAAAAACAACTTGATCATTTGGCAATGTGGGGCCCTGCCAAGCGTTTCTTCTTAAATAAGCCTGCTCAATCTATGCAATTTTGTTAGCAGAGAGTTTCTTCGTACATGTAGAATTGTACCAAATCCCTCGCGAAGAGGGCAATGGGGTTAAAATCCTTAGAACCTGAAAAAGAGCTCCTGCACCATCAAACTTCAGAGAATTGCATCTTGATGGTGCAGTAAGAGCAGCCCTGGGCTGTTGGGAGGTGAGTTTTCAGGGACGATACGGGTTGGTCACTGCCTTTTATGCCTAAGAGCATGCCATTAGTACTGACAATAAGACAGAGATAGAAGCCATTGCAGAATATAGATTTTAAATTAAACATCAGAAATCTAAATATTGAGGGAGATTCAGCTACCATTGTCAATTGTTTTAAACAAGGGCAATACCATGTTTGGACTCATAACTTTCCCATAGAGGAGATTGAACGTCTAAAGGGAAATTCCAAAAGCCTAAAGGCTGGGTCATGTATGTAGACAGACAAACAAGATGACATAATTTTTTATTACAGAGTTCATTCACCCATTTGTATTAGCTCCCGCATAGGAAATACTGATGGAAAGGACAGAACCGTTTTATGGCACATGGGATTATTTATTTTCACTGTTTGCATTCACAATTCACAGCCTCCAAAGTAACTGATTGTCTGGAATCAGAAAGGAGTGAATGAGACAAGGAAAGTGACCATGAATTGGTCCTCGTGGATCCATATGTCATTGGCACTATGTAAGCCAATACCTTCACCACTCATATCACATTTTGGCAATTTATTATTCTGAGTTGTCTCTGACATTTTAGCTTTTCTTTTCAAACAAATATGGATGAAGAATGCAGCAGTGGAAATTTTGAAAGTATAGGGGTTAGCAAGGCTAATGATAAGATTACCAAGGAGTAAATTGAGCTGCAAACGCATACGGATTACCAAGCAAAACTGACAAGCGGGGGCTGACACAAATAAGAAGATGAAATTTGCTGAGAAAAGGATACAGAAAGTTGATTTAGATGTTAACATGCATTATCCTTAGGGGCTAAGAATGGCCAATCAGACTGAAAAGTAGCACATGGTCAAAGTACACAATAGGAGTGCCCAGTGGATCTCTAATAAAGTATGCATACCTCGAGTTAAAGAAAGTAACAAAGCAGTGAAATCTGAAACGAAAAAAGATCATGAAGCAATAAAACCCCTAGATGCAATGCCTGAGAACTCAAACCTATTTCTAGCATCCCCTCTCCTGACATTCAAAGTCAAGGAGGAGGGGGTTCATGATACTTGTTTATGAATGTTGTCCCAGTGATCTCGTCTAGAGATTGGGAAATTTTTGAAACCCTCATCAATATAGAGGATGAAACCCAACTGACATGATGCTATAAGTGTGCTCAGCATGCCTGCCCATGAGTACTTTGATTGCCTGTGGCTTTAATGGCCAGCAACATAGGCTAAAATATCATGAAGAAACCATGGAGTATTTGCAGGCTCTGCTTGACCTAACGGAAAATATAGATAAGAAGATGGATGCCAGGCTCTCGTATTCGAGAATTTTGCTAGTGAATATTGCCGATAAAGTGGAGGGAAACAATAATCAGGCTCCAAAGATGATGATGCCTATTACTTAGCAGCTCAGCTAAACTTGTCATCCCCAGGCTTTGATATTTGGGTTTTTCTAACAACTGCTGCTGCTTCCATACTCATGGGGTAATGGTCCTTGTACAGGTTTGTCTCACTTTAAGTTACGCTCTCCGGCCATTTTCGCTCTCAGACCAGTATACGCACATATGAACACATTTTTTATCTACCCCAAACTTATTATAACCGATGGCCATTTTTGTCTATGTTATGGTAGCTACAGCGTCTCATATTCCAGCCTATTTGGGATGCACAAGGTTGGTGGTGGAAGCTCAAATTGGTCAGACTCTGCAACCATTGTAACAGCTAGAATCTCCGTGATGCATCTATTTTGATGTGCCTAGTCCAAAGTTGATAAAATCTTCAACAGCTTACTTCAAAAAATAGAATAAAAAGAAAAGCAAAGCATCTGTTGAACATTGATGGGTAATTTTGTTTTTCTGTGAAAACAAGAAAATATGACAACCCAACAGAAAAATATCCACATCCTGCAAACCCAAAGAAGATATTTACCCTTACCTGAAGTTCCATCCATGGAGGTAAAGTAATGCCGTCGTTGCCAAATTTCTGCAGCGAAAAACTTGCCTGCAACAAACAAGTTGAAAAGAAATATACCCAATTCCAAAAAGCTGCCAAAATTCGAGTTTAAATAAGTTGAACTTCATTTCAGTTTGGGGCCCATTTTAGTAGGCAGGGGAAAACGAGATCTGTTAATGGAGGAGCACAGACAAGATCTGGTGTGACCGTTGGGGACAGGGAAAGAGAGTTTCTTAAATTCAAAAACAAATAAACTACATCAAAATATCGGGCGAAAATAAAGCACAGTTTCCCAGATACCCAGCTTATTTATTATTACCTCTGTTTCAGCAATGCCGGAACACTTACAAACCCCATCAATCGTTTTAAGCACTATTTATGAACTCAATTTGAAAGAGATTTTTTTTTTTTTTCGCTTTTTAAACAATTTCAGACTCACGCCAATTTAATAAAAAAAAAAATTGACTATGTGTGTGCAATTTATTCTCTTTAAAGGGTTATACGTTTCTTTTCAAACAACTTTACTTACACCTATATTTACACCTACAATTAATAGGTGTATGTTGAATATATTTATCTTAAAATGATTGTAGATATTAATCTTGAGATCTTTATTTTGAGTTTTTTAAATGATTATTTTTATTAGAGGTTCCACACTAATAGATAAATTAATTATTTGTTTATTAATTATCTTTTGATTTTGATTAGTGATAGAGAGCTTCAATCTAACTCCACCTTTGTATGGTGTTCAAAAATATTTTTTCGAATAAAAAATATGACCTCCATTATATGTCTTTGGTAAGCATTTTTAATTGACACATCATATTATTCCACTCCACCACCAACCTCTGGGTACCATTCATCAACAACACCTATGTCTATAATATCAATCTTAATGTGTATATCTTGGAATTGTCATATATATTTTCATATTGAAGGGTTCCACATTATCAATGAACCCATCACATTTTTCACAAATGTTTTGTTGTTGGGTTTGGGAGAAAAAGGTCTCCAAACTCCCTTATATGCTAAAGATATCACGATTTTTCCATCGCCTTGGTTAAGTGAGAAAAAAAATAGTCATACACCAATCAAATACACCTCACATATTAGAATGACAATTTTTATTGATATCTTACGCTATTGTCACATAATTTTATATACTGAAAGGTTTCGCATTAATTAACGGATCCATCGCAATTTCTTAAATACTCGGGTGGTTAATGATAGATGGCCTCAATCTAATTACATCATTTTGTCAGACTCCAATAAATCCTTCCAAAAAAAATTTGTGTTCCAAATTTCACTATATTTCCAAGATATCGCGAAACATTCTTCATTAAATAAAAAACAAAACTACCATATAACAATCAACTAAATATTAAATTTAAAATCAATTATTGTTATTAATATGTCACAATATTACACTTCACGAATATAACAAATGGTGAATTAAAAACTATATTTAAACAATAATTCCAATAATCAATAATTTGAGTGATACTTTTAAATAAAGTTTTGATGTAATATTGGTGGTCCACAAAAAAGTTGAAGCATTATATGTTTAGACAAAAATAGGATGTTTTTTAATATTCAAAGTAATTATTTAAAAATGAGGGATATATATTGCTATAGGTAATGAAGCCACCACTAAATCCAACTATTTTTTTATTTTTTTTTGACATGTGTGATTGTTTACGAGGTGCACTTTCATACTCCAAAAAAATCAGAACGCAACATGTTCTGTTTGAGGTACGTATACGCCGTTTATTCGGCCCTTTTCAATTAATAAACTTATTATATTTTTTTTTAGTTTTTTACTTACAAATTTTGTGCATAAAGAAAAGAGTTTCAAATTCTATCAAAATAAATAAAAATTAAGTGATAATCAAATAAATGTCAAATTTAATGTATAGACTAAAAGTTAACTTGGTTACATCATTAGATCTCATTGTTTGTTGCCATTGGAAAATGCCTATTGGTATGATGAAATGTATGTATGAGTTTTACTAATTAAAATTTGAAATAGATAACAAGTATATGTTGTAATATTATTCCCAAAATTATAATGATATACAATGAATGAAAATTTGAAGAATGCCTGAGCTGCCATGTGAGTATTTCATTACACGTAGTGTTTCACATTGCATTAGCTTTTCCATTTTCTCTTTGAACAAGGTGATGTCAGAGATGCCAACTATAGTGTTGGTCTCCTCTATATTTGCTAAGATTGAATTGGTACTTTGTCACAAGTAATTCAAATCTTTTGTTCATTACGAAATTTTCACCCTCATAACTTTACACACACACACACAAGTATATGTATGTGTATATATACATAAATAAGCATGTGTGTGTGTGTGTGTATATATATATATATATATATATATATATATATATACACACATATATATGTATATATGTATGTCTATATAAATACATATACATGTATATATGTATGTGTACATATACACACACATATATATACATATACATATATGCATATGTGCATATACATATACATACATACATACATACATACATATGTGTGTGTATGTGTAGACACACATATATTTCAAAAAAAAATTAGCCAAATACCGTAGTCTACACTTTTTTTTACTTTAATGTTTTTTTCCCGTTTAAAAATTCAACCCATTGCTTTTTTCATTTATGTGGGGAGAAAAACCCCCCAATTCAAACTCCTCAAAATTGAGAAAAAAAAAACCTTCACTCCCTAACAATTGAGTGTTATAGACAATGGCAATGAGACATTGAGATAACAGAGTCACCGGAAGATGTCATTTATATTTTTCATAGGTTGCATCTACCTCTCTAGATTGTGCGTTGCAAAGTCTTATTGTTGGATCTAATGTTATAATGGTGCTCCCTAAGGGGTAATTTAATGTAATTATTTGTTATTATAAGGCACACACTGGCCATGGTTTCGAACAACAGTCTTGTTATTCTATTTATCTCTTTTATTGGTTGCATGGGAAATTATATACAGAGGGAATTGGCAAGTTTTAGGATATGCGCGGTTCCATGATTCCTTTTTTTTGTTTTCTGCCAGTGAAAAGAAAGATGCAAATCTTAATACATATCAATGTCAATGCCCTAATGTTGGATGTTTTATTAATTATTATGATTTACATAAAGATATTATTATGATTTTGTGATTGAATTTACAAAGAAAAAAGAAAACACTCTTAAATTACATGGATATAACAATCCAATAAATATGAAATGTAGTGTGATATTCAATTATTTGTACATGTACATATAGCCCCCACCACCATATAATCTCTACAAATAGATATTCCAATGTAACAAAAGAGTGAAATTTTTGAAATTACAATGGTATAACATTTTGCGATCGCCACTTCATTCCCACAACTAACTTACACATTACCCACTTCCTTCATAGAGGTAAATTGTATATTCCTTCTCAAACATAAACCTCCACATATTAAATAAGGATAATTAAAGTGTTGGCGGCAAATAAATGTGTTGATTCAATGAAGAATTGTTGTTATTTGGGAGACATAATTGAAGATGTTCTAGACATATACAAGTTTCAGTCATCTTTTGTGGATGCTACATTTCTGATGTTGAATAACTATGAATTTGAGGGATCAAAACATAAAAGGAGGAAAGGAATGTAGAAGAGGGAGTTGGAGGGAGGAGAAGCAATGGGGAGAGGAAAATAGCGGGTGGAACCTTATTGTGAAAGCCATATGACTTACAACGAGGCCCATATGGAATAGGTGTACTTGTTGTCGAATGTTCGATAGGGAAAGGGGGTACACT
Source organism: Taxus chinensis (assembly GCA_019776745.2). Classification (NCBI taxonomy): domain Eukaryota; kingdom Viridiplantae; phylum Streptophyta; class Pinopsida; order Cupressales; family Taxaceae; genus Taxus; species Taxus chinensis. Next base: position 92,418 of record JAHRHJ020003257.1, on the reverse strand, counting down.
GTGGAGAGCATGTCGGAAAAGTAGTTTGCCGATATCTTGAAAAGCAAGGTGCGCGATGGACTTGATCCTTGAGTTATTGTTTGGAGGGTCTAATATTTTTTTTTGAAATACTAATAAGACATTCGAGAAAGGTACAAGATCAAACAAATAAAATGAAAAAGCAATTGTATATGGTTATAAATGTAGTTAGCAGAAAAATTCAGTTCTTGCACTTTATGTTTTATATATATGAATGCAATTTGCATTAAAGTGATGAAAATGTCAAAAAAGAGGACAACCCAAAAAACATTTTTATTTTGTTTCAAGCTTTATTATCTTTAGGGGAATAGGTGATTCTCGTACAATCATTTATAATCAAGCCACTGTAATAGTTGGTCATATGAGAAAAAGGTGTAATGTGTATCTCATTCGAAGGAGGGATTTTAAAATAAAAACATGGGAATTAAAAACCTACATGTCCCACATCTATTCAACGACTTAGTAAATAATGCGGGAATTAAATCTTTTCATGTCCCACAACGATGTAGGTGAAGAACATTATGGAAGCATGAAGGGAAAAGGAATGTTCTTCTGGCAATGGAGTTTCTCGCTCAAGAGGTGTTGTGAGATGGAAACTCAACAATTGAAATTACTTCCGTGGGATCAGTTAGCAAGGACACATAAAAGGAATGTTCAAGAAAGACAAGAAAACCCCAAAAAACTTCTCTAATCATTTTCAAGGCAAAAGAAGTCATCGATATTCAAATCCTTCAAGCAATTGGCCAAATGAGAGAAAGGTGGCTCTTATTTACCATTCGAAAGAGAGGTTTGAACTAATAAAACCATCAAATTGTACTGTGTAATGTAAGGACGGAAAGAGGTAGCTTATTTTCTTAATCTAAGATTTAATGTGTTTAGTCTATGTTCAAGCAGTTCATGTCTTGCACATTATAGTCATGAAATAATTAATAACTTAAAATATGCAATCTATCAATAATATGTAAATTTAAATTTGACTTCAAATGTGTAAAAAATTGTTAAAACATATCTCAAAATGCAATTCCAGGAAATCTTAGAAATAAAATTGAACGAAACGACTAAATACATATATAATTATGGATTTTCACGACATAATATGTATATAAGTGTGTTGCTAAAATACTCAGAATATAATGAACTCGTAGTGAAATGGGAGCTCATTTACAGCTACAACTTGAATCAACCTTTGCATTATTACCCAAATAAATCTCACTTGAACCAACCTTCATTTTTTCTCGACACGTATATGAACGCCTGAAATGTCTCGCAGGCGGTGGTCTAACATTTTTTCTTTACTGTCTTCGACATAAGAAAACATGTCTGCATAGAACATTCGCTAGTGTGGACATACGGTCGGATGTACTACATTGCTTTTGATGGTCGGAGGCTGCTCTGGACGGACGTCGAAGTATGACGAAACGCAGGTCGTCGATCTACTGACACATGTCAGAGACCCCCATTATATTATAATATCGCTCGGATGATTTCCTATTGATATGCTTACAAACACTCACACATGTCTCAGGGTAAAACATAACTTTAAAATATGTTTTACCCTGAGACATAAATATATTTACAGTCCGTTAATCAAATCAAATGCTTTTCAATCATAAAATGGAGCAGAAGAGAAGTTTTGGGAAAATCCACTTCGACCTTGTTGCAGTGCATCCAAATATAGCCAAACTTGAACTCGGAGCCATTGATTTAGCAAAACCATTGCCCAAATTTAGCGGACAGTCGACGACCTGCATTGATGTACAATGATTTAAAGGGGCCAAACTCCTCCACCCTCTGCTTGTGGACATTTCTTTCACGCACAAATTTTCCTCCACAAATTTTGATTTCTGTTGAAAAATGACAGTTTTAGGCTTTATTTTCCCAAACATTGCCACTAAAACATAATACAAAAGGAAAATAAACCAAATTGCCACTAAAACTAAAGTGTTCATGTTACTGGTGGCTGATGCAGGTAGTTATTCATTGCTACTTATTTAACAAGTTTAACATGGAGACTTTAACATATGAGGAAAAATCCCCATAATATGGACGTTGCACTATCTAATATGAGAAAATTTGATTTAGAATGCAAAAGATATATGCCCCGCTAAACAATTTTTCAACAATAAAAATAATATCCCCTCTTCAGAGAAGAAAATCCATTTACAAAATTTCAACACCACTTTGAAAAGTTACAATTCACCACATATAATGTCATACCCATTTTGAGTTTTGAACTTTTGACTGCGTGTTATACAAGGGTTTTAGAAAATGCATGGTCCCACATATGTTATCAAGCGCTTTAAATGTAAAAAAATATTAAATTATATTTGAATGTTAATGAAATGAATTTAAGAAGATGCACCTTGTTTATTTGGAATTCGTGCGAGGAATTAGTAATCCAACGCAATATTGAGTGAGTTGAATGTAGTATTGAAATATTTTAAAACAAAGATGATTAGAACACTATCAAAGCAATCTGAGTGATGCAAATGTATATAGAGAAGAGTAGGGAAAGTGGAAGCTGCACAATCAAGTCGATCAAATGTAGGTATATAGAGAAGACTGGAACAAATGGAAGATCTCGAGCATGTCAGAAGTGCACATTATTGTTACAGGAAACCGACCTGTTTAGAAAAGAGTTATTCACCCAATTATTGTTGGGAATTCCTTATTTGAGACGGATGTCCTCCATCTTCACGGGAGGTGTTTATACAAACCTCAGGGTTAATAACAATTGCCATTGAAGTCCTGTTTTACAGGCACCGAAGTGGGAGGCTTTGATTTGTGGTTTGCCTTGGACGTAGAAGAATCACTGCTTGCAGTTGCGAAATTACGCTGCTGTAGATTTTTGTGAAAGGCTGAGTAACAACCCTCTACTTGCAAATCCGTTCTCCATGATTGCACCTTGTCATTTAACTGAAGCAGATTTTCAAGGCGTGAATCAGATTTACTCTATGGAAAATATGACAGAGGAAGGAGTCGGCCTTGATGAAACAGATCATCTGTAAAGTAAATGTTATATGCCGATGAGCTAGATAGGCCAAGGTCAAAGTCCAAGTCGAAATCCTGGCACTGTGAAGATCTCATGTGTTGATTGACATATGTCAAAGACCCCAAGCTTCATCCCATTGTAATAAACACCTTCAGCGTAACTATGTACCACAGGCACACACTATAATGGAATGTTTGTCAAATGGGCGGCCAATGCCACTTTTAGGATATTTTCCTAGGCCATGGTTATTGAATTCAGAAGCCTTTGAAAGCTGAGTTTGTCTACACTTCAGGTGGGAAGAGCATGATAGAAGGAAAACAAAGGTGGCCGCATATAGTAATGTTGTAACTGATTGCATGTGCCCTATCATTCCTTTTTCAAGTTGGTAAAGTTGTTGGTCAAACAACGTAGATTTCTCATAACAATCATCAATACACCTCCTAACATCCTCCGACTGCAGACCATGGTTTCAACTATATACAAAAGCCATGACATAGAAGTATGCCTCCAAGAATTTCCATTTGTGAGGGACATCTAAGGGTTGCCTTTGGGTATGGATAAAATGGATTCAAGTTTCCTTAGAATGTCATCTTCCACCTCAAGTTTCCTTAGAATGTCATGTTTCGCCTCATCGGAAACTGAAAATTTATTTGAGTAGTTAAGTTATGATGGCTCTCAAAAGTGGAGCACCAACCTTTGATGTGCATTGAATCACCGACATGTTTTTAGGTCAGAGTTTCCAAACATTTCAAATTGGGACGGAATTTTGAGGGCGATCTTCATGACAATGGGCACCTTTACATATTTTGTATATTATTATATGTCAATGTGTCTGCATCACGAGAAGACCGAATCTGATGTATTTTCACTCGCCCCTGACCTTCTGGAGGTCTTGTTCCATAAATCGTAACTTCCCTTAAGTCTTTAGTTAATGAACGATACAGGCATGTGCTACCTATTCTTGAAATGTTTGATACCTAAGAAACTTGGCAACTGGGGAATGTTGCTCAACACATTCATTACAGTCAATCAAAAAATCGGGGAACACTTGTGAGGTAAAAGTAGTGGTCAGGTTGGACCATGGAGTGTGTGCTTCCCGATGTAACTAACATACATTGACCGTTTTAGCAATTGAGATCAAATCCTTCAATGACCTTAAAAATCGAGACCCATAATTAATTGGATGCTATAGAATGTGTCTAAATTGACTCAATATCATTTTAATTTAGAACACAACTATCAACATAAAAATTATTTTAATAATAATATGTTATTGTAGAATATTATTATCAACGTCTCATTATATGTTTTCAATTATATGTAGCTAACTTTAATTTGAAAATAAGTTATGGTAGCTAAAGTTTAAGTGAAAGTAACAAATAATTTTAAAGCGGTCATTGATTTTTAGTTAACAAGGTGGCAATCAAATCTCATTCTTGCCTCCAAACCATGCGGTGGTACAAATTCATCCTTTCTTTTAATCCATGTGGTGGCTCGTTTGTTAGTTGTTTGTTGGTGTTTTAAAAAAGTGTCTGAAAGTGTAATATCTTATTGAATAGCTCTGTCATAAAATTATTTGTATATAAGATCCCATCATCAGAATAAATTATTGTTCATTTTATTTGCTGCAAAGTAATTACTGGGCGAAGTGAAAATGATTCAAAAAATGCAGGTTTCGAACTGGGACATACTGGATACGTTGCAATAAATCCACAGATAAATTAAAAATAAAAAATTCCTTCGACGGCCATAGGGAAAGGCGGCGGCACTTACCTGGTGGCATCCTCAATGCTGAACTCCACATCTGGACATCCGAGGATGCACGCATACGCCACCACCGCTTCCTCTCTGAACTTATTCAACTTATGTTTGCAGTGAATGTCATTGGTGGCAAGAAAGGGAACAATTTTGGAGCGGCACTCGTGCCGAACGACCTCCCAGGCAGATGCCCACTTCGTTCCTGAGTTTCAGCGCAATCATTTTCACTGCTTCCATGTGCCGGGAGATGCGAACAGGTACCCGGTATCGATGACGTCCACTCCCAGCAAACACAATTGCCTGCTCCCCGTCGCACAACGTGGTGTCCAAAATGCGTAGGTATTTGGACCGAACTTCACAAATTAAAAAAGTTCATGAAAACATCTTCAAAAACAAACTAGGTATGAAAGCCACCTCTGTACTATATCCGAGCGAGGTGTCAAAGCGCCATTAAATCTGACATCGTTAGACCACGTAGGATGCACTAGGCACAAACACGAAATCAACTTAAAATAATAATATGTTGACGACGTACGGATCTTATCTTCGCCGCACACGTCTTTGTCGCTTGTCAGAGGGCGGAAGCCTCAGCCCCATAGTGAAACGCCTTCGGCGTAATTAGACATGCGTTGAAAACTAACACGTATGTGCGCCCCTGCACTTTGTGTACCTCAAGAATCATGTTGCAAAGGTTACAGTGACAGAGTGTACCTCGAGAATGGTGCTACAAAGGTTACAGTGCAAGTGGCACAAGTACTCGGAAGCAGAAGAAGCAAAATCAATACAGTTAGACATTACCCCTCAATGAAGCGCCTCCTAATCCTCAATCTTCTTCTTCTTCTGCATACAACAAATAAAACAGCAGCGGCCAGTAGTTTCCTCTCAGAGATAATTGAACGCGCTACAGATACGGATACAGAGCCACATCAATCAATTTGTATATAGTAAAATGAGGAGATATTAGGGTTACAGATTTATCTCCGTGTGCACGTCTGATTTAACTCATACTAGGTTTAAAATCCCTCTCACTTGCAAGGCATTCAAAGGCCAATTCGGCAACTGCTCCACCCATCACCTTCACCTCATGGTTTTTGTCAATCTTCAAATCTACCTGTGCGTCAATGACATAATCATATTTTAATTTCACAGAGATACGGTAGTGGTTTTCAGCAGCGTACAACTTGTTTACAGGTGTAACATTTGTTTTTGGAAATTTTCCGTCATTTTGAAGGCTGTTTACAGGCCAGAGACAAGGATTGCGGCAGTTATTTGTGAGCAACTTCTTCTTGAAACTACAGTGTGTTGAGGGGTGAGGGGAAGTTTTCGAAGATTTCATATCAGTGGGTTCCCGATGGCAGTGAAGGGAAGGAGTGGAGGAGTTACAAGGTTTTCTAGGTGGTTTCGAGGGTGATAGGATGGGCAGTTCGGAGATGAGGAAGAGCAATTTGGGGATGGGATTATTTCCCCTGGATTTCAGAATACCACTGTTTATCGTGGCCAGTCATCATGGGACGTCTACTTTCGCTCCCCCACATGATAGAGGGATGATTGTTTAATTATATTTTAAACAATAATATTTATTGTTGTGTAGTATACATTTTTAAAGATGCACCACCTTTGTTTGAAAAAAATGATCTAGTGGACTCCCAAAACCTACAAATGTTGAAGGCATTGAACGTTCTGATCACCCAATCCATTGCTGAAAGTAATAGGCGGACTGGACCAGGAAATCCTGATGATGATCAGTTGGAACACAAAGTTATGTTGTGCAAATAATAAAAAATCATACTTATTGCAAATCTATGGGTTGATGCAAGCCTCGTGAATGGTGCCACAGGAACAATCACCCATATTGTCTACGACGCATCAATGCAACCACCAGCATTACCTTTATTTGTTGTTGTAAAATTTGATAGATACAATGGCCCATGTTGGGATCCCTCCAACTTGTTACATCCCATACCCCCTATTTCGAGAGGGAATCAAAGACAGTTGCCGATTAAAATGGTTTGGGGATTAACTATCCACAAGTCACAAGGACTTACTTTGCACAGAGCAACCATCAACATTGGAACCACTGAAAGGTAGGGTCTAACATTCACAACTTTCTCCAGAGTTCCCTCGCTTACAAATCTGCGCATTTCACTTGCATTTTCATTCGAGAGATACTCAGCAAGAAGAAAGGAGGAAACAAGACTACTATCACTCAACCCATCGTAAATACTACCCTCTGCTTTGATAGCACCTCCACTACTACTATACTCAACACTTCTTCTATCCAAAGTGGCACTGTTGTTCAAGGGGTATCAAATGTAATCATGTATATTGAAACTAAAATTGCCCACTAAAGGCTACCATTCATGATATAAATGCTGCAAATGTATGCATGTCTCATTATGTGTACGTACGTATACCTTCATTTATTTGATGTTTTCAAATATGATATGCAACTTTGAATGTACAAATCTGTAACATAATTAAATGTACACATACAACATTTCAATGTAATGTTTCAACTAAAGTCCTACACTACAACTATCAATCACACACATTATCAATTGTATAATAAAAGTTTCTCCAACAAAACACCAACTGAACAACCGATGCACAACTAACAACATCAACTATAAAATTAACTAACTATCAAAAATGGTATCACATGTAATCATGTACGAATTTATAACAAGTTTGAAATGTAGAAACAACCTTCAAATCAAGTGGATCAAGTATATTTCTACAATTACAACATCCCTCAAACCCCTTATCAACATCAAGTACAAAAGTAATAACTGTACTTTCTAAATCTTAATAACATGTACCATTCGACGTTCACATCTGCATTGTAACACATGCGATTGCTAGTAATATATAAAAGCCCACACACATATATAAAAGTAATCGTTGTGTGTAATATAAACATATTATATTTTTGAAAATAAGTTAATTAGAAAATAATGATATTTATTTTACCGAAGCCAACATTTAACCAATTTTTAGGTCGAGAATATTTAAAGTTCTTTATTCTTATGGGAACATACAGGTTATAATGAAACATTAAGAAATTATAATATCTATATTAATATAGTCAATATACATCATTTAATACTCCAACTTGACAGGGGTATGTCAATGATAATCCTTCAACGTCAAATTTTCATTTTAAGAGACCTCTTGGAAATTGGAGGTGGAAAATACCTGGCGAATATCCCCAGAACCAGTTTCACTGAAAGGTGAATTTACCAATTTTTCAGAACTGAATTTTCACCCACTTTTTTTTGAGTTAGAGAGACTGCAGAGTTGCAGACACTGACATAGGTTGACACATGACAACAACGCATGTTGACATGCGTCAACAAAGCCTTGTTGACGCACGAACAAGCTTGTTGAAACATGTCAACAAGGCTTGTTGACGCGCGTCAACAAGGCTTGTTGACATGCCTCAACAAGGCTTGTTGACACGCATCAACAAGCCTTGTTGATGCATGTGACAACAAGGCTCAAGCCTTGTTGTTATGCATCAACAAGCCTTGTTGACATTGTTGACGCACGTCAACAAGGCTTGTTGATCACGTGCGTCAACAAGGCTTGTTGACACATGTCAACAAGCTTGTTGCATTGTTGACAATGTCAAGAAGGCTTGTTGTCCTTCGAAACCCTGGTTTTGTCCTATAAATACCCTCCCACCGGTCATTTTCACGTTTACACTTTCTGGCTCTCAAATTTTCTTGTATACAGGAATCCATTATCCAGGTCAGGTACAATCAAGCTCAAGGACAACTACAATGGCGACTACAAGTGCATCCCAAGCTCAAGACAAAAATCAAGAGGAAAATCCAGTCAACCCACAAGCCCTATCCACGGGCAAGATACTCTACAGGAACCCTTTGTGCCCCCACATCCAGACTGTTTTACAAATGAATTCAGAATACAAGGATTTGATCGATGCATGTGAGTTTGGTGGGCTCGTTAAGATGCCCCATTTCAAAACAGACCATGATATTTTGAACTACCTTCTCTCCTCATACAATACAGAGGATGACCTGTTTAATGTTACTGTGGACGACGGTCGAATGTTTCAATTCGGTATCGACCCAGCTGATATTCATCAGTTTACAGGCCTCCCATTCAAAAATTTACCCATTGTTACAATGAAGGCAACACTCGTCGAAGACGATAAGAAATACCTCGAATCGAATTTCGGTTTCCATGTTGATTGTAAGTGTAAATTGTTTTCATTCGTCATTTTGTATTCAGTTTTGATTTTGATACAATTCAAATTTATATTAATTCCAACTGTTTTTTGGCATTTGCAGCTCATGTCGATAAATCCAGACGTGGTGTGGATACGCAAGGAATTGCACACCACTTTCTTGCTGCTATGATTTCCTTCTTTCAATCCAGAATAGTTTTGCAGGGTCGGCAAACAGATATACCAAACTGGGCCATTGCATACATTCTTGCAACTATCGCAAAGCAAAAATTTGATTGGTGCACCTTTTTATCAAAAAAAATAAGAACTGACATTACAAATGCAAAGCTTTCAGAAAAACCAGTCATTCACACCACAAACTATCTCCTTGGCCTTTATTACGAGGCTCTTTTAAATTTAAAAGACAAACCAATTCCCACTTGCACAGACGAGGCGTTGATGAATTTGTCAATTCCATTTCAAGAACAACAGGTATAAACTATAAAGTTTGTATTTCGACATTAGACTGACAACAGGTATTAACTATTTACTGTTTGCAGAGAAGATTTTTGGAGGCCCTTCCCCGTAAAAAGGCGGCATCAAGAGGAAGAGGCGAATAACACGCTAAGGCATCAGGAGATTCACAATCTGAAATGGAAGCTCACTCATCTCCGAACCACCAACCATTTGAATTCGTTAAATGCCAGAGAAGTAATACCCTTACATGTATTATTTACAAATTCCAAATTTGTATTTTCATTTTCCCATTTAAATTTTACCATATTGAATTGACATACAATCATATGTTGATGACATTGCAGGGGCTTTGGACCATACACGTGCTTCTCAAAGTCAACCATCTTCCCCAACTCACTCAGTTCAGTCGCATGCATTTGTGTCTTCTCAACAACCACCTCAGCAATCCCAGCAACAGACAGCTCAAAAACCACCAATTACTACTCCAACACGGCCACCTCAAGCACCGCGACAAGCTACCCCTCAACAACAAGGTACAAGTTTTGAATAGTACTTCATTTAATTTCATAGTTTTTGCATAGTTTAACAGTTTTTCATATGATTTTTCTTGAACTTTTCAGCACATTGCAGTCCTTCACCTTCTGTACAAATAGCGGCACCACCCCCTCCTCCACCAATAATATTCAAAATGCCAACCAGAGGATCAGGAAAAAAGAACATTGGTAAACACATGCCAATTCCTCCGGCCCCTAGTGGGACACTAAACATTGCCTCCTCGTTTCGAATTCCAACCCTCTCACTTGGTGGCTTGCCCAGCGCAACGGGCATATCAGTTTTAAATAATATAAATTTAGATGAAGATTACTTGGGCATTGATAGCAATGACCCAACAGGATTTTTCAATACACGTGAGATGATTCAAGGCCAGCAGGTATACTTCTATTTCAACATAATTTATTCAACTTTCATTACATTTCACTTTAGATTTATTTGTTTGAATATTGATTTATTTTATCACAAATAGGATCAGGCCACCCAAAGGTAGAAACAAGTAGCAGTCGATCAACCCGAAAGCCCCCATACCTCTCCAGCGAGATCATCTTCTTCAGATACAGATGGTGAACAGTTGCTACCTTTTCCTTTAGAGAACTTAATTGGTTATGATTGTCAATCCCATGTCGATGAGTTTATTCTACCTCATATCAGTCAGCTCATAGAATGGGAGAGAAGGGCTAAAGTACTAATCAATGAGATAATAAGTCATTTTGAAAATTATTGGCAAAGGGATAGTTTATACGCTGCAGTCCAGAATCAACCTGCGAAGATGGATTCCTTACTTACCCAAGTAAGAAGTGGGACTGTCACGTATAACAACAATTATAAAGATGACATTTTGGATAAGACATTAAACAAATTGGAAAATATTAGTGCTGAAGCCCAGGCATATTTTAACAAATGGTCTAAGGACAAGGATCTGGTAGCAGTTGCAAATGCCGAGAGAGATAGAGCGGTCGTAAGTATTATCACTTTCAAACAATATTTTTTGTTAATTTGAAGTTTTCTTATTTTAGTAATATGTTTAATTGACATCACTTTTTTTGTGCAGTTGAAATATGAAAATTTGAAGAGTCAAGCAAAGGTTTTCCAAGTTCACTTGGAAACCGCAAAGAACAGTTTATCCGCAGTGAAGAATTTGAAGGAAAATATTGTTTTGGTTAACAAACAAAACAATACACTGAAGCAGATAATTAAAGAGCATGGCTTCGACCCTGAAATTTTATTCAAAACCAAGGCAGCTGCTGATCCAAATTTGCTATCCCATGGAGATGCGACAAAGCAAGAAGAAAGAATTGTAAAGAATCTAGACAGTGTTGCGGAAGATCTCATAAGTTCTGGGATTATTTCTGCCATTGGGGAAAGGGGTACAGGTGGAGAAGCCATTGGGGAAAGGAGTACAGGAGTGGAAAGGGGTACAAAAAATTGAGGGTTGAAAAATTTCATTATTGAGTGTGGAAACTTGAAAAATAGAATCTATATTTGAAAATTTGAAACATTGAATGTGATGGTCATGGCATTTGAATTTTATTATCTGGATTTGAAATTTGAAACTTGAATGTGATAGCCTTTGAAAATTTGAAATACTATATAATCTTTAATTTTATAACTTCCTATATATTATGTATAGAATTTCTAGATTGTATATGGTGTTTATGTTTCTTCTCTACTTATAATGATGATTGCATTAGATGTGGATGATGACATTAGAATAGAATCATAGTCTCATAGATATGGATTATCATGAATTGTATGTGGACGTAGATTTAGCTTCAAGCACGATCATGGAATCTGGATGATGATAATGGATAATTGTTTTAAGAAAATTTGGAATGTAGTACGACAGAGACATTTAAATGTTCTCAAAATCTTCTTCTCTATACTTGTAATGATATGATGACATTAGAATGGATATAGATGATGATGAATGATGATAATGGATAATTGTTTTTTAAAAATGGAATGTGTTAGGACAGAGACGTTTCTGCACATTTAAAATAGATAAATAATTGTTTTAATAATAATTGGAGTGTCAGGATTATGATAATGATATGATGACATTAGATGTGGATGATGATATTAATGATATGATATATGGATGATGATGAATTTTATGTGGACGTAGATTTAGCTTCAAGCACGATCGTGGATGATGAATTGTATAATGGATCGTGGATTATGAATTGTATAATATGGAAAAATCTTCCTCTTTGTAAAATTCGATTGTGTGATTTTATCCCACAAAGTTTAAAAAATATATCAAAGCATTTTGCAAATATAAAAATAAATTAAACATAATTGTAAAAAATCAAGAAATGTCATATGATAGGGTTTAAGTTACCTCTAGTGTTTTAGATGGCTGTGAAATCATCCTTCGTAGTGTGCTAGATCTTTGATTTAAGAAAACTCAACATGAGAAATGGATTAGTAGATAGATGGGTGAGTTTCCTGACATTGTCAGTCCCGAGAAGTGTGAGCTTCCTCGGATGGATGTCAACCCACGTTTTCAAAAAAAAAGATGAAATAATTGTATTTAAATAAATGTAAATATATATACCTGTAACATCTTTAATGATAACAAGAGCTGAAACAAAATTTAAGGTGACAAACAATAAAAGTAAGGTGAAGGAGATACCTATTTAAAGTTGAAACAATCCATTATCAATAGCTTCTTCAAACTCGATGTTCTCTTCTGTAGAGTGTGACGATGCGCCAATTCCACTCTCATCATTGGGAACAGTTGTACTTGTAGCTGTATTATTCACACCTCTTCTTTCGCAAAGGGAATTCCAATGCGCAATTGCTCTGTCGAAAGGAAAGGTTTCCATGGAGTAGCGAGATACATAACACCTCATGCAACTTTCCAGATTTTTATCCAACCTGTTTCTCAGTTTTGATTTTATAAATGATAAAGCACTGAAAACCCTTTCGTCCTCCACAGACCCCAAAATCATTGTTTGGCATAACTCATATAATCTGAAATATTCACTGATGTCTTCTTGTAAGATAGAACTTTGATAGATTCCTCGCCACAACCTTGTAATAGCACCACTTTCAGAAGGTTCGTCTAAATTTTTATATTGGTTCCTCATTGTTGTTGCAAAATTTGTTGATTGAAACTTTAATAAATCAGCATTCAGTATACCTTTGATTTCCATACCCTTGAACTCTGAAGTCTTTGTGAAATGTTCCATTATTGTACCCATGGATTTATGGAAATGATTTCTTACAAAGTCTGCACGACCACCTTCAATATTCCAAAAATTAGGATTCATCACACCCATTGCTTCAAGAATTTTATCTTTGGAGAAACGTTCTCTAATTTCTGATGATAAGGATTCTGAAAAATTTTAAAGCTTTATTCTTGTTTCAACTATAACAGACTCAAAGAGATTACGTGTCACGGGAACATCTTCTCATTCTGATCCTGTAATATCTTGACATTTTTGCAAAATGTGCAGTGGTATGTCCCTCCCATTAACAGTGATGCAGAGGTGATCGTGGATATTAAATCTCAAATAGTTACTGGGATTTTTAAGATCTAATAAAGCTTTCCAATTCTCAAAAATAGGTGTATCAAAACTATCTTGGGAACAATACAAGATATCAAGACTTTGACATACCATTTTTCTCATCCGTATAAAATCCACAATATAGATTAATCTCCCATGTGCATGCTTCATCAGTGTATTGATCTCCTGCAACATTGGAAGAATACCAACCAATGTAAGCAATGTCTCCAAATTAGTTAAACGGAACAAAAAGTCCCTCGCCCTATCAACTTCATGACGATATTTGTGCATGAAACCAACCAACGAAGGATACTCCTCACGAACTCTGCATGCAGGTTCATACAAAGAGATCCATCTCATCTCAACATCTTTCAGAAGTTTTTTGCCATCTGTAATTCCAATTGTGAATTTCTGGAACTCAAGAAATCACTTTGGGCTGCTTGCCATATAGGCATGAAGTTCTCTTATAAGGTCTTCTAATTTAGCAACATTTTCATAGTTGCTTACCATTTTATACGCTAAATTCATTCTGTGAGCCATACAGTGAATTGGTAGCATATATGGGGCCACTGTTGTTTGTAATCTAACACACAACCCTGTTCGGTGACCCTGCATGACAGATGCACCATCTGCTCCGACACATACCAACTTCGTATTAATTTCATAATCAGTCATTCTAGCAATATCTTTCAAATGAGAAACAACTATTTTATGTAGGTTTTCGGCATTACAGTTTTCAACCATTTTCATAACACCCAGCAGATGAGGTGTCCTTATATGATTTTCTAAAGTATAGACATGGATACATACCCATGCAGTGTTGTCGACTGTTGTCACTTCATCAATTGAAAGAGAGATAAACTTTGATTTTTTTACATTCTCTTTCAAATCTTCCTTCTCTATCATCGAAAGGCATTTTTCCATTTCCCATCCACTACTTTCAGACCAATGAGACTGAGGTACGTTCGGCATTCCATTATATTGATACAAAAATTTGAAATCGAGGAAATCTGAAATCGGTCTTCCTTTCTTTAGTATGTGAAATAAAGTAGAGAACTGTATGAGTTTTGCATGTAGATTTGTTTGATTCATCTTACCAATTTGCGATGTGATCGTTCCTCCCTTTTCCACGAGATGTCTACATTTTTCTGCTCTGCTTCATAATCCACTGCGTATTTAACATGCATGCATTCTTTTTCAGTTTTCCACCTGTGTGTTTTGATTTTCTGGCCATCCGCCCCCGTTACAATCAAATATTGTTTTCCACAATGTTTTTCTATAGTGTCCAGCTTCATTTGCATTTTTTTCTGCTTTCCCAATTTCCACGTACATATTGTACATGTACATTCAGATGGGATCTCTTCTGAATTAGATGATTGTACAGGTTCGATAAATGGAAATTTGGCAGCCCAATCAAACTTGTATGTCCTCCCAATGGTCCACATATTCTTGTTCATTTTCAATGTTTTACTTTTTTGAGTAGAATTTTGAGCAATATCACAATCACCTGGTTTCCTCTTTCGTGAACCAGAATTTGAATTTGATTTTTGTGTTCCATTTTGCTGAGTATTTGTATGTGTGATATCTTGATGCACTCCTGGTTGCACCCCAACAGGAAGAATATCTTCAGGATCTGGCATCTCAACAGTTATATCTTCAAGATCTGGCATATTATCATAGGTGTCATTTGTTTGATACTGTGCAGAATGCATGTCCACCTCAATATTACCTTCCACACAGTCAGTATTCTGATTCTTTCTGGTGGCAGCTATATGGTTGTTGGTAGTTGCAATATCTGTATCAGCAGAGTTTCCAAAATACTTGAACAGGGACTTCTGAGATTTCTTAGTTACTTTTTGGGTCTTCACATTCTGAGGACTAGCACCTTCCATTATTCTGAACAGAGTCCTGCATCAGCAAAAGAACCAAGTTGCACGTCAGAGACAAAATTCTTGTCACACATCTGCAATACCTCCTTGTCATGTGTCAACAACTAACCCCCTTGTCATGCATCTACAATACCTCCTTGTCACGCGTCTGCAATACCTCCTTGTCGCGTCAACTAATCCCTTGTCATGCATCAAACATGCTAACCCCCTTGTCACGTGTCAACAAACTATCTGTCAATACCTCCTTGTCAACAAATCAACTAATACCCTTGTCACGCGTCAACAACTAACCCCCTTGTCACGCATCTACAATACCTCCTTGTCACGCATCAACTATATCCTTGTCACGCAACAACTCAACAACTAACCCCTTTGTTGTGCGTCAACAAACCCCTTCAATGGGTCGCGCATCAACAAATATCATCTGTCGCCTGACTCTAAACTACTAATAGGCTAATAATAATCTCTGGTCCTTAGAGTATGCGAGTTCACGCTATTGGTAAGGTACTAGTGGTAGTACCATAGTATACTACCCGACGAATCACCTAGGTTTTTATAGGAGATGTTTTCAAATGTAGGTGAAGCCGACCCCAAAAAATATATATACTGTAAATTTTAGGCGAACAGGACACCGACCCGCTCCGAAAAAATCACCTTTTCAAATTTTCCTAAAATGAAATTTTCACCATATTACGAATATTCGCCACTAAAATTATCCCTTATGAAGTGGAGCACATATAATAGATATATTTTTTTTGGGTTACCAGGAGGTATCAACAACTGATATTATTTGGGAAATAACAATTTATGAGCCATGGAATAGGTGTGGGACATGTTGCTATTTAATTTTCAATTTTTTGTTTCCAACAACTTACATTCATGTCTTCATCTTATCTACCAAATTAAACACCATCCAATCAATGATAATGATGTTGTAAAAAAAAACTAGAATAAAAAATAACGAATTTTGATTGGTAGATAAAATATACATGTCCCTCATATGAAATAACTTGGAGGGGCTCAATTATCAATTTGAATCCATGTTCCTCCATCTGCCAAAATCCTACCTCCATTCTATGTTCACCTCTCTTTTTTTAACCACCATACACACCTAGCCTCCTTCCCATCTTCCTTTTTGGTTTGCATTCCCTCCTTCCCTTCAAAGCTAACAAAATCATATTCAACACAAAAACCAATCTATTTCCCTATTGGTTTATTCAATTTAATGTAAATCAATACTTCCCTTCAATCTTTACCATAGGCTCTTTATCAGATCTTTCCCATTAATTCTTTCACAAATCTTGATCATTAGCTCTTTGTTAGGTGTTGGGGGTCGAGTAGATGGGTTTCAACTTTCAATTCAAATTTATTTTATGTTATTGTATTTTTAATTATGCAAAAGTCGCTAGTATTTACTTCCCACCTTTTTATTTCCAACTTCCATTAATGTCTTCATCTTATCTAGCATGATTTTAACAAATTAAAGGGATTCAATCGACAACCTTGATGTCGTAAAGCTCGATACGAATATAACATCTAACTATCCCTCACACCAACCCCTATCTCATGTCAATAAAAATTGTCCTTCATCCCAACCAAAGTATAGATAGTGCCTCTGGATGAAGAACATCGGCACCATTTCTTCCCTGGCTTCAAATAAGAAATAAGTTCTATTGTATTTGGGTTCGTCGAACACGACTGTCAAAGTGTGGAGGATTTTGGTTCTCAAATGTGTGGAGCCCATTCAAGCTCTGCATTACACCATCAATTTTGGGGACATTAGACCTAGACGTTTGCTTTCCATCAGCTCCGCCAGTTGTTTGGTTATAGTATGGAGAAGGATAAAGACAACCCAATACCATGTTCTCACATTCCTCTAACTCCGCCAGTTGTTTGGTTACAGTATGGAGAAGGATGAAGATTCATGACCTTTAATGTTTATATCTCATTTCTCTAACTCCATAACCACAACCTCCATCCCATTTTCCTTCTTATTTTGTATTCCCTACTTCCCTTAAAAGCTAAAAAAACATATTTGATAGGGAAACCAATATGTTTCCTTATTAGTTAATTCAATTTAACACATATCAATGACTTCTCTACAATCTTGACCTTTGGGTTTTTATCAAATCTTGCCCATAAAATCTTTCATAAATATCGACCATTATCTCTTTGTTAGGTGTTGAGCATTGAAAAGATGGGTTTCAACTTTCAATTCACAATTATTTTATGTTATTACATTTTTTTAGTACACCAAAGCCACAAATATTTACTTCCCACCTTTTTATTTCCAACTTTGCATTCATGTTGTTGTCTTATCTAAAAAATTAAATGTCATCCAATCCAAAAACTTGATTTCATCAATCTTAATTGGTATACAACATCTACCTCTCACCCATATGAACAACTGATGTAGGGGCTCAACTATTCATGATTACTAGTGCATGAACAATTTCTTGCATATATTTGAGCTTACAAATCAAACGTCATCCAATCAATGATAATGATGTTGTAAAAGACTAAAAAATATACAGAAAAGTTTGATCCACAGATAAATTCCACATGTTTCTCATATGAATTTACTATTCGAGGGGCTCAAATATCAATTCAAACCGATGTTCCTCTATCCACCAAAATACTACCTCCATTCTTTGTTCACTACTTTTTTTTCTAACAAATATAGCCACCTAGCCTCCTTCCCATATTTTTCTTGGTTTGCATTCCCTCATTCGCTTGAAAGCTAACAAAATCATATTTAGCATGAAAACCAATCTATTTCCTTATTGGTTTATTTAAATAGACACATATCAATAACTTCCCTTCAATCTTGACCATTGGCTCTTTATCAAGTATTGCCCATCGAATCTTTCACAAATCTTGATCGTTAGCTCTTTCTTAGGTGGTGGGGATTGAACATATGCTTTTAGATTTTTGATTCAAATTTATTTTACATTATTACATTTTTATCACACCAAAGTCGCAAGTATTTACTTCACATCTTTTTATTTCCAGCTTTCCATTCATTTCTTTGTCTTATATAATGTGTATCTAACAAATTGAATGTCTTCCAATCGACAACCTCAATGTCGTAAAGCTAGATCGACATATAACATCTACCTATCACTCATATTAGCCCATGTCACATAATGAGAATGGCTTTCCTTCTTGCCAACCAAAGTATATATAATGTCCATGGTTGAAGGACATGGATTCCATTTCTTCCCTAGCTACGAACAAGAAACAAAGTTTTTTGTATTTAAGTTCATACAACATGAGTATCGAAGTGTGGAGTATTTTGGATCTCTAATCTGTGTGGTTCATTCAAGCTCTACATAAAGCCCTAAAATTTGGGTCCATCGATCATGGAAGTTTTCTTTCCATCATCTCCATAGATTGTTCAGTTAAAGTATGGAGGAGGCTCACAACCACCCAATACCATTTTATCACATTCCTCCTTCTACTGTGGCAAAGATTCATGGCTCTTAATCATAGATGGTTATTTTCAGCACCCTTCCACCTAGTCTCCATTAAGCCCCTTCTACATCACCTCTCTTCCTCTCCTTCTTTTTCACTCCTAATTTTATTTCTTATATCCATCATCTTCGATGTTTCTATTATATATCTCACATACGATTTCTAGTTGATATTATCATACACACAATCATATCATTAAAGATAATGATATTGTGCAAGATAATGAGAAATCATAATCTCGTGTTAAACCTTAATAAAAGGATTAATAACAATCTTCAATACAAAATTGCAAGCCTTTGCACATTGGAAAATGAACTACGCATACGAGGGTCTACACATTGTGTGTATGTAAAAAAAAATGGAAACAAAATTTACATGTGGTCTTGTAGGCATGGGTGAAGTACATGTTACTTTGATCATTTTCTATGCTAAAATTTTTGAAAAACATTTTAAATATTAAAGGTGGAGATGAATTTCCTCTTTTGAACTGTGATTCGAAGAAGATGTTATTTCCATAATTTTTCTTTGAATTATATGCATATCGTGTTTTATGTGAAATGAGGAAAGGTTTTTTTAAAAGACCTCTATGAGGTCCAGAGGAAATTTGTGAAAATTTTAGTGCAAGATGTTACTTGGTAAAAGATTGATGATCTTTCTCAACCTATATTTTTTATAGACTTTCATACAAACATTAATAAGATGCTTATGTTTTTTGCTAACTTTTATAGTATCGTTAATAAGATTTTTTTACCTTTATATTAAATTTTCAAGAGCAACTTTTTTTATTCAAATATGGATCTTGAAATCTTAAATTATTCATACCAATATCTTTATAATTTTGAATTTATTCTATTTCACGAGTCAATTGTTTAGCCTACCAATTTAAATATCTCTATAAAACTAGTGCAAACATCACTCTTTTCCTTGTGGGTAATGTTATTTTGTAATGGACTTCAACACATAACCCCTTCGCTTTATTTTATTGATTGAGTCGCTCTTATGCCCGAATAGGAGATTGAAAGGTTACTTCACAATTTTCTTAAATAAATTTGTATAATCATCCCCTCCTCACTTAAATTAAGTGGAGCAATTAGTGTCTTTATAGTCTCAAATCATTAGTGTGTATTATTTTTTTAAAAAGTGACTTAAAATATTGTTTAAAACGTAAAATGATTAGCAACTAATATTGTTTAAATATTGTACAAAAATATATAGTCAACTAATTTTTAATGATGTGTATGGATAAATTGAAATGCCACGCATAAGTATGAGAAACAACTACTACTACAATAAAATATAAAATAAATTAATAACTATAATAAATACCGAAAGTTTGTTGGAACACATCATATATAATAATATCAATATTATATTTGTAAGATAAAATACATATAATTAAAAAAAAGGTTGGTCGATTGGTATTCACTTCTAAATCTCTATATCATAAAAGTCACGACTCAATAAGAAAGGGATTCAAACTTACACCATAATAATAATAAAATAATATTATATAAATATATAGACTTGTTATTTTGTCTCATTAAAGGACTTTACATTTCCTTTCAAACAACTTTAATTTAGACTAAAATAAATATATATATATATATACACTTTTGTACTTTATAACTATAAAGTCTAGTATACACATACACATACACATACACATACACATACGTGCACGCGCGCGTGCGCGCGTGTGTGTGCGTGTGCGTGTGTGTGTGTGAGAGTGTGTGCATGTATGCGCGTGTGTCCGTGTGCGCGCGTGCGTGTGTGTGCATGTGTGTGTGTGTGTGTGTGCGCGCGCGCGCGCGTGCGTGTGCATGTCTGTGCATGTGTGTGTGTGTGCGCGGGCGCGCGTGTGTGTGTGCATGTGTGGGTGTGTGCATGTGCATGTGTGTGTGTGTGCGTGTGTGTGTGTGTGTGTGTGTGTGTGTGTGTGTGTGTGTGTGTGTGTGTGGCATCTATTTTAGATTTTTCACATAGTTTTTTGTATTATAGGGTTATACATTGATTAAAAAATTAATCACTTTCTTTGTAAGTTGCCTTTTGATTAGTCATAGAGATGATTTAGAGGCCCATATACATTCAATGCACTTTCAAGCATTCATCAAAATAAGGACACTTCATTCATCAACTATCTTGTTTATAAGAGCTTGTGATCTATTTGGTCAATTTGACTATGATATGCAATTTTTAGAATCCTTCATACACCATTAGTCATCCCATCCATGCATGTAACATGTTCATTCATGTCACACTAGGCTATTACATTCATCTAGTCAATTAAAATCAAGAAATTCTATCAAATCTCTCTCATTGCCCTTGTTAACCTATACTAGACCACTAAAAGGTCTTGTACACTCAAGCAACAACTTGCCTTCTTGGAATTATTTGACATTTCACAATCCATATCCATACTTATCACATCATATCAATGTTACATCAATCAACTAAATGCATGTAACTTGATCAAATTATTACTTCTACCTCAATACCCTCAACTTTGCCCCTTGAGGCTTTTAAGAGCAAGTATTATGATGATTTCATGCTCGAGACAAACTGTGAACACCCATAATAAGGTGATGACATTTTATATCACCCTTTTTACTTATGATGGTGTGGTGAAAAATTAAGATCCTAACTCCTTACCTTCTACTTACAATCTCACTTTCCTTCATTCTTACATCCTAAGCCTTACTAGCCCTACAATTCTGATTTCTTGGATTTTTCTTCTCAACTGGGAAGTTTCAAACCGCTTTATTCTCATATCTAGGGACCCATTTCCCATGCTTAGTTGTGACCTAAGTTCCAAAATTAGATTCACCTTCTAATTCATACTTCCTTAAGAAATTGATCTCCTAAACTAGGTCTTCTAACTGAGACAAACTATCTCTTAGTAACTGGTAAGGATTTCTCATTACACGTCCATCGAACAATTAATATTCCTCTAGAATCCTTTAGAGGGAGTGTTAATAATGCTAACTACTTATGTTTGGTTCAAAATTTTGGGGTTAGGTGCTTTAAATCCTAAACCTACTAAGCCCTAATTGTGACTGTTCTATAAAACCAAGAGAGAGAAAATCACTTACCAAATGATGGATATTTCTTTCCAAGACCCCAAAAGGTTACTGTGGATTTTTTTCATGTCCTCCTATGTGGTTGTTTTACCAGTGAATACTTATCTTTCTCTTTGCCATTAAAACTTGCATCATCAACCATTGACTGTAGGTGACTAAGTTAAAGGTTTCCATTCTTTCTTCCACAAAGAAACAAAGTAGGGATTCTTTAGACTTGAGATAATGTTTGTTATAATAAAATACAACCATAGACTTGATCAACATGTCTTTACAATGATTTACACCATCATAACACACCTTGCATCAAACAAAATTATTCTAACCAGTGTGATAAAAGGGTCTGAGATCCTTTTGTTGATTCCACAAACCAAATTGCTCACATGCAAGGTTCCCTCCATGGATTTAAGTTTTTATATCATGCATTAAGGAATTATAATAAGGATTCAAGAACAAATAACCCAAATATTTTAAGGAATATTACTCAAATGATCATAGTCACAATCCATTCCCTCAAGCACCAGTTACATTGGAGTTTAACGCTTCCTTTACATGTAACTAAACTTGGTTTGCAAATGCATATAATCAATTAGAACCTATTACCTCCAATTACTTCATAAAAATCATAACATGAATGGTTTCATTAACAGGACAAAGAAAGGACACTTCACAAGACAATGCATAGATATTCTTAAAACAAAGCTTTATACCAAAATTATGTAGTACATACAAAATTTTCACATTCCAATTTTTTTACCTTTCTTCCTCAGAGCTTATCTCCTCGAGGATCCCCCCAATAAATAATTACCTTGATCTTTTATCTTCTCTCTCTTGACTCTTTGCATCCCTAACCAACTCTTCATATACCCTTAATGACTCATAATGCCCACATATCACACATTTAGCCACAATTTTTCTATTCTGACATTTCAATGACTTATGCCTCACACTAAGACTTAGTTCACTCCACCTAGACACCTAACCCACTTGAAAATCCCTTAAAACCACCTTTAAATCATTTTACAAACCAATATTCACTTTTTTCAAGCTTTTACAATTTTAAATCCCTTTTGGAGGGAAAATACATTAAGAGGAAAATTCAAACTTTCAAACCTTATTGTTTGCTTGCAATGACTCACTTGGACTCTCTAAGGACTCTAACACATTCCAACAACTCAATAACATGACAAGGAGGATTGTCAACATAGTGTTTCTCATTCCATGATGCTCCTGCATCATACTCTCAAGGTGGAGAAAAGGAGCCTTATACTGCCATTTAGTTTCTTTTAATATCTCTTAATCTTCTTTTCTTTTCATTTCCCTTGTACTCCTACTTCCTTTGTTTGTCTCACAACCACCTAGATCCCAAATATTGTTCTTCATCTTTGCATTTTCCTTGCTTTTTCTCTTCTTCTTATTCTTGACTTCCATCTTGATATTCTTTATAACTTCAGCCTTCCATCATCTGTACCTACACAAATAAACACAACAACAAAAAATACACATTCTTTTCATGTTTCTTTGTATCATTCTTCTTTTCATAGCTTTGATTCTCATGTTTTCATCATCTTATTTTCTTGAAAATTGAAAATTATCCATATTCTTTTTCTCTTTCTTTTCATATTTGCTTCTTTGTGTTCTCCATCATCTCAAATTTGCCTTTAGTTTGTACTTATACCTGCATTATCCTCATTTGCATCTTCATTTACCCAAGAATCAATCATGTTCTCAGTTGTACCTTCATTTTCTCTTTCCTCATTCATCATACACAATAAATCTTGCAACAAATCATCTACCTCACCTATGAAAAATCGATCACCATGCTCATTACCCCATTCAATATTTCTTATCCCATTCTCTTTTTGCTTTCCAAATTTACCAATAGAGTCTTTTTCCACAATTTCTAGGAATTCACCTAATGAAATATCAATCTCAGTCATCAAAAAAGTAAGTTTTGAGTCAATTTGGGTTACCTTTCCTTTTTCAAATGCATTCATCACTTCTTATACCTGGTTCTCTAACTCTTCTTCACCTGCACTCACCTCATCCAAACTAGTTTCCTTATTGGAATCATGAGAAAACAAATCATCAAGCATTTTCATTTCTTCATTTAGCTTAAACTCATCCATATCTTTGTCATCTTCATCATATTTAGGCCTATCAAACTTGATTTCATCTTCTTTTGGTGTATTTACAAACAAAAAACTTCAAGGGCACAAAACTTGATTCATATACCTCATCATCATACTGATTTGCTATTGCATCTTCTTCTTTGTCTTCATTTTCCTCTGCAATCTTCTCCATGTGATCAAGTAGCTCTCCTTCAGGGTAGAAATAGATCACTTCTCCATCATTGATTTCTTGTTCTTCTTATTGTTCACTTTGCCATTCAAACTCTTCTTCTTCTTCATCATCTTCTTATTATTCCATGCTCAATATCCATTCCTCAACCTTGGCTACATCTTTCTTGAGTTCTCTCAGCTCTTTCTCAAACCATATATCCAAAAATTTCTATGCTTCCTCTTTCCTCTTGGATTTTTCTCTCTTCTTTCTCTCATCTTGACTCTTCTTCATGTGGCTTAACATCTTCACTAGCTCTAACACTAACTCTTCTCATATCCATATTTCTCTTTCTTCTTCTCTTGAACAAGTATTTTTCACCTTGCTCTCCTCTTCACACCTCACCTAGGATTCAAACCTGGTCTTTTGGTGTCTTCCTTCTCTCTTCTTTTTCTTTCACTCTTCACTTCTTTTTAAGCTTTCCTTTGTACATGTCAATCTCACACACACTTGCACAATCATTATTTAGCCATCAACAATATAAATTCATTAAGAAGCTAGCTATGATACCACATGATGTAGAGGACCATTCTCATTTCAATGCATTTCAAACATTCATCAAAATAAAGACACTTCATCATTCAACTATCTCTGTTTTAAGAGCTTGTCTATTAATGGTCTAATTGGTCTTAAATATGTAAAATTTTTTATCCTTCCTTAAATGCCTTTTCCCATACTTCATCTATCTTGTTCATTCTGCATATAAAATTTCAATCATCTCACAATGAAATTCAAGAAATCTTATCAAACCTCTTTAACCACCCTTCCTTGTTATCCCTTCACTAACCACTTCAACCTTAGTAACTCAAGCAAATCTTACCTTTTGGTTATCTAGGTCACCACCTTGGCTTGTACTCCCTTCTTATCACTTCCTATAAATGAAATTAGATAACTATCAATTAAATGATGCTACAAGATTCAAAACTCTTAAATCTTTACCTCAATACCTGTCAAATTGTCTTTTGAGCTCTTAAGAGCAAGTATCATATGATTTCATGACTGAGACAAACTATGCAAACCTAAAACAATAAGGTGATACATTTTCAATACCCTTTTTTCTTATGAAGGTGTGCACCAAATTTTTATTATCAACTCTCTTAACACTTCTCTTTTCCAATCTCAAATTTTCTTCTAATGCTTCTAACCTTACTAGCCCTGCCCTAACGATTTCTTCCTAACTTATTTTTTTAACAAACAAAAAGGTTCAAACACAACTTTTCTTGTATATGATTGTATTAAAGCCCCTTGGTTGGATTTCAGAAGCATACTTCCTTAGTAAAGGGATTATAAAGCCCTTATAATTGTGCACTTCTTAAATGTAGTAAAAGCACACTTCCTTACTAAAAAATTATGACCTTAAAGGGGTTGTCCCTAGGTATTACATTGAATTTAAAGACAAAATTTGTCTAGAGGCTTCAAAACTGAGTTTAAGCTTTTCCCATTAAATTTCATCACAAAATCTAAATATTCAAAACTACTTTAAGAGGGATTAGATCCTATAAAATTTGTTTCCCTTATGATTTTTCAAGAGTTTCAAAGTTTGGTTAGGTACCTTAAATGTCTTCTCCTACAAACCCTGACTATGAGACTATGTCAGCCCAAAATCCCGAGAGATTCAAATTTCTTATAACAATATATTTGCATTTCTACGATCTCAAAAATTTTACTATGGCTTATTTTCAATTGTGTCCTACATGATTGTAATACTAGTGAAGACCTTATTTTCTTAGTTTCTATTAATACTTGCATTATCTAAGCATTGTTGATGTTGACTTTTTATCAGGGTTTCATTCTTTCTTATACAAAGAAAGAAAGAGTATAATTATTTATCAAGAATTTAGCTAATCCCCTCATTACAATTAATACAATATTAAATTGATCATAAATTTTCCCAAACTATCTATTACAATTTTTTGTACAACATTAAGTCACACCATGAACATCAAAATTATCTTCCTAGTTCTAAAACATTAAAGAATTTATTGGTTCCA
The DNA here is from genome assembly GCA_019776745.2 of Taxus chinensis. Lineage (NCBI taxonomy): Eukaryota > Viridiplantae > Streptophyta > Pinopsida > Cupressales > Taxaceae > Taxus > Taxus chinensis. The sequence continues at coordinate 66,149 of JAHRHJ020003257.1, read as the reverse complement.
TTAGTTAGTATTTATACATGCAAGTTTATCTTCAGGGTAGGATCTCTAATCATCATGGATCTTCATTCAATAATTATTCAAATAACTATAGAATGCTCAAATTCCTCTTATGAAGAAATTTCTCAATTGTCCATTCAAATTGTCTAGACATGTTCTTGGAATTCAATTATTTCTTGTGGAATACAACCTAGATACAAGGGTTTCTGCATTCAAAAATAACAACCCTCTTACACTTAATTAACTTAACATTAACAAATGCATTAAATAATATCATTACATAATGATAAAGTAACACACTACACAAGACTATCCATGATTTTCTTGGCAAGTTCTATATCCAAAACTATGAAGCATACACAATTTTATATTTTTCAACTTTATCTCTTACTAGAGCCTTCCTTCTCCTCCTTGAGGAGTCTATTCTAACTAACTATAATTTCAAATCTTCTCTCTTTTCCTCTTCACATCCCTAACAACTCTAATCTGATACCACATGCTACCGAGGTCTACATTCACATACATAACAAAGCATGACATCATGTGACTCTGATTTTGAGATTTTAATGACTTATGCCTCTATTTATCTAAGACTTATTTCACTCCACCTATACACCTAACCCACTTGATAACCCCTTAAAACATCCTTTCAATCATTTTACAACCAATAGTTCAATTTTTCAAGATTTTACAATTTGAATCCCTTTTGGAGGGAAAATACATTAGGAGGAAATTTCAAACTTTCAAACCTTATTCAATTTTCTTGCAATGACTACAAGTTGGTTTCTCTAATTCCGATATCTAACACATTCCAACAACTCGTAAAATGACCGATTTTAGGTGGGCATTGATGATCGATAGTGTTTCTCATTCCATGATATACCTGATGCCAGAGAGCATCAATTCTAACTCCATCTGTTGATACATAGAATATACATCAGTTGGTAAGCAAAAAATAGATTCAACCTCCATAGTATGCTACATGTAGCATATATTCTATCTAGGCGGTCCCAAATAAGAATATATGACTACCTTATAATATCACATATGGATAGTACCAATTGGTAAGGTTAAATATATTTTACTAGACAATCTCATATTATTACACTCCACCACCGGTAACATATATGCTACCATTTGTTGCCTTACAAGATATCTATGAATCATAAATAGCTAAAGATATATAATATATTCTATTATCAACAGAATATTGATAGATATTTATATCTCAATGTGCATTTCGTAGTATATTGTCATACATAGTGATTTTCTATATTGTCAATGCCCACACTAAAATTAGATCTACGAGTTGATGTTAATATCGGAACTATTATATATATAAATATATATCATATGAATGGTATATATATATAAAATCCAATGTGGAAAATTACACTGGCCTGTGGTAAAAAATTTTAATATAAACAAAACGATTTTATAGCCATGACATTTCTGGTGAAATAAACAAGCCATGTCGATGGGACCTAAAAACATATCACATTTAACAATCATTTTGAAATATGGAATAGATCATGAATATTAACGTATTTATTTTGATTCATCACTATAATTTCATCCCTGATGAGAATTTTGCATGACCTCATCCTTGATTAGAGCACTCTTCTCCATGAGCATTTTTTTTTGAAATTCTCCTTGATAAAGGTCAACTCTCGATGCTATTTGTAGCTTATATGACCTTATCCTTAAAAAAATGTCATGTTTCCTTGATAAATGAAAATATTTTTAGCATTTACCAATAGGGGCATCTCACTGGACAAAAAATTAAATTATTACTCCAATTGGGGCATGTACACTAGTGGATCTCTCAAAATGATTTTACAATTGTGTTAACATGGTTCAATTTACCAAACAATTATAGTTTTTTATATGTGTATTCATTTTCAAGTTGTAAATATATTCAATTATGGAGATTTCAAATGTCAACTTTATAAATCATTATCAATTTTTAATCTACTTCAAGTTTTCATACATTTAGACATGGAGAAAAATGATGTTTTTTGTTTTCAAAATAACTATAAAATAAGGGATAAATTTTGTTATAGGTAATGAAGCCACCAATAAATATAACTAGTAATTGCGCATGAGTTGCAAATTACACCAGAGAGGATAAGAATGTTAAATTTGTTAGAGTTGTAATTCACAGTGTAATAAATGTTATCATAATTTTTTTTTCTATTTATGTGATGAGAAGTGAACTATGTTGGGCAACTACAACAATTGATAAAAAAATATTTTGGCTAATATGACTCGATGGATGCCCACACGATGCTAAGCTCTTATTTTGGAATGATTTGTGAGTATGCTGGAGAAGGTGAGCTAATTGGGTTGAATATCTGTTTGTTGCATGTGGTGAAGCACTATTTAATTTTAGTTTGATTTTACTATCAATGTTAATTGTCCCAACAATAAACTTATGAATCCCACTCTAGGGCACACTGATTACTAGCACTATATGGATCTTATGGGTTCAAGCTTGTGTTGAATCAAATTTCAATTGGAAAATATGTGGAGTAATAATTGAAAACCGTTCTCATCTATCTACCAACAAAATTCCTTGTTCTAACTATTTGAAGGATAAGTTCAATCTACATCATCTTAGCTTTGAAAATAAATTTTTTTACTAAATAAATCTATTGAATATATCTTTTTTCCCTGAGTATCATTTGAGCTAAAATGTGAGTGTTAAGCATGAATTTTTCCAAAATGTTGATTTAAAAATAATAATAACAATAACATCATTACTCTTTTTTAATTGGGTTGAGAGCAAAGCGATTAAATAGAAGAACACTACCATTAAATATTGTGGATATGACCCGCTACTATTTGAGCCATTTGTGCCACTGTCACGTGAAACCGTCAGACTATCCTTTATACATTGTTTACCGCTGGTTAAAAATATTGAAACAAAAGTAACCTAATCTTGTAGTATCAAATATATTGCGGTTTAGAGAGGATACCCGTAAATTTCCAGATCTCGACCGAGCATGTGACTGAGCGGGTAGAATTCAACTCACCGATGTTTTACACACAGGGGTCATGAAAATAATAAAAAATAGCGAAGAAACAATAAAATGACTAAGGTTTGAAATCATAGGAAAATTTGGGTCAGTCGCTAACTTATAGCATATAAATCATGTGACAGCATTTACTGAGTTGAATGAGTCCACGCAACTATTATCATTGTGAGATGTTTTGATGATTGTATTATTGTATTTCTGTTGTATATTTTTCTGTAAAATAAGATTAATTTTACCTAAATAGGATTAGGTAGATCTTAAAAGTTCCATAGGATTATATATATATATATATATATATATATATATATATATATATATATATATATATATATATATATATATATATATATAATGCTTATTTAAGCATGGGTTGTATGGTAAACTTACTCTAAAGCATGGGCAGAAACATTACCCGATAAATAAAATTGGAAACTACGTAATTTTGTAAATGTATCTATCTATTTTTTTGGTCCTAAAATAACTTCAACGCCTCAAATTTCACTCCAAAACACGAACTCCCGCTTAAAGCCTTGTTCAATCCACCGCTTGTTAGTCCAGATCCCGAGCATCAAATATTTATAAAACTCTTTCAATTTGTCATCTTCAAAACCCCCAAAAAAAGTATCTCCAAACCTTAAGAGATCATAAAACCGTGAATTTTGAAAAGAATGACATTGATTTATACTCCACGTAAAATAAATGTTATTGAATCTATATATTTCGTATTTCACATGGAGCTTAGCCTCTACTATAAACAACCAGAGAAAATGAATTCAAAACAATGTAATGACCTCTAACGTAATCAAATTCACTGAAAGATATACTGATTTGAAGCACATAATAACCGAAATTCGAAGATCAACTTCACGAGAGCAATTTTTTAGTGTGCAAGAAAATCTAAATATTTATATTAATTTTGGTATAGGAAAAAATAATGTTTCCTAAAAGAATTTACTCCGAAAACATTGCCATATTTTGACACTTTCCAACAAAGACAACTTCAAATGTCGACACCTAACAACAAATTATTATTAATATCTTTTCTTAGATTTGATTGTTTTGAACTAGCTAGTTATAAACTTACGAAAAACATGATGCAACATGCTTTATTTTAGACGATATGGAGATTAGCTTGAAAATAGAAACTATTCATCCAAATAATTCCAACACATGAGCTGCATTTGGAAAATTTTCATGCCTACAAAGATCCTAAATTTGTAGGGGTTTTTAATAATTATTCACAATTTATGAGCATGAAATTTGGTGATCATAAAATATCTACATGATTTGGTCACCTTTTTTGACATACTACCAGTCAATGTTAATATATGAGCTTTGGGATAGGGTATGTACATCAATCAGAGCATATTGAAAGACATTTTTGTTTTGGCAGTTTAGGTTGTTTCAAAGGCTCATACAAATATGTATGTAGCATAAGACAGGGGGTGGTCTGCTTGGATTAATACCTTAATGACATGTGGCCCTTCGAACGTCACCTGATCAGGAAAGATTCATTTTCATTTTAATATTTTAGGGGGTTGTAGTTTTTGGTCTGTGTGGGCAGCATTTAGCGCCCAACTATCTTAAGAGAATTCAGAATTTTATTTACTTATTTTTTTAAACCAGTACAAGTTGTGTGGATTGGTTGGAGTGAGCAGGGGTGTAAGTTAGGAATGTGGACATGGCCTCTATCTCCCAAAATGTGCAAACATAGGAGCTTTTATGTAGGGTTTGAATTTCCACCAATCCTTTTGGGTTTTTTTTTTGCCATATGTTAGAGTTGCAAGGGTGCAGTTACTTTGAGTATGCAAAATGTGGAAGCTTGCACTCGACATGTGAACTATTTGATAAAATGTGTGAGAGAAATGTGACCTCATGGCCTACAGTGATTGCAGAGTATGCACAAAAGGGTTGAGATTACACGTGTAGGCAGAGCTTGCAGCACCTCGTACAACTGGTTGCGTTACATAATGTTATGAGATTGAGATTGGTAGTGGATGGCATTGGAATTATATGACTTTATTAGATCATGAAAATGTGGAAGCATGTGCTTGGCATGTGAATTAGTTGACAAAATTCCTGAAAGAAATATGGTTTATTAAACAACTTCCTGACCGTATAAGCTCCATATTTGTTTAGTTTGGGTAGTTTTTAGTTGAAATGAGGTGGGTCTGACTATCTGGGAAACCCACAAGCTAGCTAAACACCTCTCCTTTTATGCCTCATCAAAAATAGGCATGAAATTATTCATCTCCCTCTCTAGTTCGTTTTCATGTAATGATGTCATTATAGATTATAAGTTTTTTAATTAAAGGAATAAAATGTTGATTTTTTTTAATGTTGGTATGCATAAACCTTTACCCCTAGAGTGTAGCCTTTTCCAACTCGATAACATTACCTAAGTCACGGAGACAATTGATTAAACATAAAACACTATCCACTCCATGATCTAGAGTCATTTCGTTTTGCATTATCTCACATTAAGAAAGAGTCATTACCAAAAACAATATGGCTGAAATCCTTGCCATTCAATATGATTTAAAGGAGGAGGCCAAAATGGGGTGGACCAAGGTTATTATTGACTCTAACTCTCAAATGATTATTTGACTGCTTAATAAGCAAGACACTATTCACTCTTCTAATTGGTATATTTCTTCACAGATCCGAGAGACTATTGGTTTTTTGGCTCAAGCTTTCCAGACAGTTCTTTATGTTCATATTCCTCGGGAGAGTAATAAAGTAGCGGATGCTTTGGCCAACTGGGCTTTGGATCAGGGAAATGTTCATGTCATAGGTCATATTCCTATAAGGTGGTCTATGGAGAAATGCCAAGTATTTCTATGAATCCTTCATATTGATGACTCACAAGGATGACTTCTTCCTGTTGTACTATGTTTTAAGCTATTATCATGATATCTCTAAGGATGTTTCCTAGTGTATTAACTATAATGCTTGGCACTATATCTACTTGTAACACTTTTTTGTTGATTAATAAAAGTTTTATGTTTTATAAAAAAAAGATAAAGGTGATGTTTGCTCGTATGCTTGTGAGCTCAATTTGGAATTGCCTCGTAAAAATAAAGCACATATCACAAAAAATTATTTATCACCTCATATCTCTTCTTTGTTATACTAAAGAATGGAAGATACGTAGTTGGTCTTCACTGTGATGGTTGGATGACATGTTGTGCATGCTTGTTTCAGGGCCTACTTAGCCTACTAGGTGTAGGCATAAAATGCTAAAAGCACATTTTTTCTCCTCTTGAATGACGCTCCCAAAATGAGATTGTGAGTTGGGTCTTAATTCCGCCAGGTCCCCTGAGATCTTATTATATATGGGAATAGGTTGGAAGTATCTAGAAATTTGTTAGTCGCATGTATGCACTTTTTACAAGGCCATTTTGTGGGCAGTTGAACTACGTTGCATTATAATGCAAGATTTTTAAGCTATGACATTTTCCCTTGGAGTTACACCTCCAAAATGTGCATTTTACATATATTCTTGTCGTTCTTAATTTCTATGTATTCTTGGTTTATAACATTAGAGGTTAAGAGATACCTTCACCTCTTTCACGTAGCGTTCACCCCCTTTTTAGAGGTTGTTTCGTAGCTTGTTTTGGCTATTTGATTTGTATTGAAGTTTTGATCTTGGGTCACCCTTTTTACCATCCAGTCACTCCATTCAAAATAGAAAGTTGTTTTGTTTTGTGAAGACTCTTGTTTTCATATAATTGACCTCTACATGTTAATGGTATTAATAAATAGGTGAATGTGAAAAAAAATAAATTAAATTAAATACTATTGTATCTCTTTCTCTCTCTAAGACTAAATTGTAAACGAAATGAGGTATGACATGGAAAGTTATGGATTCTCTCTCTTCCTATCTCTCTCTCTCTAAACTATGAGAAATAATGGTTATGTAACATTGTATGAATTGATGTTTTCTCTCTCCTCATCCTTTCAATCTCTAAACCCTCTTAATTCAAATGGAACAAAAATGACTAAGTATGTTTGGGGGACAAGAATTGTCAGATGTATGATTTCATAACTAGCTAGATGGGGGGTTGATTCCATGCCAGCTTAGTGCTGACACCATGTGGATGCAAGTGGCAGGACATGCCAGATGGACATTGTTCTATGCTTGTGATCTTTACTTTATTTATGTTCCTCCTAACATTATATGTATATTTGTATTTGGAAAGAGAGGTTTCATATCATTGTCTCAAAAGAATGTGTAGTTGCATTATGGTATATTGTTTTGATTTAAGGAATGAAGAAGGAAAATATTAGTTCCTGATTTGTAAAATATCTCACATGTTTAAATGGTATGAAATTTCATGTAAATCACTCAATGCTGAAAAAACTAGATTTTAACATGTAATACTACTCCTAGGAAATAAATGAATTAGTTACTTTTATAAAATGGATATTCATGTCCTTGTAATTTTTGGAAGAAATTGACTAAATTATGGTTGACATTTATAATAAATAAAGGTGTAGTGAGTTATTGAATTGTTAGGGTTTAGTTACACTCCCAAAAATAAATGGTCTTGATTAGTTTATTTCCCATTATGAATTTATGTCATGTATGGTAGAAAGGTTAGTTCTAAATATATCAAAATGAGATTGGTTCCTAAATCCCTCCCTATGAGATTCTCACCTTGATGGCATTATGATCCATTAAATGAACCACTACACTGGACCAATGGGAAAGACCTTCCGTCGTGCCTTCATATATGTTTGACCACACTTTGGACACAAGTGCCTTATGTATCTTTGCATGCTTAAGCTAATAAATCCTTGTACCATTACACGTCACATTCATATGCACCATTTGATTTGAGGTTCGAGTTTAATGTGTGGTGTGATACTCAATTTGTACTTTAGTAATCCTCCTACATAGATACCTTGCATATATCCTTAATGCATCTTGAAATGTTACACTTAGTTAAGAGTTCCTTGAACTTGGTATCTACTTGGAACTCAAGGATCTCTCATCATGTTAATGAGTGTGAGCATGGTACACCTCATTGGTAAGCTTGTCAAAGGGATCCTTGGTGTTTTAGCTATATGAAAGCATGGGAATGTCTTAACTACCCCGTAGTAGACCCCATTGTAGAATGTTTACCTTTGGAGTGTAGATAGGGTTAAGATATGACTAGTACCTCTTAAGAGGTCGTTTTTGGGTGAATAATGTATTCACAAAGTAATCATAGAAATGATGTCTATTACGATGATATTGGGAATGTATAGAGTAACCAGAACCACTCCTTTAACTTAATGTTAGCCCCTTTTCTGGTGATAAGATAAAAAAAAAATTGTGTGGGAGCTTTACTCTTGGTAACATCCATTCTCATCTCAAAGATGAGCCTTATGAGGATCACATGTGTGTCATACATGTATTCAATTGGTAATTAAGATTGGAAATTTACTATGCTAGGCAATATAGATGAATAAAGCATAACTCATAGGAGTAGAGGTGTAAATCTTGAGACAATGACATATGCATTGTGTGTGTAACTTATGGTTTATTGAAGGAAGGCAAGTGCGATACCCACAAAAACAACCCACTTGAGACCCATGAACAACCTAGGTTTAGTTACAAAATTATGTAATAATTTTTTTTGCTTAAAAGTGTCTAACAACCAAAGTCTCAAGGACAATTAAAATTCAACTGATAACTTTTCCCATTATAATAATTACTAATTCCACAATATAAAGCAACAAGTGTAATAAGTCCACACCTAGCTCAAATTTTCCCTAGGGATTAATTTAATCACTGATTACATTGACATTTTAGCTAAATATTCTCTGATTAAAATTTTAGGGTTAAGGGACCATTAAATACAAGGTATTTAAACAAGATCAAGATCAAGAGCAGGGTAATTACAGTGGGGGAAAGGAATACATTTTAAAATCATCAGAGTAAATTCTTACTTACCCACTCCCAGAACTCGGTTAAGAGTGTCTACAACCAGGTTACGAGACAACAGTTGTCACTAACAAGTTCCAGGACAATTCTGATCTACTAAATATATTTTCTTTTATTAACAATTATTAGAGGTCACAAGGTCCAAAATTTAGGGTTAGAAGTTTCAATTAGGTTCAGAGGGTAAATTATCACCATACCCACTCTCTAACAGGTTTAGAGTTTCAACTTGATTTTTCTCACACTTAACACATTCAAAATTTCCCTAAATCATTTCCATTGGATAGGAAATTTCCTCACCTTTCCAATGATATAAATAAGTCCTCCTAACTCCTTATAAAACTCAAGTTATGGGCCGGCGGGCTTTGGGAGTCAAAATTTTCCCTAAAGGGCAGGCTGGCGGGCCTAGAGGAGGAAATTTTGCAATTTTCCTGAGTAGGGTGAAAAATAAATTTTGCACCCGTGCTCACGCAAGACCACCAGGGACACATGTCAAGCTCTGGTTGGCGTGGGTAAAACAGACTGCCGGGGACACATTTGAATTTTGACTTCCGAGTTAGAATGTGCAAAGGCACAAACAAACCCGCTCCTCCACCCTCGCCCAAGGTGGCCACGTGGCGGCCATCCATTCACTGCGGGTCTCTAGGGCGGTGGAGAACTTTAATAAAAATTGCCAAAGGGGGTAAAAGGGTTAAGTTACAAACATACCCCCGCGCCTCTGTCGAGCCACGTGGCAGCATCCTATTAGTGGCGGGTTGGTAGGGAAATATAATAAAAAATTCCAAAAGTTATTTTCGCAAAAGGATTAAGTTGGAAAAGTTCCACCCCTCCGTTGTGCCACGTGGCAGCCTCTGATTGGCTGCATGTCGGTGGGGAAAATTTTAAAAATTTCCCCAAATTTTTTTTTTTTTTTCCAAATTTTTTCTAAGTTTTCAAAGGGAAAATTTCGGGCCGCGGGCCCGCCAGGGAAAATTTTCCCAAAATTTTCCGCCCAGGGAAGGAAAACTTCAGAGGGCCATAAATTTTGATAGAAAGCTCAGTTTTGGGAAAACGAGGACTTTCTGGAAAGTTCTTGACGCCCTCTTTGCACAAGAATCATTAATTTTAGATTTTGACAAGTTTTAAAGGGTCAATTTTAAGAAAACGGCCTGTAGGATTTTTAAAAGCAAATTGGTAAATTTTAACTTATAAATTTTGTTCAATTTGATCTTCTCCTTCACTCAACATGCCAAACAGACATGGAGGATTGTTCTAAGAAGGATTTAGGATGTTTTAGGAAGGTAATTTTTCTTGATTGATTTCCAATTTGAATTTTTACAACTTCTGATAGCAAAAAGACTGTGAAAAGGTTTGGGCCTGATTTTGCAATGTTTTAAATTATTTCCTTAAGTGCTTTTTTTCAAATTGAGTTCATTGATATCATAGCATGCTAAATTTTAATGTTTCAATGTTGATTATTGTTTGCAGGTTCGAACTGTGCATTTTAGAGAAGTATTTGCCAGTTTTAAATTTTAAAGTAGAGATCAAATTAAGAAGGGTCCATTTAACTTTTTCATCATTCAAATGTGGAGATTAATTTCTATTCTAGTCTAATGCATTCAGTTGTTTTAATCAAACCATTTAATAGCTAAAATGCAAAGTCTGATTTCCAATTTTAACATATTTTCAAAAGGACAAAGTAATACAATTCCTTCATACGTATTCCTTTCTTTCAAACAGAAATTTCATTACATTTAAAAATCAGATTTCAATACAACAATGCAAATGGAGAAAGGTATTGCAATCCTTTATTGATTTCAAATACAACTTTACATCTTCCAATTTCTTGAATGCAATTAACAGATTTCAATTTCTTTCATTCAAATGTACAGAACAGAGTAGATATAACTTTCACACTTCAATTTTAAAACTTCTATAATCAATACAACATCTTTCCATTTCAAAAAATTTACAAATTCATCCACTTCAAAGTGGGAAAGGTTATAATGGGATTTTGTTTCACAAGGGGACTGTCAAACTGTCTTCTCCTCTGCTCCAGAACAACAACATGCAAAGTTCCCTTTTCTTCCATTTTGATCACAACAAAAGTGGGGGAAAGGCAACGCTCTCCACCCAACCAAGACATCCAATGAAAGGAGAATCCATCCTTCATCATTGGCCCCTGAGCCCCAACCACAATGCAATAGAAGGTGTGATTCAACTCATGGAAACAACAGGCTTCCACAAAACATACACACACATTCTTTCAACATGCACATTTCAAATTAAAACACAGTCCAACACAAAACAACAGTTTACAACTGCATTGAAACATTAAAACAAAACTCAAGCTTCATCATGCAAGCCAAAGGAGCAAGAACTATGGGGGAAGCTTGCTTATGCCTCCCAATGGGAATTGGGCATCCACCTGTAACAAACCGCCAATATAAAACATCACACATATCCTTATGCCCCCCACAATCCCTCCTTATGCCCCCCAAAAATTTCCTTATGCCCCCCACAAGTAAGAAATGCAAGCTATTTCTTTTCCATGGTGGATCCCAAACCCAAACTCCCTCCACAATAAATCTAATGCCACTGGAATTCCCTTATGCCCCCCCACATGGATTCCCAATAGCCTTCTCCTACACCATTCCTATGGCAGTTCTACCCAAATAGTCAATAACACATAAAACATTCACCATTCACACAAACACAAAAATAAATAACAACATAAAAGAAGAGCTAAGCTCCTACCTCTCCATGGTATCTTTTGTTCCAACACAGCAAGATTTTAATTTCAAATACAGTCCCAGAATTAGCAATCTCCATCCCAATGAAATCAATCCAAACAGCCAAGAACAAACATGTAAGAGTCTTCCCAAAAGTTCCTCCAATGCAAGAGCTCTAATCAACAAGAAAATTCTCCCCAAGGAAGCATTCCAAAGTTTCAAAAACCCAAAACAAAGTAAAGAGTTCCAATTTTTATAGAAGAGGGAAGAGAAGAGGATGATGTGGATCCCTATAGAGTGCCACATCACACATCCTTAACTCCTACACAAAAATCAAATTTATTCTCCAATGCACAATAAATAGGTGGGTGAATAATATGACAAATAAACTTATACACTCCACAAATCCCACACCCCAAAGGATTGAATTTAATAAAAATGTAAGAAGAGTGCAATTAAAAACTTGCAACATGATTTATAAAATGCATTAAAAAGGTCTAAAATCAACCCTCCAACCATATCTATGGTTGGTAAATAAACTTAAGAGGTATGGGACAAGTAAAACTTGTCCCACAAACCTCCAAAAACAGCCTCCAAGGACAAATTCGAATTTCCAAGAAGGTGGAGTGTTTCATACTCCAAAATCAACTTACACATCTCGTACACCACTTACATATATCTTACAACCTTACTTACACAGAACTTACAACATTTAATACAAAAAGTCAACAACTTCTAATAATTACTTTCTTATGTCCCAATTTGATTAATTAACTTTTAACCATATGTTTTCTCACATTAATCTTCCAAAATTTAATTAGAATAAAGAAAGGGGTACATGCATCACTAAATAAAATACATGTAAACAATAATAAAAAGTAACCACATTAATAAAATACACAAAGCCCCTTGGTCACATTCAAAGGTGATATCCCAATGGGAATCCCTAACACTAACAAACACACACACACAAAAAAATCATGTTGTCATGGTGACCTTGTTGAATTCATCTAGAATTCCAATGTGGTTGGTCTCCAATACCCCGATGTTTGTTGTGATAGTTTTAACCTACAACTCACAAATACCTCCTTCGGCCTCGTGGCCATATCAGAACATCCAAAATGAATATAATATAATTTCAAAATCATATATAAATCATATATATATATATATATATATATACGAATCACATCAACATCTAAGAAAATCAACAATATCATTTACAATTTTCTCAGTCTACTCAACTATATCCAAATCATCACATGCCCTAAATTTCATATTTTATAGGTTTACTCCATATATATAAATATCATATATCCGATATATATATATATATATATATATATATAACCATGTCCAAATAGTATACCAACATCTATGTATAATGTCTTCAACAATCATCATGCATCATATATGAATCAAAGTCAACAATAATCCATGGTCTCACATCTAACATCATACTAAATCAAAACTATAATAATGTCCATGGTATAATCAAAAGTGTCGTGATTAGTATCAAAAGGTGTCAAAAGGAAGTGGGCACTACAATATCTAAGAAAACAAGTTGCTATAAATATTTAAACCAGGAAACTATGAACACTATGGAACATGTCCTTTCTTCTTATCCTCAGTGATGTTAACCTTGTACGATGTTTCACATGTTTTAAAAAGAAGAAGAATTAATGTGAGTCTTTTGTGGTCATGGTGCATAGGATGGATCCTTGTATTGTGTTTTTTCAGTAGGATAAAATGTTCAGTGTTGTGAATCACGTGTGTGAGATCACACTCCTTCTTGTCTTGAATCCCTAAGTGAAAAGTAATGTTATACAAATCGTAATTGTTCTAAAAATGATGTTAACATGAGATATAAGTAACAACATAAAGATAGTTAAAACAAGAGTAAACGAGATGAAACTATGGAATGATTTTTAAAAAAGCCATATGCACCTTGAATGATGTCAATCCTTCTAAAATTCCTAAGACGATCTTAAAACAAATGAAAATAAAGGAAGTCATCATTGTGATTCAAAACATTTTATTAAAATGGGAAATATACAACCTTGAGGTATGAGCACATGTTACATATACATAATGTGATTTAAAAAACGATGTAAAATGAAATAATGAATATGTAGCTTTAGGAACAAGAAATTTTCTTATATGTAAAATTCTCTTAAATCTACAAGGTTAAACAATGAAATTTAATTATAATAAAGATGTAACCATGAATGATGTGTTGTAGAATATGACTAGCCTTAATATTATCATGTGGGGTTGAGTCATTGTAACGTTTTCATTATTTTGATTATGTTTGAAAATAGTGTGATATTGTGTTATCCTATTGTCTATGTGGGTCCATGCTTGTGTAAGTTTCATTTGTGATGTCGAGTTACTCTATGTCAGCCCAAGTAGTGTCATGTAACAAGCAATGAAAGAAAAATAAATTATTCTAGTAAATTTACTATTTTTTTGGGTTTGTAATTTTTGGGCATGACATCTAGAATCAAAGCATAGGCTCATGCTTTCAAACCTCTAATAAAGTTGGTTTGGTGATGGTTATTCATGATGGTAGAGGATTTGGAAGTGTAATGTGATAATATGTTATGATGTGAGAAACTTGTAATTGTGATCATGTGAATGCACCTATTGTGCTTACCACTTGGTGTGGAATCTATGTGATGTTGATGTGTTTTGTGATGAGAGAGTTCTCTATCTCTGCATCTCTCATGGATCCAATGTAAAGTTCACATGTGTTATCACTTTATTGTGTTAAATCAATTATTTTGTGACTCACATAAGTGTTGTAGTGCTTCTTTATCTTCTGATGTTGCGTTTGTGTATTAACATGTTGCATGAAAAAGTCTTTCTTAGTGAGATATGACATATCGCGTTATTTTCCATCCATGTTGTGTTATATTATGATGTTATTTCACCATGTATGTGTCATATTTATATGTATGTCATGATGTTAAATCATTGTGTTCATTCATTATATATATATATATATATATGTATGTATATATGTATGTATGTATGTATGTATGTATGTATGTATGTATGTATGTATGTATGTATGTATTGTATGTATGTATTATGTGATAATGTATGTATTTGTGTCATGATAACATTTGTGTCATGAATGGGAGGTGTATGGAGATTTTATGACCCCTAATGTATTGTAATTTCACTCTTGGTGCATTATGCATAAACATGATGTGTGGAATGTTGTCGATTATTTTTATGTTATACCCTGTAATTTGTCGAGGTGTAAGATGGTATGGTTATTGTTCATATACATCATTTTTCTAGTAATGTAGTTATCTGTTATGTTTGGTACCTTCAACTAACTAACCCTAAGCGAAGTAGTCAGTAAAAGTGTATGTGTGGAGAGAGAAGGCATTGAACAAGGGTTTCATAGCCTTGAGTCAAGTATGAGTTTGGAAGTGGAGCCTTATGAAGACTAAAAACCCCCTTCTATTCATTTTGTATACTTTGAGCTTGCTTAGTATATTGTGAATGTGCATCACCTTAAGCTAAACTTATAGAAACTTGATTCCATGCTCTCTCTTATGTGGGTTTTCCATCAAGTAATCCTATGTGATACCAACTATGTGGATCATCATATGTGTGATTTAGAGATATATGTAGATATCTTTGTTGTGGTTATATGTATTTTTGTGAGACAAGTCTCGATATCCTAGTTCTAGCAATTTTATGATTACCCCTTTGGTGGCCACCAAAAGGCCATATAGTGATCGTAATGTGATTTTTCTATGTTCGTATTTTATTTGTAAATTGATAATTTTCTCTTTTCTTGTAAGAACTGATAATGTTCTTGACTGATGTATTCTTAAATTTTGGGTATTTTATTTTATTTTTTGCTTATAAGAGGCGTTTTCATTACCATGGATTTTTAGCTATTTATCTTTCTTAGTTTGAAATTTTCCTTTGAGTTTAAATTTTTTATATCCCTTGCCCAAGGCTTGGAATTGTTGCTACTTGGCATTTGAATATTGTTTTTATGATGGTTCTAATGTTGTTGTGACATGATAGTATAGGTTCATGGGATTCACCATATCATGCTTGGATGTATGGACCCACTTGGTTGTGTGGGGGTACGCCCCAAGGGGGTCATGGGGTTGTGTATATTTAGAGCTACAGGTTACATGCCACTTGGGTGGAGGTGATAGGGCTCTATGTTCCTAGGGACATAGGGTGACATGACCTCATAGAATGTAGAAATAAAGTGATGGGGATCTTCAGTGAGTGACTCGGCTTGGTTTTGACATTGTGACTCTTATATTTAGGTGACAGGGCTCTATGGCGAGTGACCTGAGCTTGTTTGGGTATTATGATTATTTTCTCTATTCGGAGGAATATGGATTTGTTTTTAGAGGATTATGGAGATTTGGAAGGCATATGGAGTTGGTATGTATTGGCTGCTATGATGCTAGACTATTCTTTCTTTCCCATGGTTGGGTTAGCACTCTTGTATTGAGTTACAATCATGAAAATGTGTAAGGGGTATATTGTGAAGTTGGTGGTGATATGTTTTGGGGCCTAGTAAGATGTTATGTTTGTTAGTACATGTATCCTTGAAGAAGAAATGAAATTAAACTATTAAATAATGAAAATGCTACAAGTATTGAATAAAATAAGTTGTATAAAGGAAAATAATAAATGAGTAATAAAGTAAAAGAAGAACTACCAATCTTCACATAATATTAAAGAAATTGATAAATTTTCAAAAAAAAATTGTTCGCTTAGGCTGGAGATGTAGTTCTCCCCCACATCGACCAAAAAAATTCTTACATTCCGAATGCAAAAAATCAGAGGATATAAAATGAGCTTAGGTGAGGAAAATCCATTCGAAACTTTCTAAATAATATAGATTGACAGTTTTAAAGCCCGAATCGAACCTCTAACAAAATACCCTCAAGTGGTGCAAAATGGGGATCTTCGAAACATGGAAGGGACTTCCATCCTAGAATAAATAAGGTTGTTATATTCTGTAGCTTTAGGCGCTGTGTTAGTAGGTCTGATAAAGTGGAGTCTAAGACCAGGCATGTGAACAATCTTTTTAATGCCTAAAAAAACGCAGGTTTATAGAATTATATGGTTGCGGGAATACACACAACAATTTATTTGAAGGTCGTTAGAATTTTTCATAGAAAAGAAATAAATATACATAAAGACAAACTCCACAACGTTAGCTAGCACCCTTCTAGCCTGTGTCTGAGGATTTGAATCAAGGCATGATAATCTTCATGTACAACATTGTGTTTCTTTCCCCAAATGCAATCAACACGTCTACATGATGGCTTCATCTTTGTTGGAAAGATATTATCATATTCTAAAATGCGATCTTTGAGACGGGGTATATACATCAACCAAAGCATCTTGGAAGGCATTTTATTTGGCAGGTTGTGTTGTTTTAAAGGCCTAGGAAAACACTTTTGTAACATAAGGCAAGGGGGTGGCCTGCTTGGTTAAATGCCTGATTGATATGTATCCCTTAAAACGTACATTGATCAGGTAAGCTTCATTTTAATTTTTTATATTTAAGGGTGTTTTTAGTTCTTTTTCTGTGTGGGAAACTTTTAGAGGCAAACTGTCCTGAGAGAAATCAAGATATTTTTTTAAATTTTTCAAACCAGCACAAGTTATGTGGATTCGTTGGAGTGAGTAGGAGTGTCAGTCAGGCATGTTGAAAGAGCATCTATCTCCCAACATGTGTAAATATAGGGTCTTTTGTTAAGATTTTGAATGTCTGTCAAGCCTTCTGCGGGGATTTATTTCCGTTTCCATTTGTTAGAGTTGTTGGGTCCTTGGTAATATATGTATGAAAAATGCGGAAGCTTGCACTTGACACATGAACTTTCATAATTTTTTTGAAAATAATGTGGCCTAATGTCATACATTGATTGAAGAGTAGGCACAAATTGGGCTGGATTATATGTGTAGAAAGAACATGGAACACCTCCTACAACCGGTTGTGTTACATAATACTACAAGATTGAGATTGGCAGTGGATGTCATTGGCATTGTATGGCTTTACTACATCATGAAAATGTGGAAGCATGCTCTTGTTATGTGAAAAGGTGGAAAAAATTCCCGAAATAAAAATGGTTTATTAAACAACTTCTATACCCTATATGCCCCATATTTATTTATTTTTGGTACTTTTTAGTTGAAATGAGGTGGGGTTTGACTATCTGGGAAACCTGTGAGCTGGCTAGAAACCTCTCCTTCTCTACCTCATCAGAAACATGCATGGAATTATTCCTCTCCCTGTCTATTTTGTTTTTATGTAATGTTGTGAATATAATATTCTAAGTATTTTAATTAAAGCAATAAAACATTGATTTTTTTATGTTGGTATGCATAAACCTTTACCCCTTGAGTGTAGCATTTTCTAACTTGATAACATCATCCAGCTCATGGAGACAATTGATTAAACATAAAACGGTATCCACTCAATGATCTGGAGTCATATAACTATGCATTATCTCACATTAAGAAAGAGTCAAATAAATGTGACATTTACTCGTATACTTGCGAACTCAATTTGGAATTATCCTGTAAAACTAAACCATAAATCACAAAAAACATTGCTTATCACCTCATAGCCATTCCTTTTTATATAGATAATGGAATGACGTAGGTTGGTCTTCACTACGACAGTTGGATATCATGTTTTGCATGCCCATTTCAGGGCCTACTTAGCCTACTAGGTGTATGCATAATCTACTAAAACACAATTTCCCCCTTGAACAATGCTCTCAAAATGAGTTATGTGAGTTGGATCTTAATTCCATCAGGTCCCCTAAGATCTTAGTATATATGGGAACAAGTTGGAAGTATCTGGAATTTTATTGGTCACCCATATGCACTTTTTACAAGGGCATTTTGTGGCCAGTTGAACTACTTTGCACTATATTGCAAATTTAAACTACATGTTTCACCATGGAGTTACACCTCCAAAATGTGTATTTCGTGCATCTATTCTTACCATCCTTAATTCATTGTTCTTGGTTTATAGTACTAGAGGTTAGGAGAGACTTCTCATCTTTCTCATACCATTCACCCCTTTTTCAGAGGTTGTTTTGCACATCCTGTTTTGGCTATTTGAGTTGTATTATAGTTTTTTATCTTGGTCATAACTTTTTACCATCCAATCACTCCATTTAAAATAGAAAGTTGTTTTTTTTTGTAAAGACTTTTTTTCATATAATTGACCTCCACATGTTAATGGTACTAATAAATAGGTGAACGTGAAAAAAATATATTGTATCTCTCTCTCCTTTCTTTCTCTAAGACTAAATTGTAAACATGAAATGAGGTATGACATGGAAAGTTATGGATTCTCTCTCCTCTCCCTCTCTCTCTCTTCCTATCTCTCTCTCCTAAACTATGAGAAATAATGGTTATGTAACATTGTATGAATTGATGTTTTCTCTCTCCTCCTCTTTTCTCTCTCTAAACCCTCTTAATTCGAATGGAACAAAAATGACTAGGTATGTTTGTGGGGACAATAATTGTCAAATGTATGATCTCATAACTAGCTAGATGGGGGGTGATTCCATTCAAATTAGTGCTGACACCATGTGGATGTAGGTGGCAGGACAAGGTAGATGGACATTGTTCTATGCTTGTGACGTTTACTTTATTTATGCACCTCCTAACATTATATGTATATTTGTATTTGGAAAGAGAAGTTTCATATCATTGTCTGAAAAGAATGTGTAGTTACATTATGATATATTGTTTTGATTTAAGGAATGAAGAAGGAAAATATTAATCCTAATTTGTAAAATATCTCACATGTTTAAATGGTATGAAATTTCATGTAAATCATTCAATGCTGAAAAAACTCAATTTTAACATGTAATACTACTCCTAGGAAATAAATTTATTAGTTACTTTTATAAAATGAATATTCATTTCCTTGTACCTTTTGGAAGAAATTGACTAAATTATGGTTGAAATTTGTTATAAGAAAAAATGTAATTAGTTATTGAATTACTATGGTTTAGTTACACTCCCAAACAATAAATGGTCTCTCATTAGTTTATTTCGCATTATGAATTTATGTCATGTATGTTAGAAATGTCAATTCTAAATATATCAAAATGAGACTGCATACTAAATTCATCCTTATGACAGTCTCACCTTGATTGTGTTATGATCAAGGAAAATTTTAGTGTGTGAATATTCATTAATTCAAGAATATTCTTAGCATATGGATTTGCACGCATGCAAATGACATGCAACAGTGTGGGAACGAAGTCCCTCCTCAATGAAGGTGAGGCTGCCTTTATTGAAAACCAAAACTGTATTTACATCTGTACATTCAAAATTGTATGTGGGGGGTGTTTTGGAACATCAATGGAAAGAAAAGTGAATGAGGGAGATGGAATGGAATGAAGGAAAGAGTGGAATGGAATGAATGAAAGAACATGCAAGAGTTAGGTAAAAACAGAGCCTAATATTGCACGAAGAGGAAAGATGAATAACTAACACAAATAAAATGGAGTTTGAGTTAGCTAAACAAGAATGTGTAAAAGGGAACACACGTGAGCAAGTAGATAATCAGAGCTTGATCACTGTGAACTAGAACAACAGATTAATAACGTTGACAATAAGATCAAAGACAATATTTGCATGCAAGATTCAAACATCTAACATCTAATGAACATAAGAACATCAAATGTTACAAGAGACAATTAATGAGACACAAAGTTCATATTTCATTAACTCCAAAATGTTTTCACAAAAGAACACAAAGTTTCTTCCTGAAACAAAGCTTGCACACAAAAGTATTTTCTTCTCCTCTCTCAAAGTCACCCTTACAAATGAGCCCCTGACTTCCTTTTATAACCCAAAAGTTGGTTACAAAGTAGTTAGGGTTTTAAATGCACATTAAATAGGGCACTTAAGTGACTTTGACTTTTTCAACCAACTTTATTAAAAGCAACTAAAAATAGAAACCACTTAAAGTTTCTTCAAACGTGAATTCAACAATAACATTATTTAAAATACCACTTTCAAAACATTCGCCAAAAACCAGTGCCTTATCCATTGGGTGTGGGGTCCACCTATCTCAATCGTATGAGAAATGGACTCTCCCACCCACGAGAAAATATAGGAAATCATCCTACTATGTTGTTGGCAAAACAAGGATCCTGATTCTTTGCCATTTCATAAGACTTGAGCTTTTGCAGTGTCTGATGCATCTTCTCTTCTTCTGGAAAACAACTCGGGAGAAGACCAGCCTCACAGAGTACCTGCATTTCAAGAATCTTACCTGGTATGGTATGCAGGTCTGCAACTTTATATTGGATTTATTCGCAAAGATGTTTAATTCTGAAACATTGATCCATAGAAGAAGTGGAAAAAACATCAACAGGAGTATACATTTCATGTATCAATTTTGTAAACTGCTCCACCAGGTGTTGTACTGAATTCCTTTGGTTGTGTTCGTTGATGAAGGTGCACGGAATCTCTTTGATGAAGACCTGAATGGAAGAGAGCGCGGTATAGGCTTCGTTGCACAAACCGTCAAACTGAATTACCAAATCTTCTAGGATCATTTTCCTGGACTTAGCATGATTTAACCATAGAATTTGTGTCATGCGATGATCAAACTCAAGTATTCCCTCTGAAGCCAAGAAAGTAGATTCCATGCGGGTGAGATCCTGAAGAGTTGGAAAAATCTGATCCAGTGTGATTAATTCTGTAATGAGGCACTCCTTGAATGGAAACACTGGATCGAGGTAGGCATAAATATTCTCAGATATTTTTATCACTTCAGCAATTGTTTTCAAACCCACCACTTTCTATCTCAGAAACCCATGACCTTAGAGTGTGTCCTAGAGTGATCACATCTTTTGATTGATTGAGAATTTCTTGATCCGGGATAGCCATCATTTCTGGAACAGGAAAAGAAGACTCAATTGAGCTGATCAAATGCTGAACATATGAAATCAACTGATTTTTTTCTTCCTTGAGTTGGGAAATTTGAGATTTGTATCTCTCCAACCTTTTAAGCACACTATTCATTGAATCTTTTGCCATAGCAACATCGCTTTCAAAAGTGGTCTTACCAAGGGCTATCTTGGATACTTCATAATCGGTGATTGTCATGTCCCCACGATCCTTCTCAGTAGTAGGAACTGCAATTTCTGCAAACTTATCTCCGCTATCATCAATCACTACTTTGGAGAAAACCTTAGGATTTTTGGGCACAACTTTATTGGAGAGGGCAGAAAGAGACTCCAAATCAATGTTGGCCACTTTGACCAATCTCTTTCTCTTTTTTATTTCAGAGTCAACCCAGGTCGGTGTTTCATTCATTAATTCGACACAAAAATGTCGAGAACTGGAAGAAAAATCCTCTTTGCCTTTTTCATGACTAAAACCAGTAGGCAGTGGTTCTGTGGCCTCAATCCTTGGTGAAGTAGCATCTGCAACACATTCTTGATTATCCTCATGTTCTTGTGGAATATCCTTAACACCTGGATGTTCAGAAGAATTAGATATCTGCACTACTGGGATTTGCTTGGATTCTGGTGTATGACATTGATGATTTAGATCTTTGGTAGGTCTATTGGAACTCTCAGTGATGTGAATAGATGAGTTTGGGGTAGAAATACCAGAAACACATTCTTTTCCTTCCCGAAGATGCACACTCTTTACCGATCCTTGAGACACTGCTTCTTTATTAGGGATAGGTTTGGGTAACCACCGGCTTTGCCTCTGAGATGCATGTGATGATGTTGGTGGGGACTGGTGTGAAGAAGTTTGCACCACCTTTTTCTGTGTCACTCCTCCTTTCACTGGCAACCTCTGTATTTCTGACATATGTGCCTGAAATGGGAGAGGATTGGCTATCTGATTCTCATACCACTTCATAGTCCTTTTTAACACAGGTTGGTTTATAACATCTAGAGAAGTTTCATCTCCTCTACTCCAATCAATACCAGGGAGCAGAGTGAAAACTATCTGATCATAGGCAAGATCCATAAGATCAATTCCACTATCAGCAAGGGTTAAGGGAGGATCCCTCAATCCATAATTCTCTATCTGAGCCAGTGTGAGATGAGAAAATTGTCGTCGTCTTACCTCCTTGTCATCCGCACATTCCACCCAATAGTCTTCTATGTTTGCCTTGTGCTTATATCTTGCCCCTAGAGATTTTTCCATGGATCCTTTAATATCGAATTGAGCCCTACTTTGTGAAAGGATGTATAGTTATGAGAGAAAATTCTTTTTCCATAAGTTCTGCACTATGAGAATTTGGACATTTGTATTCCCCAATCTGAATTGGGAAATGAATGCCTTCTTTGCGTTTGTCCACCAATAGACAATGGATTTTGAAAAGCTGACGTGAGAGTTCCATCAACGCTATTTTGTCGTTGACATATTTAGGAAGTCTGTAAGGAGCTCCCACAAATCCATCAACTCGTATATAGGAATAAGAGGGAAACTGGATAAACCAAGTTCCCCATTGTTTTATCACCGCCTTGGCATCTTCTGAAAATCTTTCCTCCGGGTTTCTTCTTAGTGACCGGATTATATAGAATAAGAAAGCATCGTTTACCCTCCGGAAATGGTGAGAACCGTTCTTGAACTCCAGCTGTGGGTAAAAATGAAAAACACTATTCTTGCCAGGACCCATTGTACCTCTAGTTGTTAGCCCTGAAAAATATCCTCCTTCTCACTACGAAAAAATCAAATATGAAGTCATGTAAAAATGACCTGTCAACCTTACCTCAATCAATTGCTTATGGAGAGTATTGCTAACAATACTTGCCCAATCAATGAACATCTTTGCATCAAGAATGATACAAATGAACTTGTACATCCAAGGATGAAATTTTTTGGCAGAAGGAAGACCAAAAACCCTGCTGAGGAGAGTAATCATATCCCCTATTTCTTCATGAAACTCTACCCGAAACAACTCTTTGGGAATTCTTGAAGTGTGAGTCTTTGGTTTGACCAACCAATTTTTACCAACCATCTTCGACCATCTCAAAGGATTTTCATCCCAGAACTGTTGTGTTGATTCTTGTGTGATGTCAGCATTTTCTTCATGGAGTGGCACTCTTAACAAATCTTCCATATGATCTGGAGAATTGAGCAGAAAAGGTTCATTTCTGTCATTAAAAATTCCCCGACGCTCAGGATCATAATGTTCAGCACAAGCTAGGACAAATTCAGGGCATTGTATGGCAACGGGAAATGCTGCCGCTTGAGGTAAACCACAACGATAAAGCCTTTTTGAGAAAATAGTTCCCCCTTCCCGTCTTACCCTGTCACAGAACTGAACCATATCTACGTGACCCATATCGGTATCCAAAATATTGTCATATGCTGAATTTAAAGACGATGCTGGAACTAATCCTTGGTATGCATATTTTAGTGCCGACTTATTAGAACGTTCACCCATTATGAATTCCTTTTTTTTTAAACACATAGAGAACAAAAAGAAAACCAAGACACTGGGAAGGTGTCGGGTCTAAGTCTCCGGACCACCGTTGTCGCAAGAATAATACGACTCTTTCTATTATTTATTTTTTTTTAAATAAAAAGAGATTTAGCGGATGCCGAATTCAAAATGACCATACAACAATATTGAGGCAAAGCTCAAATCACCATCGAAAAATAATACAATTTTAGATCATTGTTACACTTTCAGCAACGTGTTGAATCTTCGAAGCTCCTTATTATTATTATTTTTAAATATTCACTGTGTGCGTGAATATCTCGATTCACCCTTGACGTGAGAAAGCTATCGTCTCCTCAGCATGCGTAGCACCATGAATATATTTTTAAAATAATAAATAATAAATAATAAAAAGAAATTTGCGTTAAACTCCAGTCAATTGTCCATACGTGAAATCTGAATTTAAGCTTGTGACTGCGTGGGAAAAACAGAGTTATTCCTCCTCTTAGCATACAAAACTTCTAAGTATTTGTTGTCTCTTCTGCAGGCTATGTAGAAGCTTCTGGTGTGTCTTCAAACTAATTCTTCCTTCTCCCCAAGCATGCGTGGAGATTAATATTGAGCTGCTTGCGTGGAGACTAACTTTGTTTCTTTTTTTGCAAAGGCATGGAAATTTCTTTTACTGCTCTTTTGGACTGTTGCATCAAAACAAAAAAAAAATCCCTTTTACTGTTCTTTGAGGCCGCGTGTTTTCTTTTCTTAGATTGCACTTGGTGAAATTCTTTGACTGCTCTTACAGTGCTTGCGTGTTTTCTCCTTGGGTTGAATGCGTGGAG
This sequence comes from Taxus chinensis, assembly GCA_019776745.2. NCBI lineage: Eukaryota > Viridiplantae > Streptophyta > Pinopsida > Cupressales > Taxaceae > Taxus > Taxus chinensis. Next base: position 41,190 of record JAHRHJ020003257.1, on the reverse strand, counting down.
ATCCAAATTAATTGTTGGATCTTGTTTCCTTTTCTGCTCAAGCGTGGAGATCTAACTTTTTGCTGCTCCTGCTGGGCACTGCTGCATCAAAACAAAACAAAAACATGTCCCTTTTTGACTGTTATGCGTGGATTTGATCTTGCTTTGGAAATGGTGGGAAAATGTGCATGCATGGGACCTAGTTTTGACTAATGCGTGGAAACTTCCTCCTTCAAATTCAACTGATTTTATTCTCCTGGGCAACGTATCATCTCCCTGAAATGGACTTTTCCTTGTGCAATGGAAAACTTGTGGGTCTCTTCCTGCACAAATCAATAACAAACAAAAAAAATTGTGGAAATTCACCTTTTCCTCTATTGCATACAAGATTTATTTGGGATTCCAGATCAATCCTTGCACGTGCCTGAGATTGCCTTCACCTTTGCAAGCGTGGATCTCATAAACTTCCTGCTATTGCTTCCCTCCAATGGAGAAAACTACCTAAAACTCTCAAGGTTGTATGGCTCTAGCTAATGCCGTGCCAGGTTTCCGTGTGAAAGCCGGATAGTGTTTGTAGAATAAGCTTTCCTTCTTCTGGCTCTGGATATCTGCAATATCTCCTTGTTTTTCCTTCTTCCCAATTTCCTCTGCTTCTGCAACCTCTTGTAACCATCTCCTCATCAATTCCCGGATGATAGAAGCAAAATCAAAATTGTCTACGGCAATTGGAAGCGGAAGAAAGATTGCCCCCGGCACTTGCTCACGGCAGTTACGACAATTAATAAAAAGAAGAAAAGTTCTCCCAAGTTTGTCGAACAACTTCCATCCAATATTAAAATTAATATTTATTAATTAAAAACCCTAAAATTTAATAAATATTAATTTTATTAAATAACAAGCTAAATATTAATTAAAATACAGTTTGTGGTGTAGCGGGAGAAGGGCTTATTCAAAATGGATGAAACGAAAGCCAAAATGACCGTGAGAATAAGACGATTGCGATGGAGGAGAACAATCACGCAAGATAACACTTTTGATTTTTTTTTTAATAAATTTTCACATTTACTAATTTTGCGAAGTCAAAATTAGCTGACACACACCATACACACACACACACACACACACACACACACTATTAAGTATTAATACTTCATTATTTATTGTTCCAATTTCCACTTCCATATGGAAATTGCGGTTAGCAAATATTTCTTGTAATTCCTTTCTACTTTAAATATCGTCATCGACTAGTCACCGGATATTTCCTTTCTTCTTTAAAGGTAATTTTATGTTTCATTTGTCGGTAGCATTTATTACAAACCGGTAGAATGTATACAGTGCTACCAGTCGGTAGCATACAATATGCTACCCTGGTTGGTAGCTTATAATATGCTACCAGTCGGTAGCATATAATATGCTACAAGCCGATAGCATACTGTAAGCTACCAACAGGTCGGTAGCATGTTACTGACCAATAACATGCATACAATATGTTACCGGTCAATAGCATAGTGTAAGCTACCAATCATTCAGTATCATGCAGTATATTACTGACCAATAACATGCATACAGTATGCTACCAGCCGGTAGCCTGCAGTATGCTACCAGCTGGTAAGATATTGTATACAACCGGTCAGTAAGATACAATATGCTATCAACTAATAGCATATATACAATATGCTACCAGCCGGTAGCATGATGTATGATACCGACTGGTAACATACTATATATATGCTACCGACAAGTAACATATTGTATGTTACTAACCGGTAGCATTCTGTATGCTACCAACTGTTAGAATACAATATGTTGCCTACCAGTTGCATAAAGTAGATTTTATTTTGGCTTGCATTTATAAATTGTTAAATATTCTATTTAGATTTTGAAAAAACTGATCTATTTTACAATTTCTCATGGATAGGTCTAATGGATTCTATGAATAATGAACAAAAGGAAGATAAAATCAAAAGAAAAAACACATGCTAGATTGTGGAAGGATTCTAGCAACCTTATCTGCTAAGACTTATCAACACAATGCAGGAATACACCATCAATACCCTTCTTCTATATACCATTATCCCATAAAATGTATCTTGCGGACCTTAATTTAACTGTCCTCTTTTCTTTTTGGCTTAAATTCGGGGGACATTTTCCATAAGTTAAAAAGAAAGCGATATCTACATACCATTCATCGGTTGTGCTTACAAAAAGCACCATGTGCGATTCTAAATAAGTACCCTCAGTTTCTTTGCATTCTGTCTCAGAATTGTTTTCTGCGATCAATTGGCACAAGCCTCTTCCTCATACCAACTTGGTAGGTCTGATGTCCAAGTCATATTCTTGGACTTTGGCTATCCAGTTACCCCATTGACTACCCAACTCTTGTTGAGTCAAAATGGACTTAACTGCAGTATCAGGAACAAGAACGAGAGTGTGAGAACTCAACACATAATACCTGAAATGTTTCACTACTCTCACCACTACATAAGCATGCTTTTCAATTTGCGACATCTTCAATTCATGTTCCTTTAGTGGACAGATCATGAAAGCAATGGGAGATTTGATTCCTTCTTCATTCTCCTACATCATGATGGCTGATACTGTATGCATGGAAGCGTAGTTGTACATGATGAAATCCTTCTTGAATTCTGGGCATACCAGAATAAGAGCATGAGAAATTACTCTTTTGAATTCTTCCAAAGCAAGCTTCGCTTTAGTGCTCCATTGAAATGGAGTCTTACCTTTCATCATCCCAAGGATATCCTTGGTTTTATCGGCAAAGTTAGGTACAAATCTTCTTAGGAAATTGACCTTTCTGAAAAAGGAATGTACCCTAGTTTTGCTCGTAGGTAGGGTAAGGCTTTGGATGGCCTTCACCCGCTCTGGGTCGATCTTGGTTCCTTCTTTAGTCATGATATGACCCAACAACTTACCTTCTATTACTCTAAACATGGACTTTTTAGGATTTAATGAAATCCCATGATGCCTTCATCTTAAGAGTATCTGCTCTAGGTGATCATAATGATCACTTCACTTCTTAGAGAAGACCGTCAAGTCATCCAAATATACAACTATGACTTTTCCCATCAAATCTCTGAAAGCTAAGTCCATAGCTCTTTGAAATGTGGCTCCAACATTAATCAAACCAACAAGCATCCTCTTGTAAGCAAAGGTCCCCCATGGGGTGGTGAATGTTGTTTTATGTTGATCCTTAGTGGCTACCTCGATCTAATTATACCCCAAAAATCCATCAAGCATGGATAACATTTCTGATCCAGTGAAAGTCTGCAATACTTGATCCATGATAGGTAATGGGTAATTGTCTTTCAATGAAGACTGATTAAGGTTCCGGAAGTCAACACAAATCCAGGATCTCACCATTCTTCTTTCTGACAGGGACGATGTTAGCAACCCAGGTAGAATGATGGATTGGGAAGATAATCCTTGTGTCTAACATCTTTTGAATTTCTGCAAGAATAGTCCCTGAGATCTTTGGGTTGTAATGCCTTTGCTTCTGCCTGTAGGGTTTGACATCAGACTTCAAAGGGATGCTATGTTGCACATCCTTGGGCTTGAAAGACTTCAGATCCACATAGGACCATGCCAAGACGTCCATATATCTCTTCAGGAGTGAAGTGAATCTTCCTTTCTCCTCAAGAGAACAACATTTTCCAATGTTTACCATCTATGGTTGGTCAGAAGAGCCCAAATTAACTTGATCTACCTTCGACGAGGAAGCACCTTCAGCTTGCCTTTTATCCTGAATAAAACGGTCATGTTTGTCAAACAGACCTTCCAGAGAAACCAATCCCTTCGGAATCTTATTTCCTTTGAGCTAGATGAATTCACCATCAATCTCTTGATATGAATTCGAGATGAACTCACAAAAAGCTGATTCTGATCCTTCAAAATAAAGCTCGCTAAAATTATCAGCTTTCTCAAGAAAAGACAATACCTGTTGATCATCATTGAACACTTGCCAATGTGCTGAATTATCTGGAACACTTGGATGATACACAATCTCAATGGTATACTTGTCCTATTTGAACTTTGGGTGAGGAAGGAGAAGAGATGTAGACACGGCTAAAGAATCAGCTTTATCATTGTAATCTCTCAAAACTGCCTTGATGGAAAAAGCATCAAAGCATTCTATGTTGTCCCACACCTTGTTCCTGTAATGCCTTAGGTGATCATTTTTTACCTGATAGATCCCCCTTACTTGATTTACAATCAACTCAACATCTCCCTGAACTTTGAGATTTCAGATTCCCTTTTGCCTTGCCATTTCTAATCCTAATAACAAAGCTTCATATTCGGCCGTGTTATTAGTATTATCAAATTACAGCTTGAAGGTGAAGGGAAAGATCTCGAAACCTGGAGATATAAGAACCACACTAGTGCCCAACCCAGCAGTTGAACAACTCCCATCGAACTCGAGGGTTCAAATAGCATTAGGATCTTCTTCTATGATACCTACAGAAGGCACCTCCGATGTCATGAAATAATTTCCCAAGCCTGCATCTTCGAAGAGAATTTGAGCTTTGGGGTCATCTGACTTAGTGACCAGGTATTTCACTTGCACTTCAGGGTGGAGGACACGAGGAACTCCATTCACTGGAATTTTAGCTTTGGTCCAGTCCATATTGATTTCTCCTCTGACATCTTTGCAGAAACCTCTTCCTAAGAGAATACCATAAGCAACTAGGATATCAGCAACCAGGATAGTCATTTTTACTCTCTTTTCTGGGAATGCTACAAATGCAAACTGTGCATCCTTGATTTGGCCAATCAAGGGGACTTGCTTGGTTTCCATGGAGTAACACCGCCCATAAGATTTAGTCAAGGTAAGTCCAAGGGCATGGGCTACTTTTGTGGGCATCACGTTATCAGAGGCTCCTGAGTCAATTATGCAATTGCTGAGTTTAAACCTGTTTATAAGTAAGGACAAATAAAATAGTTCAATCTTTCCCGAAGAAGCAACAAAGGTCATATTATTCTGAGGTAAAGGCTGAGTGGGATTAGGAAAAATGCCTTTTGAAGATGAAGGGATAACAACCTTACTTGCTTCTAATGAATTTGGAAAGTTTCTCAAATTGCTCAGGATTTGACTGAAGGTACTCAGCTTCTGACATTTGGATCTTAGTTTTCTTTGCATGATCAATAATGTCGAAAGTGGTATATGAAGGAATGATGGTGGGCTCAGTTCTAGTTACACTGGTCTGAGCCGAGGTACTGGTCTTGGGGGATGGAGAAAGAGAGTTAGAAGAAGAAGTTACCTTTTTAGTTGTCTCCTTTTCAGTTTGCACTGAGATAGGAGAGCCTCTTTTAGCCATAACCATGGGAGCTTCTTTACCCTTCTCCTTAGAGCCTTCAACTGACTTTCTGGGGTTCTGAGATTGAGCTCGAGTGAAGACTGCAAATGACTGACCATCATGCTCGCATGGGTCTTCCTCGTATTCCAAGTACCCAATGTTGGAGTCGCCAGCTGAATCGTCAAAAGACTCATCAACATATCCTGAAGCTTCAAAAGCTTCGTGAGAACCTTGATCTTCTGGTTCTTCATCTTCCTCAACTATTTCCACTGTTGCGTTGATAGGAGGAGCTTCAATGGCCAGCCTTGTTGGAGCAGTAGTCAACCGATTCCTATCTCTTGCGGGAGCGCCATTGGTATTGTTGAAATTCCATCTAGGAATATCCCGATAAGGAACATTGGTCGCTTGTTGAGACATTTGCTTCTTCAAAGTGATCAAGTCATTGGCCATCTTCTGGATCATAGGGTCAGTAGTACTTTGAGAAGAACTCTGATTTTTAGGCTTAGATGACTCTCTTCTGATCTTTCCTGCCAGAATAAGATCATCTTCTATTTCAGTGGTTGTAGCTTGAGCAGTAGCCAAACAAGGGATAACAAACCTTCTTAATAAGAAGCTCACATCAGGGGGCTGGGTGATGATGAAGAAACACTTTTGATTTTCAAGAGTGGGAACGGCTAGCACCGGAATCTTCTGAATCATCCTGTTGAATTTTGCCACAAAGTCCCGCATGGGCTCATGAGACTCCTTCTTCATATGTGTGAGTTGTGCTAATAAGGCATGAGAATCTTCAGCTGGTTTGAACCTTGCTTCAAATACGGATCTCATGGTAGCCCAGTTGGTAATGCATGCATTCGGAAGATGGTAGAACCATTCTGCTGCCACACCATGCAATGTTTCAATGAAGAGTCAAACAAAGACATCTTCATGAGCTATCCCAAGGACACCACATGCTACAAAGAATGAGGTGATGTGTTCATCAGGGTGCTTACTTCCCATCACCATTGAATTTGGGAATATTCTTACGAGATCCATGTGGTAGCTCATGCGACGATGGAGTTAGGGAAAGAGGACCAATAGCCGCACCCCAAGGCACAGGTTGTGCTGCCATCCTTCTGAATGAAGTGCATATAGGAAGCTGAGTATCAGACAAGAATAATGCATGGTATGTTACATACACTTCTTGTTCTTGAGGAACCTGAGTTCTTCAAATAGGCGAAGAACTTCTTGCTCGGATAGATACAACACTATTGGGGGAAAGTCTGAAATTGTGTTGTTGAAGCAGATCAAAGAATGGATCAGTTTCACCCCTGGCTCGGCTTGACCGAGTGAAGATATTTCTGCCAGCTTGAACCAAAAAATGGATCTACCAAAAATGAAGCAAATACGGAGTTGCTAGACACCAATAGGATAAGCTTAGTATTATCAATCTGTATTCCCCAGCGGAGTTGCCAAAAACTGTTGGTTGGATATTTTGTTAGGCCAAAATATGAGGTTCAACCACAGTACACGGGATCAAATCCCTCCTCAAAGACAGGTGAGGCAACCTGTTTATTACTGATCTAAAACACAACAGAAATAATATGTACAATATTCACACTATTCTAACCATTGGGGTTGGGATACAATCCTGAAATCCATATCAACACGAGATGGAGATGTTATAGTTTTAGAAATAGAATGGATTAGAAAGGAAACTATTATAGATGAAACAGAGCGGGAAGGGAATGAGAGGAACGTATTTTCTTTCAAGCAAACACAGATCAAGAAATACTTATACGAGTTTTAGATAATGGGTGTAATATTTGAAACGATTAAAATAATCAAGAACACTAAACAAAGAATAGCTTAAGATCTTGGACGTAAGAACAATCTCTCAAGATAGATGAATCCCACAACACAAAGTTTGCAAAATAACACCTGTTTCTATTCCTCAATGATTAAAAAGAAAATACAAAGTTTTTCTTCTTCTTCACAATAGCTCTCAATATTCTAAAAATCTCTCTTTTTTGGAATGCACAAGCATCCCTTATTTATAATAGAAAGAGAAGAGAGAAAATAGGATAAATCCTAGAAAATAGTCATTTAACAAGAATCCTATTTTGCTTGACTCTCACATAGGAGAACAAGTCAAAATTTTCTTCCTATGTGACGAAATGAAAATGAAAAAGACATGTCAATCTTTGGATGGAAATGACATGAAACATTATGCTTAGAGCATCCGAAAACCTGATACAAAGGGTTTGATTCAATTCGGGTTTCGGGTTTCGGGAAACATGAGACATGTAACATGCATTTGGCAAAGCATGTTCTGATGCTTGGAAGTTCCAAAAACCTGACACAAAGGGTTTGATTCAATTTGGGTTTCGGGTTTCAGGAAACATGAGACATGTAACATGCATTTGGAAAAGCATGTTCTGATGCTTGGAAGTTCCGAAAACCTGACACAAAGGGTTTGATTCAATTCGGGTTTCGGGTTTCGGGAAACATGAGACATGTAACATGCATTTGGAAAAGCATGTTCTGATGCTTGGAAGTTCCAAAAACCTGACACAAAGGGTTTGATTCAATTTGGGTTTCAGGTTTTGGGAAACATGAGACATGTAACATGAATTTGGAAAAGCATGTTCTGATGCTTGGAAGTTCTGAAAACCCGACACAAAGGGTTTGATTTAATTTGGGTTTCAGGTTTCAGGAAACATGAGACATGTAACATGCATTTGGCAAAGCATGTTCTGATGCTTGGAAGTTTCGAAAACCCAACACAAAGGACTTAGGCAATTGGGTTTCGGGTTTTGGGAAACATGAGACATGTAACATGCATTTGACAAAGCATGTTCCGATGCTTGAAAGTTCTGAAAACCGACACAATGGACTTAGGAAATCGGGTTTCGGGTTTCGGGAAACATGAGACATGTAACATGCATTTGACAAAGCATGTTCCGATGCTTGGAAGTTCTGAAAACCCAACACAATGGACTTAGGCAATCAGGTTTTGGGTTTCGGGAAACATGAGACATGTAACATGCAAGAAACATGTTTTCATGCAATGAAAACTTGAAAACCCGAAAATCTCTTTCAAAGGGAATTTTTAAGAGATTTTTCCAAAATTTTCCTATGGTTATCTCAATTTTAGCTGAAATCACTACTCTGTAGAAGAGAAGAAATGAACAATAAAAAATCCTTTGCACATATTTGAATCTCACAGTCACTGGTCCAAGTAGAAAATCAATTTGTGTAGATCTTCAGTTCGGGGACAAAAACCATTAAATCGACAAATAAGGGCAGAATCTTTGAGGGCGGAAATAGACTCAGTTACATTTGAAAAGGAAATAGGAATCACGGGAGTAACCTCTACCTTTTCCACAATGTATGGCGACTCAACAGTTGATGCATTCTGCCCCAGATAAATAGCAGTGGCTGCCAGGAAGGATTTATTTGCAATTGATTTTTACTGTTATGGTTGTTGTTGCTCCCTTTGGTACTAGAAAAATATAAATTTTGGTTGGTTCGTCTGCCACTTTTTGAAGTTGCACTCCTTCTACCTCCTCTCTGACCATTTCTACCTCATCTTCTTGAGTTGAACCCTTCTCTACCTCTACCTCTACTAACTCAAACATGACTTATGTAAGCGTGTTCGAGGGATGAATTCCTAGATCTGTTAATCGTTGTCTCATGTGACAATAATGAATCCATTAACTCGTCTATAGTGAGTTGGGTGAGGTCTTTTGACTCCTCAATGGCCACAACAATAGTATCAAACTTTCTTGGAAGGCTCCTAAGAACGTTTTCTACAATATTTTCATCTATCAAAGTCTCACCATGAGACCTAACTTGATATACAAGACCCATGACATGGGTGAAGAACTTAACTATAGATTCAGATTCTTTCATACTCAAACTTTCAAAACTTCTTCTAAGAATTTGCAACATAGTAATTTTTACCTTGCTAGATCCTTGATATGTGGTCTCTAAGCTATCCCAAGCTTGTTTAGACATGTTTTCTACGACAACTTTGGGGAAAATATACTCATATATTCCTTGCTAGAACATAAATAGAGTCTTCACATCCTTTTTCTAATTTGCTTTCAATAAATCTTTCTTACCCTATGGTAAGGCCATATAAGCCACTTGATCTTGAGGTTCAAAAAACCTACTTTCAACTAAATCCCAAAGATCTTGAGAAGAAAACAAAGTCTTCATCTTGATGCACCAAAAATCATAATTTTTGCGTACAAAAACTAGAATTTGGGCTTGAGACAGACTGTTGTTGCTCCCCACTGCCATGATGACTCCAAACTATGCTTTAGTAATCTGAAATTAACTTTTCTCTTATACCAATTTGAAGGGTTAGATGAACTTGAGACCCTTTTAAGAGTGTGTGATCTCAACATATAGAAGCAAATAACTTCAATCAGAGTTTTGACAACACTTCGGTGCTCTTCTTCTTCCTTCACAAAACACTTACAATGATTTCTTACTTATCAGAACTCTTAGCATTCGGGAGAGTTCTATCTTCTACTACAAGCTACCTAAAAAACATTAAATGTGTATAGAGACTCTATCCTCCTTAGAAGAGGTGATATTATTTAATGTATACCTATCATAATATTGATTTTGAACTTCTAAATGGTAGTCAGCAAGATTACACATTTTCCAACATGTCTATAGAAGCACATAATTGAATAGAAATACATTAATCTTGGCTTAATTGTTGATTGGATAAGAAATCTAGGGAAATCTATAACCAATGTTTCTTGTCACTGTAAGGCCCTAGTCCAGGCTTTCCCAATGATAGGTACCTGGTTAGTATGGAGTGTGGGCAATGGGGAGCAAGTGAGGTTGGGCTCATATCCATGGATTGAATGCAAGAATATGATCACAGTTCCAATAAAGAATATTGAGGCTCTTTGAGGATTTTTTATACTCTTATCCAGGTGGCAGATAATGATTCTACTAGTGTATGGCAAGAAGGATGGAAAAATGCCCAATCTTTGGGATTAGAGGAGGGAATATGCTATATTATGTGGAATGTTTATGTATATAGTTTACTTAAGGAGTCACATTAGGCTTAAGGAGGAGGAGGATTTGTTGGCTCGGTCTAAGAACAAAACCTTGGGGGAATACAGAGCAATGTTCTTTGCAGAAGGTCGGGAGGTGGAGTGATGGTGGAGGAAGACTTGGAAGTAAAAAGCTCCTAAGAAGACCAGAATTTTCTTGTGGCTTGCTATCAGAACAAGACTCTGACTTGGAAAGTTTTATAAAGGAAAAACGTGAGTGGTCCAGGGATATGCACGTTGTGTAGAGGGGATACAGAATCAATAGATCACTTGCTTATGAAGTGCCAGTTTACTCAACAAGTATGGATAGAAGCAAAGCAGGTTACAAGATTTAAAAATGTATGGATGGGTGTTTCTGGAAAAGTGGTATGAAGTTATGAACAAAAAGAAATGAAGGACTTCAGGGCTTTGGCATGCTTCATAATATGGGGTAGATCTGGCTAGCCACAAACTCTGAGATTTTTGAGGAAAAGTATATTCCTTCTTTTCAGGTAACATCTCAAGTGTGATCAATGATGGCTGAGACTAGCAGGACTGTAATACAAAAAAACCCTAAGCAGTTAAGAAATTTGGAAACTGATAAGTCTCCAGTATGGGATATATTTTGACAGAGCCAGTCAGGGATCTCCAGATTGCAATGGAGTGGGGCGAAATCTATACTTTTCTGATGATCGATTTATAAAATTCAAAGCTGATTTAGGGATTGAGTCAGATAATCATGCAGAATTTATGGCTCTCAGATGCCTTCTAAAATGTGCCATGGACAAAAATATTCAAAAATTGCAGATTTTTGGTTATTCTAGTTTAGTTATAAACTGGATGAATGGTCGGATACAACTAACAAAAAAATTCTCAAGCCTTCTGTGGATCAGCTGAAAATGGTGGCAAATTATTTTAATGAAATTACTTTCACTCACATTTATAAGGAGTTGAACAAGGAGGCAGATGCTTTGTCAAATGATGTTGTTCATCAGGCAGAAGGTTCTATGTTTTAGGAGGAGTTCAGAGAAGGGATTGTTACAGCTGTGCTTAAACATCACATATGTTTGTATGGTCAATTTCTTAACTATAAAGTCAAAATTTCAAGAAAATTTTCTAAAAATTGTTAGCGTAGTTGTAGGCTGTGCTACCCTCCAGGATTCAAGTTTTAGTGCAGTTGGTTATAATATTTGCAAGCATATGTGATATACAGACTTTTCCAATTGTTGCGACCTCCACATTCAATTTCTAATTTCTTTTAAAGTGTCATACTTTCTATTTTTACTTGCAGTTCAGTACATTTTGTTGGGAGAATAACATCGGCCCTTGCAATGTAATATAAAATTTCCATCAAGAAACTTGTTTGTCCTGTAATTCACTTCTAAAGAAGAAGGTTGTGCAAGAAATTTTGTAGAGTTGTAAAAAAGATTGGTACAAATGAAAATGTTTTTGCTATCCATAATGCATCCACATGCCACCTTTGATTAGTCAAAAATAATTTACCTAAAGGTTTTACTAGTTTTAAATTTCAAAATTAACTTTATAATTTATTTTCTTCTGAAGGTGGGGATAATTTGGTTTCCAAGACGATGAATAGAAAGATTATATCCAGCGTCCACCATCTTTAAAAACAGATAATCAACGTTGAAGGAATCGTTTAAACCAGTGCAGAGAGGCCTTGGGATATCTCTTGAGGTTATCATTGTAATCCACAAAGTAGATACCAAATCTCATTGTGAAACCATATGTCCATTCCCAATTATCCAGCAGAGACCATGCGAAATACCCCTGCACATTGCAACCATCTTCACTGCAATATACACAAACACACACATACACTTAATACTCTTGTATGCCCATGCCCCAATTTACTGTAACACTGATAATGTAGTGTTTACACTCACATTATGGCAGCAGAGAGGTTTGAAAGATAGTCATGATGGTACTTTATTCTTTTCTGGTCTTCCAACTTAGCAGGCAGTGGTAACAAGGGCTCATCCTTCTCAGCAGTCCCTGCATGAACAGTATCACATAAAAAGAGTGCCTTAATCCAAAGCTTAAGTTATATAAATTTGATTATAACTGTTAGATTTTATAGAAGTGATGTTTCTGCACTGGATTAAGTTATGTTAGAGGTGCAGTTTCGAGCCAATCTACATTAACTCGTGTTCGAGTTGGTTCACGAAAAAAGGTCATTATTAATTGGCTCAAGCACACTTAGCTATAAGATTTCCCCGCAATGAAACCTGTTTAAGCAACGGTTCATAAGAGGTCACTGTAAATTGGCTCAAGCGCTCTAAACCGTGAGGTTTCCTCACAATCAAAACCTTGTAATCGGTGGAAGAGTTTATAACCTGACACATTTGCCGTTGACTGATTGAATGTGCCACCGATTCACCAAATTTGCGTGCACATTCTGTTGGTTAATGATAAAACTTATGGACTCTTTACCTGAGAGCTTAACTTGCTACCCCATTTAGTTTACAATATAAGTAAATGTTGATGGACTCCAAACTCCCCAATTGAATTTTAAAAGAAAATTTTAAAAATCACATGGTATAATTGTTACCGTTTTCAGTGATGATAACCAGTGGATTATTGTAGCGTTGCTTGATATAATTCATCAGTTTCCGCAATCCCCACGGCACAATGTAAAGCCACAATGTTGGACCCTGCCATCATTTTAAAAACATTCATTCATCATAGAACTAGAAGATGCATATTTTCAAGGAAAGCAAACTCTTTATGCCATGCAAGTCTAAAACCTCCGCTTGAGAGACGCTATTATATGTTATGAAAATTTGTAAGTGCCTTATTTAGTGTGGACTTACATTTACAAGTTAATTTACCTGAGATAATATTATATAATTCACTATTCACTGATATAAATTCTAGAAGATACTAAAAAAAAAGGTTAAAGTTGAATTCTCTCAGATAGCACACTTATAAGAGCAATATAAAATTTCTATCATTATGTCCAACATACCTTCTAGATATTCCATTTTGGCTAACCACAATGAAATAATATAACTCATATAGAAGAAACCAAAGATTGCATGAAAGAATTTAACATACCGGGTCTCCAATAGTTTGGTTTCCATTCCAAGCTGGTAAAACAAAAGCAAAGATGTCAGAAAATGAATTAGAAACAAGATGTAAAGACAGGGGATGCTTTGCTTACGGAAAGGAAGGACCCCTGAATCTGTATAAGTGTCAACAGTGCCATTAGGGAGAAGTTGTCTAATGAAGCTGATATTGGCTGCATAAAATGAACTGTAATGGTTCACTCCTACAAAGTCCAACGACCCTTTTACCAGAGCAGATTGGATCTTGCTGAATGTAGGCAATCTACTGCCTACTCTCCTCCTCATGGAAGCAGGGTAGTCACCAAAGAAGATGGGGTCCATGAACCTGTGGAGGGAAAACATGAACATTACAGATTCATTCCTTACTCCCTTGAGTGGGATCCAAATTTCGAAATGTCCCACAAAATCAATCCTACCAAAGTTTAATTTAGGGAAATCTTATTCCATATAAATTCATTTATTCATTAATTCTTAACGTCCTTCCTTCTCCAATGTTAAAGTTTGTAGCATATATAAATCTGTACCATCCAAACTGGAAGTCTTGACCAATCTGTGCTGCCTCAACATTGATACTGGAATTGGACAAGGGCTCGTACCAGAATACATCAAAAGCAATTCCTATGGTACCCACTTGAGTTTTCTGATACACACACAAATAAAGAGTAAAAACCATGTATTCTAAAGCAATTTGGAAAGTTATATAGAGATCAAAGTAATAAAGGGGAAAAAATGAAATGCATTAATGTTTCCAATAACCAAATTAGGTCAATTGGATTGTAAAAATACAAATAGCTTCGAGGATAGACAGAAGGGTGACCTAATTTTCTTCAAAAAGATAAAAGAAAAAGTTGAAAATGAAAAACTAGCTGAAAATATATTCCCAATTTGTTAATTTTTTATTCAAATCATAAGTATTGATTATGGTGTATTTTGATGTGATAGATATGTGATAACAAAGTTAAATTTTGGGTCTCTTTGTGGCTCTGCTTGTAGCTCTCTTCTAGAAGAGGGAGTGTGGGGGGGCTTGCCCCCCCGCTCATGTCGCCGAGTTTGGGAGTGGAGCTCCCGAAACAAAAATTGAGTTAATACCTTGTTTATAGAAAGATGAATGCAGCCTAATTCTATTTTAAGGAAAGAAAATCCTAATGGTGTTGTTCCACTCTATTTTTAGGAGGAATCCTAATTATACTTTGCCAATTAGGTGTATTAATTTTGGTGGAGATCCTAAGTGACTCATAATGAGTTTGCATGTAATCTGTTCATCTTGAGTTAATAAAAAGCTTGATATCTTGCACCATAGATATTTTCCAAGGCATTCATAGTTGGGGTTTTACCACGTAAATTTGGTGCTTCGTCTCTCGCATGTTTGTTAATTTGTATATTTCATGTATCTCTATCTCTATAAACTATCGTTTTATTATTCAACTTTTTGTGCTTATTCATTGCTGCAAAGTCTATAGTTTCCTAACACGATGAACATGTGTTTTGGTAGCATTCTACCGTATCTCGACTATTCTAACTGTTTTTTATTAAAGATACTTTGAATCTCTACACTGTTAAAACAATATTTAAAAACGTCTCTCCTTTATTCAATTAGTTGAAACCTCTTCATAAAAAAATGTAGAATTGTTTAACTTATATAAAATCAGTTGCCCAATTTCAGTCATGGTCTATTTGACTGCCATTGGCTAATCCAATGATCTGTATAAGCTGGATCACTTGTGAACAATCTCTTTACATTTGATGCCATGATCAAATATTTCAAAGTCAACTAGTGTTTTTATTTTCACACAAGGATCTTAATCTAATGGGGTCCTTGAGGTCTTGTTAGATCATGTATTACTAGTACAATTTTTTTAAATATCTGAAATGGAGAATGCAAACAATTAGTTTCCCGTGTAACTGTAGATGCATAGCACTATGCTTCAATTAATCATTTTTGCTTACCATTCACCCTTTAAATGGTGTTCTACTCTTGCTTAAGACACTAGTCTTCAGGGACTCTTAAGCTAAATCTATCATATGAGTTAATCAACTTACCTTGTATTTGGCTCGATACGTTTAGCAACTATATGCAGTATTTGAGAGCTGCAGTTGTATGAGCAACAACGTAAGGTTCCGTGGAAGAATTTCCTAAGGCTCCAGACATTATGATTGAAGAGGGTTATAATAGTTTAAACTTTAACATTAAGATGGCTTCATATCCACAGGTCATATCCAGAGATATGATAGTCCACAACAACTAGTTAAATGTAATCCAGTTTGATTTTACATCTTTTTCCGAATGCTGCAAAACATATCTCTGCATAGTTTGCATAGAAATCTCATGTGTGACAATTGAACATCTTCGGAGACTGGGTTTATGTGTCTACATCCACAATTTAATTCAGATGATTGAATAGTAGTATGGAATAATTATTTGACAAATACACAAGGCTATTCAATGCAAAATAAGTTATTCTCAGTAGCATTAAATATGATGGGGTCATCAATTATTACATGATTGTTGGAGCAATAGCCATCCCACAGTCTAGGAGTCATTGCAGAGCTTGCTTTAAGGTAACCCAATCATGACACACTTACAACTCTTAGGAGCTCAAGCCCTGTTTGTCTTCTTATCTAGAGTTATGTAGTCATTGCAATGCTGCCAAACACTTTTATAGTGAATTCAATAGTAGGTTTTCATGATCCTGACACCATTTTTTGATAAAAGAAAGAACTGTAAACTTTTCTCCACAACAGTGGTATCAAGTAGCTTTGTAGAAAATGTAGTTTGCACCAGCCTCGCTTAACATTTCCAAAGCTTGCCATCTGCATACCTTTGGCTTACAGTAGCATAGATCCAGTGCCTATCTCTAACCGGAAAGGCCAAGTTAGCAATTTTCTTTCAGACAATCATAATGCCGTCTCACTAATTGTTCGAGGGACTGCTAAAAACCTTCTAAGCAATACTGAAAAATAAAAATTGTATGGTAGCTACCGCACAATGGCATCATGGAGGTGATACATAAGTTCTCCAATACTTATGATATCAAATATCTCCTAAATAACATCCAATTTCAGGAACATCTTACATTTTAATATTTTACCACTGAAAATACAGAATTTTCATTTACTTGATTTTTCACTACAGATAAATTTTTAAGAATGCAACAGCCTTGGTATTATACACATAATGTATTGAATCTATATTTGTATGAGATTGTGATTCATTAATGAAAGTCAAAATATACCTTGAGACCCCGAGATGGAAAATGAATAAGCATCCACTCCCATTGCAGCTCAAAAGATCAAAATCTTCCTACACAGTAACAAGGAACACTTCAACGCACTGACACCATCTCATAATGTTTTGTCCAAGCACACATCCTTATGTTGAGGAAGAGTCTCTCAATCGCATGGATGAAAAAGGAAGTAAAATTGTGGACCATATTCTTATGGATTACTTATCAACTTTTTGATGCTGTTTTTTAATTTAGAATTGATCAATAATACAATTGTGTCAAAGTTTACATATGTGATCATTAGACTACACCAACTCGAGCATGCAACATTCATCCTAAATTCTAAGGAACAATATTGAAATTAGAAAACTGTGCATTCATATTGAATCCCTGTGTAAACATGCATAGTAAAACTTCAAAATACACCTAGAATCAGACAATATGGACACAACTCCTACAACTCTTGTAGTGGGACAAGGCACGTATTTTAATAGTATGACATATACCTTAGGCCAAAAATGACAGAATGGGAGGTATGTTGACTTTCCATAGGGACCTTCAGAGTCCCAAAGCACGACGAAGGGGTAAACAAAATAGCCCAGGGACTTAAAAGTTGACATGCTTGACGAGTGAGACCCCTCCTCGACAAGAAGACAGATGAAGAAAAGCTCTTCCAGGTGGTGGTGGACCAATAAGTAGAAGACAAACACAGGTTGGATAGGCCACAACCAGTGTGAAGGAAGTTGCAAAGGGGGGCACGGAGCACAAACACAGAGTGCGTGAACTTCAGAATCTACTAATTGAGGATCACCCTTAGTCAACCGTCAAAACCACAACAAAGCCCAGAGAAGAAGAAAAGTCCATCCAAGGAAGAGGAAGCGGGTGGTTGGATAATCCTCATCAGAGGAGAGTGAAGAAGAGAAGTCAGTATCGATGGTAGGTTCATCGCAGTGAAGAGCCAGCTCCATGAAGAGGAATCGATCCAAAGGATGAGACCTGTGCAAGGTGATGAGTTGAAATACCATACAAATGGGGCAACGAGGGGCATTGCGCATGTGAAATCAAAATCTACCCCCCCTAATACCAATATCAAAAACTAAAGAGTTACCATGTTTGATTACTCAGAATGTATCTCATCATGCATGCAATCCATGACCCTCTTCTTAAGCCGCTATCTTCATAAATCTAACAACATGAAGATACAAACATAAACATACAAATTAAGCTTGATAAATCTCATTGAAATATTATGTATGATACATCCAGATAGTGCATCAATCATCATATATCCATAAAACTATCAAATGTCCGTTGTACAGAAATCAATGTTTCTCAATACATGATCAGATACGAAGAAGCTGTGCCAAAGACATGTGCATGGATAAAAAATGTGCCTTCTATTAAGAGGCATTGCACTAAAGAAACAAATACTAACGTACATCTGATACATATGAAGATGTGCCTTCATCACTGAGGGCTTATGAGTAATGGGGAAATAATAAATTAAACAATCCGTTTTTCAAAAGTTGGGATGCCTTCCATATGCCCAGGAATGAGGGAGCAAACACATAATATACAGTTGCTAATATATCAATGCAGAGAGTCAACCATGGTTACTGATCACCAACAATCTCAAATGGACTGAAAAAACAATAGTTGTTTTCGACGAGTCTACCACTAGGAATGGGGGGCATCTTCAGGGTGCACATGGATGGTATAGAAGTCAATTAGTACCATTGTTGTGCAGACTCATGCTTCGTGGGTAAAGACCATACTATCACAAGAATTGTGACCCTGTATAGATAGACGACTAATCACGACGGACTTTGTCGATCTTAGATTGTGACATATCTGCCCGCTATCTGGCTGAACTCAAGAGCGGATCTCTGCTTGGCCAGAGACGGCCGCATGAATTTAATCTGCATCCACATGTTGAATAGAGATACATATATTATTGTGCTACGTTTACTGGCTATGCATGGGGAATATTTTTGCTTCCCGATCAGCCTTTTCTGACTACCGGGGGTCATATTCTTGAAGTCACGGTGGACTTTTGGTGATGTCCCATGATTTCATTATTTCTTCTAAAGAGGGGTGAAAAATTCAAGGGGTTTGAGGGTGGAAAAGTTCAAAGGCACAGGTAAAGTGCAATGGAGATGCAATGCAATACTCAATCCTCCAACAACTACATGGTATTTTTGCCAATAATTTGAATGAGAAAAGGTGTATTGTGTACGCTGATAAGACAACTGTTAGCGGAGATATCTTAGAATGTAAGGAGAATTTCGTAGAACAAAACATACTTCATAAATGAGTTCCTCTAGAGATTGGACATACGAAAGAAAGGAAAATTTTATACGTCGATCGACCTAATTTCTATTATGTAATTTTACTTTTTTATGCCATCAATGTTTTTTAATTGCATGACATTTAATTTTCTACATAAGGTGAAGACGTGTTCGAAAATTCATGAATAAAAAGGTGGGATTTAAAACCCTGCATGTCATGCATCTATTCCATAGCTCAGATTGTTTCCACCAAAAGAACTTGTACAATAACTTTGTGTCACTGTATCCTCTCAATCTCAGTTACATTATTCACATGATTGCAATTTATGCTTAAAGTGGTCAAAATATAAAATTCCAAATATCCAATTGTCTCGATCAACTTTACCAAAAGTTTGCAAAAGAGAGTAGGTAAACCAAAAAATCAAAGATTTTTTTTCATTCGAAAGAAATTTGATCCAGACAATTTTTTCGAAAGGACATTAACACCATGGCCGAGGAACTCAAAATCAAGCTATTTCTTACGTCAACATTCGAGAACCTGTAGTAAGGAGCACATGGAAAGATGGTGACAGAGATGTCATTCGTGAGGGGTTTCTCATTTCATGGTGACAAGGATAAATTTTTAGAGGGTTCTCTTAATCAATGTCTTAAACTTGTCTATCGGTTCTACAAATGAGGCATCAGAGAGGGAAACATAGAAAAATGTAGGCATTAAGACATAAGATCCCAACTCTAGAAATTAAATGTTTGGAGGACCTAAGTTCGAATGTCGCCACTTGTTCGCAACCTATCATATTCAAAATCCTAAACACAAAATCAAATAAATTTACACACACCTAAACAAAAGGTGGTGAAAATATAAATGACAAATTAAATCCCATGAAATGTGTCGAAATTGTGCCGAAATAAAATTCAAATGAACCTTCCAATCCAAATGAAACCAAAATAAAGTTTGAATCCAATTCAAATTACTTGAAGGGGCAATAGAGCGGGGGTAAAATTTTATCAACAGTACATAATGATTAAAGAACTGATAGGGTAGTGAAAATGGAGAGATGTTTCAGAGCTCTTTAAATCGTAAGTCAAAATAAACAATTAACGATTATTAGCTAATAAGCCTATTTTGCCCTTACTTTGGTCAATATACCCTACTATTGGCTCAAACCCCTCTTCCAACCACTCAAAATCACCCACTTCTCTACACAACATCTCACCAAGCTTCAAAAGCTTATCCTAGCCTCCTAGTTGACCCTAAGTGGTTGATTAAGGCTCCACACATCTTAATCACTTGGTAATTCATTAATTGTGATTAACAAAGCTTAATCATGATTAGAAATTCTAATCTAATTTGGGATTTTAGTCCCACATGCACCAAAATACAATTTTTTCCCAAATGGAAAACTATAAAAAGGACTCACCTCATACCTTAATACTTTACACCATGCTTTGATTTGCATCTCATATAAGAAATATGATTTATAGCCAAGTTCAATCCTTGCCTAAAACCTTCAACAAGGTTAGTAGATGGATATCTAAAATGAATTTGTAAGTCATTTGGAGAGGCCATTTCACCTTATTTAGAGTAGCAACAATACCCATTTGATTTCCCTCTTAGGTCTATTTAGGTCTATGTTAGGCATGCTTAGTGATATTTTGAATAATGTTCATGTTAGTTAAGCATTCCATTAAGCTTTTATCTTTAGTGTTACATTCCTAGACTTAGAGCCTTGGCTATAGACGGCAATGGTGTTAACCTTCCTTAGTCATGCAATTTCTTTGTAAAAGTTTAGGGTGCTTTCATGTGGCACGCTCGATGGGAATTTACCCCATTGCATTCAATTTTTAAGCTTTTTAACTTAGTTTTAAAGTTTTTCATTTGAAGTTTTCTAGATTAGTTTCAAGTTTCCTAGATTAATTTCAAGTTCTCTAGTTTAAATTTAAGCTTTATAGAGTACTTTCAATCTTTTTAGATTAGTTTCTCATGTTTTTTAAATTAATTTCAACGTTTTAGAGTAATTTTCAAAGTTTTGTAGATCAATTTTCAAGCTAGGTAGTTGTTTCAACTAGACTAGTAGTAGAAGTTGTGTTTTATGTTCTTTACATGATATAAGGAGGTGAATCCCTGTTTAAATTTCCTCAAAATACCAAAGTTTTGATCTTTTTCAATAAATCCTCTTCAAAACTTGGATTTTGGTCACCTACAGGAAAGAGTTCACCTGTGCATCAAAAAGTGTGCATGTGCATCAAAGAGTGCGCCTGTGTTCTACTAAGTGCGCCTATGCATCAAGGAGTGTGTCTATTATCACGGGGTGTGCCTGTGCAACACTGTATTCTTGCTCTCTGTGTATAAATTGTGCTTGTGCATGAAAGAGTGTGCCTATGCCTCATGAGACGCGTATATGCACAACTGACTATGTAAAAATTGATAGAGGTGCGACTGTGCACTACTGTGTACGCCTATGCACTACTATGTGCACCCATGCTCTACAGAGTGTGCCCATGCACTAAGGTAAAGTTTTCTCAAACTTCATAATTTCAATTTCTGTGTTTTTAGGATTGTTGTCATTTTTAAGGGTTTTTAGTTGTTGTTTTTGTCAATTTACTGATTTTAGAGAAATATTCCTAAAAAAATTGCCTTAGGGTTTGATAAGGGATTTTTGATTAAATTGGCTTAGGGTTTGATGAATGATTATGTTTTCATACTTTGTTTGAGTTTGGAATAGGTTTGTGTATGCTCTTCTCTTGCACCTAGTGTGAACTAGAGAATCAAAAGCACGTCTAAACCACTTTTTGCTTCTTGAGAGTAAGTAGGAACAATCATCATTCATTTTGTGCTTAAGGGAATAAATTTTCATTTTGACATGTACTTGATCTTTTAGTTTAAGATATTTTTCACTTGATAAATAATCAAGGCTAAAATTTGTGTATTCTCTTCCCTTACACCGAGTGTGATCTTGGGAACCAAAAACAATTTTAGTCTTGCATTAAGAAGTATAATTCTTCACCGGGAACTCCTCGTGCTATGATTATTTACTAATGCACAACTTTTAGTTTGGTGGATGTAATCTGGAAACACAACAACAAACATAACACAAGAATACCATAGACTATGATAAGAAGGAATGATGATAAATCTGAAATATAAGTGTAAATTATAATATCAACATGAAATTGTTACAATCTCACCCATGAGGTACTTCAAGTGTTACTGACTTCACTTGCCTTCCAACAATAACTATGGGAGAAACTTCACAATTACACCTCTTAATGGCTTCTTTAACACACCTTCAAAATGATGGCTTCCTTTACACACTTACTCATACAATATTTCTCACTACTTCCTTCTATGCTAAATGAGGGGGGTGGCCTCTCTATTTATAGAACTTCCAGGCTTATCCATCTTATCTCTAAGATAGGATAAGAAATCTACTCTGACGAATCATATTCCATACCTTAACTCTTATCTGTACATGTAAGCTTATCTTTTAAGATAAGATAAACCTTATCATTTCACATGGGTTCCACATTTTTAGACTTTTTACAAATAAAATACACAAAATATTTATGACCTCACTCCTTGTCCTTATTACCAATATAATATTTCTAATTCCTAATCATGTAGACCCTACTTCTCTACTTACCCTAACTTTGACATTTTAACATTACCGGACCACTTACGACAAATATTTACTTTTTACCACAACATTCCTATTGTACTTTTGACTATTACCGTACTATACATTATTGGCGGCGTCGTACCGGCAGCGCCGTTATCTTCTATCAGACGCTACTACTAATTATACTTAACAACATCCTATTCCTAATACATACATTAATGAAATAGAAATTACGGAGGAAAATTTTAGTGTCGACATCTTCCCCCTTCCTAGATTCTACTCCATCCTCGGAGTAGACTATTCTGGTGCTTGGAAAATCTTTAACTTGTCGTGGTTGACCCATTTCGTAATGGGAGTGCCATCCAATTCCTCCAGTCGGTATGTACCATTTTCATGCACAACTGCTATTTTGTAGGGCCCCATCCATTTTGGAAGAAATTTTCTCTGTCTTCTTTTTTTGTATCTGGAATCATATACTAGAACCAAGTCATTCACATGAAATGGAGACCAACGGATCTTTTGATCAAAGTATTCCTTCTGCTTCATTTTCTTCTTATAGCTTGTATCCTTCGCTATTTCCCTCATTTCCTCTAGCAAATGAAGATGTACCAACCTTTCTTTTACTGAATCACTTTCATCCATCCTTTCATTTTTCATAACTCTCACAGTGGGAATATCAAACTCAATAGGAAGAACTGGATCAATGCCATAAGCCAACTGAAATGGGGAGTATCATGTTGCTGACTTTGATGTTGCCCTATATGCCCACAATGCTTGCATGAATCCTTTTATCCCACTTATGTACCTGCAAGGCTGCATCTTTTGCTAGAATTTGACACAACACAAAATTTGTTCGTTCCACCTGTCCATTTGTGCTTGGCTTGTATGTTGTTGCCTTCCTGTGCTTAATAGAAAACTTATTGACTAGGGCTTCTACCACCTCATTAATGAAGTGGCTTCCTTGATCTGTTACAATTTCTAATGGACAACCAAATCTGGTGACAATGCGTTCATATATGAACCTTGCCACTTCATCCATGGAAGTTGTTTTCAATGGCCTAGCTTCAACCCACTTGGTTAAATAATCTGTGGCAACTACAATATACTTATTTTGGCATGGGGTAGTTGGAAGTGGACCTACAATGTCTATTCCCCACTTTTCAAAGGGACCAAGTGGAAGAATAGGGCATAATGGAGCTGATGAAGTCTTACGGTTACCATGTGTTTGACAAATATCACATGTCTTACAATAATTATAACAATCTCTAAAAAGAGTGGGCCAGTGATAACCTGCATCCAAGATCCTTCTTGTTGTAAGTTGTCCAGAGAAGTGTCCTCCACATGTACCATTGTGGAATTCTTCTATCAGCTCCTTCCCTTGATCACGTCCAACTGCCCTCTTGTACTGTCCATCAGGTCCTATTCGAAATAATACTCCATGCAGAATAGAATATGGACGACTGGCTTGAGTAATCTTCCTCTTAGTCTTTGCATTGGCACCATCAGGAAACTTGAATTCATTCAGATAATTCCAAATATCTATGTATTCACTAGGGATTGTGTCAAGGGATAACAATGTTGCATCTGGGAAATCATCATCATCACAAGATGAACCTAAACCATCATAGGCTCGAGAGAGTGCATCTGCATTGACATGCTTCTTTCCTGGCCTATCTATAATATCAAATTCAAATTCTTGTAGCAAAATTATCCATCTTGCTATCCTCCCTGATGGGTTAGGCTTATTTACAATATATTTTAGAGCCTGATGATCTGTTACAACTATAAATTTCTGCCCTAGCAAGTAATTTCTAAACTTCTTTACAGCAAAAATGATAGCTAGAGCCTCTTTTTCAGTTACAGTATAATTTACCTCAGCACTGCTCATTTGTCTGCTCCCAAAGTAAACTGGATGATCATTCCCATTTTCATCCTTTTGGCTCAGAGTACTTCCTAGTGCTGCATCTGAGGCATCAGTATACACAATGAATGGCTTGCTCCAATCTGGATTCTTTAAAATAGGTGAAGACACCAGGGCTTCCTTCAGTTGTTCAAAAGCTTCATGCGCCTTATTTCCTGGTTCATAAGTAACATCCTTCTTCAAGAACTGGGTTAGTGGCTGTGCAATCTTTGAGAAATTCTTGATGAACCTTCTATAGTAACCCACATGGCCTAAAAATGATCTCAACTTACTTCTATTCATAGGAAATGGTAACTCTTTGATTTTTGAAACTTTATCAGGATCAGTACCAATACCATCTCTGGATACAACATGCCCTAACAAAACACCTTTAGAACATCCAAAGACACACTTTGTAGGGTTTAGTGAGGCTTGTGCTTCATCTAACCTTTGAAATGTTGTCTCCATCTGGTGCAGGTGGTCCATCTTGCTCCCATAGATGTAAAAATCATCCAGAAATACTCTGATGAAGTTCCCAATGTAGGGTTCAAACACCCTATTCATCAAACGCTGGAACGTTGCCGGAGCATTACACAACCCAAAAGGCATAACTCTATAAGCAAACGTTCCCCAAGGAGTGGTGAACGTGGTCTTCAGCTGATCTTTCTCTGCTATACGAACTTGGTTGTATCCGCTATATCCATCAGCAAAACTATAGCACTCCTGGCCAGCTACTTCATCCAAGATCTGATCTGAGAATGGAAGAGGGTAATGATCCTTCTTTGTTGCCTTATTGAGCTTCCTATAATCAACACAAATGCGTAGCTTCCCATTCTTTTTTATTGAGATCACAATGGGAGAAACCCATTCTGAATTCTCCACAGCAAATATGAATCCTGCATCAAGCAACTTATCTATTTCTTCTTTTACAGTCTTGGAAAAATTAGGATTCATTCTATATGGCATTTGCTTTATGGGCTTAGCACCATCTACCAGCTCAATAGAATGTTCTACCCAACTTACTTGACGGAGTTCCTTGTAATCAAAAGTGAATAGGTGTATGTACCTTCGAAAGAGCTGGAGGTAGGATTCCTTCTCACTCTCCATCACAACATCACCAATCTTTATTTGTTGGAGACGATCATCAATTTCTTCTTCAGATAATTTTATGGGTTCATGAGTCGGTGTGACTGGAAGGATATCCATGACCGAAACATCAACCTCACTTTCTTCATCTTCTGTGTCCACTTCACTGGTACTAGAGTAATCAGAGGATGTCCAATCATCAGTTTCATCACTTGAATCCACAGGTTCTGTCTTATGATGCCGAGGGATCACGTTTATCTTCACCCTCTCTCTACCACGTCCAAGTGTCATGAAGCCTTCATTCCAGTAGTTTCTTGCATGAACTCTCCTTAGCCATGGTCTTCCCAACAACATTGGGTACGCAACAGTACCATTTTTCATCACCTGAAAGTCTACCACACATACAACACCCATAACAGATATTGCCACATTTGAAACAACACCTTCTGGTTTAGTTTTTCCCTTATTTAATGACCTTAACATAAGTGTTGAGGGGCGATCAATTTTTAAACCCAACATATTCATTACAGACTCGGTCATTACATTAACTGCAGCACCTCCATCAACTAAGACATCATGAATTGAAATACCATTACATAATACCTCAGCTTGTGGAGCGTAGGGATCCGCCTCTGCCTCCAAAACAGGGACCTCAACCTCCTTCCTTCGTCGAGCATTGAGTCCACTTCGCAGCTCCCGCCTCTTCTCAGAAGACATAGCCAAGAGTTGACCATATGTAATATTTGCAGGCCTTTTGGACAGATCTTCTAAGATGGAGTATGGTCCTTGTCCCTGTGAAATCAGAAAATCCTGCACACCCAACTTTCTTCTCCTATGTTTCTTACTAGTTTCTCCTTTCATCTTCTTAGGATCATTTCCATCTTGGTTATCTTTTTCTTTCTTTCTTTTTGTTACAAACACATCTACTTCATTATTTATGCTCTTATCTACTACATCAAAAGAATTCACAGGTGCTTTTCCTTTATCATTATCTCTTGTACCAGATGTAGAAGCTCTATCTGGACAATTATACTTATAATGACCCTTTTTATGACAACCATAACATACAACTTCAGAAATATTTCTTTTTGGACCTCTATCTCCTCCCTGAGAACTAAATTCTTTTCCTTGAAGAAGATTAATAGTTAACTGGCCCATCTTCCTGAGCAGATCTTCATACTCAGTAGATGTACTAGGAGAAAGATTTGTGCTCACCGAGAGTGGTTGTGGATTCTGGACCAAAGGTGTTGGTGTAGGCTCTACTTTAGCAACAATTTCTTTGGGCTCCTCTTCCATGCTTTCTTCTTGCCTTCTTGCAATCTCCTTTGCTTGTTCAATGGTAGCTGGGTGGTCATACTTCACTCGTTGTCTGATCTCTGGCTTCATCCCAAGAATGAAGTGCTTACAGAGGAGATTATCCATGCCATTCATCAACCCATCCGCTAATCCTTCCTTCCGGATCTGGGCATCGAGCTTCCTCCTTAGCTCTAGAACACGAGCATGATAATCCCTTATCTTCTCCTTCTCTCCTTGGGATAGCTTTGTGATATCGATCATGAGATCTGCATATTTCTGTTGTTCACCAAATTCTTCAAGAAAACTTTCAGTTAATAAATCCCATGAGTTTTTCACATTATCACCTAGTGTTTCAAACCACCTAAGGGCTGAACCATCCAAAAAGGTAGGAAAAAATTCAGTCCATTGTTCCCTTCTTATAAGGCCATTACAAATACAAGATCGTTTAAACTCTTGAATGAAAGAGGAAGCATCTTCATTAGATTGGGCTGAAAAAATAGGAATCTTCCCCATTTTCAAAAGTAACCACAGTGAAATACCAACCCACAAGTACAATCAACAAGACTTATGTGCACAAATAATTGGAATCACTATAATAGAAAATAAAAATGACCACGGTAAACTATGGTAAAACTTGACTTACTGCGGTAAAAACTGACTTTACTGTGGTAAACACTATTCACAGTAAAAAGTGAAGTTACTGTGGTAAATACTATTCACGGTAAAAAGTGACTTTACTGTGGTAAATACTATTCACGGTAAAAAAGTGACTTTACCATGGTAACTACTATGCACAGTAAAAACAAGGTTACCCTCCAAATGTTTTCTGACTAAGTGGGAATATCTCTCCAGAAAATCCACCAACAAGGAATGGTCCCAGCAACGGAACCAAAATGTCATCACCAATCCGGCACTATGATAATTCTTCACCGGGAACTCCTCGTGCTATGATTATTTACTAATGCACAACTTTTAGTTTGGTGGATGTAATCTGGAAACACAACAACAAACATAACACAAGAATACCATAGACTATGATAAGAAGGAATGATGATAAATCTGAAATATAAGTGTAAATTATAATATCAACATGAAATTGTTACAATCTCACCCATGAGGTACTTCAAGTGTTACTGACTTCACTTGCCTTCCAACAATAACTATGGGAGAAACTTCACAATTACACCTCTTAATGGCTTCTTTAACACACCTTCAAAATGATGGCTTCCTTTACACACTTACTCATACAATATTTCTCACTACTTCCTTCTATGCTAAATGAGGGGGGTGGCCTCTCTATTTATAGAACTTCCAGGCTTATCCATCTTATCTCTAAGATAGGATAAGAAATCTACTCTGACGAATCATATTCCATACCTTAACTCTTATCTGTACATGTAAGCTTATCTTTTAAGATAAGATAAACCTTATCATTTCACATGGGTTCCACATTTTTAGACTTTTTACAAATAAAATACACAAAATATTTATGACCTCACTCCTTGTCCTTATTACCAATATAATATTTCTAATTCCTAATCATGTAGACCCTACTTCTCTACTTACCCTAACTTTGACATTTTAACATTACCGGACCACTTACGACAAATATTTACTTTTTACCACAACATTCCTATTGTACTTTTGACTATTACCGTACTATACATTATTGGCGGCATCGTACCGGCAGCGCCGTTATCTTCTATCGGACGCTACTACTAATTATACTTAACAACATCCTATTCCTAATACATACATTAATGAAATAGAAATTACGGAGGAAAATTTTAGTGTCGATGAAACCGTATGATATTTCATCACAAAATCTATTTTAGTGTTACTTTGACCTAGTTTTTCACTTGTCCTAAGACAAGGTGAAAACTCTGCCAAAAGTTATAATAAGTATTTTTCACCACCACTTGGTTTACACCTTTGTTTTCTTGTTGTCCATTTTGGGACAAAAGGAAACAACATACGCGGATACCGCTTGATCATATTATGTGTCCACCACTTTTGTATTCTACTTTCCCAACTAGGTTGCAATGTCGAAACGCAAGTGTTGAAAGTGTGTATGGTACATACTCACGATCTAGCAGGCCCTCTTGTCTCTATAACCCATATTTGAGACTTATTATCATTTTTAGTTAGGTGATTTCATCTTTGTCTTCTTTTGAATTGTTACGCTCCCCGCATTATAGCCATACAATTGTGATATTTACATCTTATTTCCATTTTGAAACTTGGCCTAAATCTCTATATTGTATCGTTACATTGCTCACACGCTTAATAATTTCTTGATATACTTAGACGTAGTTTTTAACATCCTAACTTGATTCCTATCTTGAGTATGCCTACTACAAGAATGGGATCCTGAATATTAGAAGCCTATATATTTGGAGGTAACAACCCTCTTTTAGAGGATAATCTCATGGTTGACCATAATGGTGGAGAGGAGGATTCTCCTCATATGGATGTAGAGTGTCATCCTGCAAACTTTAATGATAACATTTTTCAAAAACAAACATGAGGTTCTTATGCATGTTATGGAACCAGGAGCTAAGTTACCTTCCACACTAGACCCTTCTCTCATTACCGGAATGATTCGAGGAGAAGAAGAAGTAGACCCAACCCCATTGTATTGTTAATGAAATATTAAACCCAGGTCATGCCTCCACTTTTTCTCGACAAAATAATGAGGAGTTACCTTTTGAAAACAACGGAGATTATCGGGTACCTGTTATTACAGTACATTGTGAAGATAACGAGGAACATGTTCATCATGCATAACCTCCCTCTAATGAAGATCGTCACGAAGTACCTATTCAAGAGGTGAAGTTAGAACAACAGGTCCAAGCCCTCACTCACCAATTGGCAAGTTTGGCTTCGCATATACAAAAAGAATAACTTAAAGTTATGAAACAAGCTATACCAAAGGCAAAACCTACAACTTCATTTCATGAGTTCTCAATAAACACTCCTCAATATGAGACACAAAGAGACCCTTATGAATAAATTCTTGCAAAGAATAGGGGTGGGAATACACCTAGATTTAATCCTATGTATAGACCTCTACGGTTCCCAGGTGGGCAATGTTTACCCACTTTGTCAATACAAGAGTTAAAGATTATGAATGGAACGCCCTTCTAGCAAATTAAATGGAAGGAACTAAATACTATGTAACAATCCCACACTACTAGCTCGATAGAATGTTCCATGCCCAAATCCATTGTCTGATAGGGCTATGCTCCAGGTTACCTAGTCTCCGCGACTCGTTTGCATTATTCCAAATGAGTGCAATTGAGAAGTTTAAGGGAAAAGGTGAACATCCCGTGACCACTTTATATATTCATATAAGGACATGCCAAGAGGTTCTGTTTAAGTGACAATTATCTTATACATGCCTCTTCCCATGGAGTTTATGAGGATAGTTTGCGTCTAGAAAGTTGTTTTATGACTTGTTATTTATTTAAGGGATCTGTGGATCCACGTAGCTAAAATTAGTAATAAATGTGTGTGTGTAGGATCACTTGTAGATCTTTTAATAAAGTGAGTGATATATATATATGATTAGATCTCTGTAAGATGTAATAAAGCGATGATAAATACATTTACAACTAGCAATCGCATGTGTACAATGCAATGTGAGACGCCGATTATCTAGTATACTGTTATTTGATTTAGACCTGAAAAATAGTTGATTAGCATATTTGTAGTCCCAACCTCTGATCCAAGAGGTTGTGATTGATTTTGCAAATGCACTGTAGGTAACATATAGATGAAGCATGTAATCGATTTAGGGGTTCTAAATTTACATTTCAAATTTATTACAATTGGCTAAGGGGACTCTTCAAAGACCTAACATCATCCCACAATGGGATTGTTTATTAAATGTTACCCTTCACGTGTCACCCAAATATTCATTCATACCATATTTTGGTTGCAAAAATGATCGTTTTGCCTAATGGGATGATTGACTCTAAACTATTTTGGGTCCGTTCATTGTCCACGCAGTTTTGTAGAGCTTGCAAAGGGCTTTATATCCACTAGGGTGTGATCTATTTATGGAGGAAGGTGAGTACTTTTACCCCTCTTATTCTTTACTTGATATCAATTAATTAATTAATTAAGTAGTTAGAGGCTGTTCACATCGTGATTAAGTACCCTGAAATGATTATGACCCTACAAAAAGAATTGCTCCTAAGCCATCATGATTTAGGGATAATGAGGTTTGCGGATTTCACCGCTTAAAGGGTCATATTGGAAGAGCATTTTTTTAGTGTTTTAGGGGAAGGGAACAATCACTATGGAGTCAAGACCTTGTGTAGTGGACAGTGGATTTGTAGCTAGCTTCCAGCTAATAAAATAATCTTTTTTCTCAAGTTAATATATATACTCCACATGCAAACTTACGTCACGTTCAAAGAGTCTCAATCCTACAATCTAAGAAGAACTTTTAATATCAATCTGCATTATTAGAACCTCCAATCCCGGAAACAAGAATGTCATAAATATGTGTCAATTTGATAAGACCATCCTCCAGTAAAATTGAATAGGCTTCCTGTTGATCCATTTATTTGGTATTAAAATCAAGCCCTGGATTGTCAAGCAATTAGAACAAGAAAGTAAAATCCTATATCCAATATAACAATAAGGCTTGCACAGTTGTCACTGATCTCTTAGAACCTACTTCCCACTCATCCTCGAGTTTGAAAATTCAGCTATGATGTGTTAGAATCAACTAGAGAAGCACTACAACTAAAATGTATAAATCTTAGCATACAGGTCCAAAATATTGCTAACTCTAAGATTGAACAATATGTACTACTGCAAAACCCTATAGGGATCATGAGTATCTATTGATCCTGACCTAATGCAAATATGACAGGCCATGGTAGCGCAAATCACTTAAAGTTGTCAATAAACATAACCTCTCACACTGATTTTGACAGTGGAAGCCTTAACTAAATTTATCCACATTCATCATAACTCTATTCGTACATCAAAGAGGTAGACTAATCAATGCATAAGAAGGTTAAGAGAGTGCTTCTATGGACATGCAAAAGATCAGGAAAATGAGGATTTGTCATACTTCTACAAGGACTTTATGTCCATTTATCAACTAGGTGATACAATTCAGAAGTTGATTTGGTCTACAAAGGTCATTTAAATGTCATAAGATGGCGTACAACAACCTTGAAGAACAACAATCAGCTGGAATGTAATGCACTGGCTAGCAAACTTAGGAGACGGTTGTGATTGTTTCAGTAACTCATGCATACGAACTTGCTTCATGTCTAGGACCTAATCGAAAGTGAATCCCTTACGATACATCATTACATCGAGATCGCCCATCGGATGTCATCTACTAAATGCAGGTCATGAGGTGCCCCATCAACATAAGCCTGCAATGTTTAAAGGTCTTTGGCTTGTCCTTGTCGGACGCAAGCATACATGCACTATAGCAACAAGGGATCCCCAATCCATTTTCTCATAGATAGAGCATTTTAGGGTCAAGAACTCTCACCATTAGAACGAGTAACTCCCTCTATGAAGCACAACTTGTTAACTATACACATTAGCCTTATCTGACGACACGACATGTCATTGCATATTCTAGAGTGGATCTAGACATACCCTAACTGTGCCTAGCAACATCAGTTGTTGCATCTAGTTTCATCAGAATCTCCTAGAAGCTACATGAGCAGATGACCAAAGTTCAGAAACAATGGTTGTGGAGATTAAAATTGTTCAACATTCCCTTAGAAGTTCTTACCAACCGAAGCAAATTCCTCTAGTCATTGTCCAAGCACGTTCCTAGACCATGTCTGTAAATTCCAGAAGAACAATTCCGTGACTGTATACATCAAATTTCGACAATTTCACTTCTTGTGGCTTGCATATTCAAGGTTAATGCGAGAATCAACTTCAACAATATCTATTTGTTCATCCTTAAGAAGATGACAATGGCTTAATGTGATGGGCCAAAGTCATCTAGGTATGTTACTCCTGGCAGAATCATGTCTTCCTATTGTAGACACATGTAGTTTGCCTCCATGCACTGGCCATTATTCTTAGCCATTGCACTAACTATCCTTCTCCTTGTCAATATTGATCTCCATTTCGTAAGTGTAGATGGTAAATCTAAGTCCCCTCTTACGACACTTAGGCACTTGGTCGTAATTCCTACTTATGGATTCAATGAAATAGAGAAACACAAAACTTATTCATAAAACAAATATAGAATCTTGCTCAAAACCACCTTGCATTAGCTCTATGGTAGTATCAATCCACTTCGTTGGATTGATTAAGTCCTTCCTTAAGCCCTTTCAAACAGCTAATTTCTCTAGACTACAGTAAGATTAATAATCCTCTAAACATGGTTAATTAAGTGTTAACCATGCAATCTTTCTACCCCTAGTCAAAAAAGCAACCTTGACTTGCTAAAAGTGCTTTTGACTGTTACATTTGTCCCACATGCACCCACGATTTCCTAATTCCCAAATGCGAAAAATAAAATAGGGGCTAGACCCCCTCTTCATTCTAAGAATTTCTCTCTTCCTCCTAGCATAAAAACTATATATAGTCTTTTGTTTAGGCTTTAGATTGTAGTTTCTTTCTTCCATTGCACGCAGTCATTAGGAGTTATTTTATTTATAGCACAAATATGGAGTTAAAGGGAAGAACATGGCCTTGAAGCCATTACTGGGGGAGATATCTTTATCGTTAAGTAGAAATTGGATTTCTTGGATCCTCTTAAGCCTCATTTATTTGTCAAGCTTTCAAAGAATAGAGGTTTTTAGTTTCATTTTTAGTTACTTGTTACTAAAATTAATGATGAAAAGTAGAAACCCTTGCCATTTCTTATCTGATGGTTCCTTTGATCAGCTTGTTCAAATACTTTATGGTTTCTGTAGAGATTCTTAACCCAAATCCATGCTTTTGAAAACTTTTCATGAACACATTGGCACGCCTAGTGGAGTTAGAAGCACCAACTCATTCTCCTAATCCATGGAAGATGAAAACGATCCATAAAAATGGACCTGCCACTCTATAGATTCTTAAATGTACATATAGGTGCATCTGGAAGAATTCCATACAAAAAGGTTCCAACTGGTATAGGCACTTTGCAAACTGGCCAGCCAAACCTCTTGTCCTTTCAAAGGATTTCTGATTTACAAAATCATATCAAATTCACTCAAGAGAATGATCTCATATCCATTCGGCCCATGTGAGGGCAGGTTGGTTTTTGGCATAAAAGGTATTTTGAGAGGGTCAAATTTGGATATGAGTTTGGTTTTATTGTTCAAGAGATAATGGAGAATATTTTTGGAAGGTGAAGGACAAACTGCCAAGCAAGCTTTTCTATTTGGGGGTAATTCAACTCGTACGTGATCAAGGTGCGACTGAGATAGTAAAACTATTCTCTCTTTATGGTCAAGTCATAGTGGGAAAGAAATGGCACCAATAGAAAACATGGTAGTGGAAATTTACAAGAGGAATAGGTTCACATGGGGTAGGGTGGCATGAGTAAAGGTGGACTGACTAAGTATTGTTTAGTAGGGGAAAGGCCTTTTGTGAATCTGGTCCCAGTGGAATGCAATTCCTTCTTTAGTAATGAGTAAATGGTGACACTTATCCGTAAAGTTGTGAAATAAAGTGACGGATGCCTTAATTTTCCCTGTAGGACTTATAAGTTGTTTGAGAGTTGTAGGTGGAGGCATTTTCATTTTCGTATATCTATTACTTTGGCAGGGTCCACTTCAATCACTCTCTGTGAAAACTATTGAAACCCAATATTTTCCTGATAAGACACCAAAGACCACATTTCTTGGGATTCAAGCAGACCTTATAATCTAAAGACACTTAAAAATTTGCTATGCTTAGCACCTATAGGGTGCTCTCCCTACTTTTGGATTTGGCTAGGAGTCCATCAAATAATCTTCATGATGTAATTCATCAATCATGGAAGATGACCGTCATAGCCCGATGTGATAAGTAGCCCCAACATTATTAGTCCAAAAGGCATGACTTTATAGAAAATTGTTCCCATGGGTGATGAAGGTCATGTATTATGTTGATCTTCTTCTACAATCGTATCATAGTTATAACATGAAAATCCATCCATTAAGGACAACATTTCATAACCAATAGTGGAAATCAACTATCATGTCAATGTACGAGGGGCAAATCCATCTTAGGACATGCCGTATAATTCATGGAAATCAGTGTAGAACTTATTCCCACAGATTCTTATGTACAGGAATATTTGTTGGATATCCATTGTTGACAAGGTCAATGGGTTGAATAAAATCAGCACCTAACAATTTTTTACCAATTCTTCTTTGATTAAGGGAGTGTCACCCTAGGGTGCATCTTTCTCACACTTTTTTTAATGGGGTTTTACATCGGGTGCACAAGAGGTGTGCACAACTAACTCTGCCGGTAGCAATAAGGCATACTATATATGTCAATGTGAAATGGTCTGTGTAACTCTTAAGAGATCTCAAAAGTCTTTTGTTCCTGAGCTGAGAGTAAGCCCCAACTTTATTCATTCTAGGTTGATCCTTGAGCTGATGTTAACGTTCATGTTTATTGAACAAGCATCATAGAACTTATCGTCCCTTCATGTAGGATCATTGGGAAAGAAAGAGTAGAGAACCTCTTGGTGGTAGCTCAATATCATCTTTAAATGGAATAACACTTTATCTCAGACTCTTAGGTCTATTTATCTATGATTTTTAAAAGAGTTTTTCCCTGTGATATTTCATCTTATCCTTTTTTGCTAGGGTTTCTCATAAGTGGTACACTCTTATTTACTGTCTTCTTATTAAAAAATTCCACACAATTGCTTCTTCCGGTAAGTATGCACAGGTGTCTAGTAAATTGCAAAACCTTCTTGTGGCCCTAGCGGAAATAAAAATCCTGTCCCCATGAAATCTGCAAATGCCCTCATCATTTCAAATAAATATAGGGGCACGTGAAGTTGTTGATCCCAATCTCTAAGTTAGGAATATACATGAGGACACTGATATTTGTTAAGGGACTGGATTTAGATAAGGTAAGGACCGCTGAATCTAGGAATAGGTCAGTGGAACAAGATCCTCATAGAGGATTACTTGGGAATCTACGTATATCTGAATGAGATGAAAACATCCTCACATTCAAAGAAAGTGGCCATCATTCTCAAAGGGGTAAAGCATCATGAGGCCTTATCCCAAGGCCATTGTTTTCATACTTAAAAAATGAGGGATGGGGAATAGGCTCTAGACGACTTGTACATGAATCACCCAAACCCCACTATTAGCCATGACAAACATCATGCGGGGCTTGAATGAAATGGGGTTGCTGATGGCAGGAATCCATGGTGCCTTGCTGGCACTTTGACTAATAGGATCTTCTAAACATTTCTCCTAGATAAGAGAACACTATGGAAAAAAAACTCTTTCTAATGGTTTGGACACTGCACACGAGTCTCTGGACTAAAAATAAGGTTACTCCTTTGTTCTGGGAGATACTAATAAAAATCATATTAACAAATCTTGTTCAAGAGTGAATGGCTCACCTGGGCCTAATTTTGTTGACGTTTCCTCCATGAAGAGAACGGGTTGACCAATGAAGGAAAGTCTTGAGTTGTAAGGGCGAGGGACTCTGAATATATCCATTTTTTTCATACCTTCTATTTGTAGGAGGGAACAACACAACAAGACACAGAAAGAAGAGAGGAAAACACGGGGAAAACAACGACAAACAAACAAAAAACGCGACAACACCAAAAAAAACAAAAAACAAAGACGGAACAAGAACCAGAGACAAAACCAAACATTATAAAAGGACACTCCGAAGCTACATGAGAAAATTTGTGTGCAATGCCCTATAATGTGGAATGGTTCTGGGTCAAACCAGAATGGTAACCACCTGACTCATGACATAACTTGATGCATGATGGAACATTCGATGGAATAACTTGATTGGCAGGATCCACGGGTGTTGTCCCTATGAGCATTTTGTATAGGAAGGTCCAAGGTCAAGACATGGAAAATAATGTTATGATAAGTGGCCACTTCCATGGTAGCTAGTATAGTACCCGCTAATTCATTTATTCATGGTTAAGAAGTCGTGATGTGATAGTTTAGCTCCCAGATAGTTTCTAAATGCCCTATCTATAGCTACCTCAAAGTGAAAATTTTAGACTAGATCCACCATCCACAAGTAATCTACTGATTTTGCGATGGGTAACCACCACTACTCAAGATACAAGGGTAAGTGATGTTCTGGGTGTTGTTAAGCAGCAGGATAAGTATGATAAAAATTAATATGATCAATTGGGAGTCTAGGTGTGAAAATCATTGGCTTGAAGGTTTTCTGGGGTTCTGTATTTGTCCAAACCCCGAAAGTTTGCAAATGCCTTGTAATAGATGTCATTATGGGCATTAGAGATTGTGAGGACGATCAAACAATTAGATATCTAGCAGGTGTTTCTCTAACTACTCTATTAATTATACTGACCTTCCTGAGGGATAGGCATGGGATCTAGTATGACTAAGTGGGAACGTCTCGTCCCTACTACGTAAACTTTTTTCTAAAATCTGGATGGTGTAGATCTGTTCATTAGATGAGCTAATACATCCTATAGAGAATCTTAAGGACTATCATTATAGGGTAAACAATAAGTGGAAGTTCTTATAGTTGTTGGGTTTTCCATGAATTAGTTGACTTTCTTTTTATCGACATGATAGGAAAAGGTTCCTTGTAGATACCCATTTTTCGTTTGGACCTTTTCAGATTTAGGGGGAGAATCCACAGTGATCTTCCTTCCCGTTGAGGGTCTTATATGTAATGGACGTAATATCAATAACCTATCTGTCTTGGTCCTCTTTACATGGTGGGAAGTCACAAATAATTCATTGTCTTTGAAACCAACTAGGTTTTGGAGCATCCTCTAGGTATGGTACCATCATAGTTGAATATTCCACCTTTTTTGATCATCTAATTGTTTTAGGAGGTAGAAAGGACTACATAAAGGATGTAAAACAAAATTGTAGTGGTTTGGGATGAGCCTTGTGGTTGAAATATTTAAAAGTGGGCATGTCATTATGGCTTGGAATCTCTTGGAGTCTTAAGCCATCACCAACAACATGTTATTCTTTTGAAGGATTTAGTTTGTCTATGGATTGGCTTCATGTTTTTTTTTAATGATAGGACTTCAGCGTCCCTTTTTGTAATTGAGATATTTTCCATTGACTGCCTTTCTCTAGACTTCTTGAAGTTTGAGCCCACAGTTGAATCGGTAAATGAAAGGCTATTTCTAGGTTTAAGTTCGGAAAAATATGCTCATTAAACTGTTTTTGGTACCTGGACAAGAAAATGACTGCATAACCTGCCACGTGATAAAAATCTTGGCAAATGTATCATTGGGTTTTTTTTTTGTTATTTGATATAATATTCATTGTGATGTCACTTTCGATATTATAGAGTAATCCATACAAAATTTTCCACAAATGTGGGCCACATTATAATGGAGCCCTGTGTATGCTATAGGAAACAATTCCACCCATGGATACTAGGTTGTGAGGAAAAAGTTGTATGTATTAAGAAATTATTGCATATGCGACCTCTTAGCAAGCCATGTAAGAGTTTATAATGTCATGAGGATCACTTTCTTTTGCACTTATAATTCTAAAACTTGCGGAACTATAAAGTGTTTTGGAGGAAAGGTTGTTGTACATGTTGTCTATCAAAGGGGTAAGGGCCATAATCTTCATATGAATATTTTCTATTCGCCTACATTTCCCTCTTGTCATGTAGTAAGAGTGTTTTTCATTGATTTGTAACACTTTTGATAATGAGCTACCTTTTTAGGAGGCACATTGGTCTTGGACCTAAGTTGGTTTTAAAGCTATGGTTGTGTGTGGATCAAATTGAAACTCGTGTGAGGTTTATTTTTTCTTTGTCTTTGTCTTATGTTCTTTTTTGAAGGCCTAAGTTTTAGCTTCCGGTTCAACTTTCAAGATCTTTTGTTAAGCGATCTACGTCTTTACCAAGGGTTCATCTTGTTATTCAAAATTTCAGAGGAGGGGAATCTTTACACTCAATTACTTTACGTGAAGCTTATAGTGAGGTTCTAATTGATGGGGTCACTCGATGGTGGAATTATGGCATTATGTTGCCTAGAAAGTGAAGAGTATCCACATTAAAATAATATCTATGTTTAAGAGGAATCTTCACTTCTCCTCGTCTAGGGTTAATGACTGTGTTGCTTCTTCAGCTCTTGTGGAGATTTTAGCTCATAACTCTAAGAATCTTGTAAAGTACTTGATCTTTATTATAATATAGAAGTTCATCAAATATACCGAGTTATAACCTCTGTTGTTCTCTAGAAGAGTGGACTCTCTCCGGCTATGAAAAATATAGCTTCGAACCTTGACTTGAGAAAAGTGAGTGCCAAAATTGTTGTCGCTAACATGGGAACGTTTGTGAAAGGGTTTTCTCCTATATGCTGCTCGTTTGGTTTGGTTTCCAAATCTTGTGAGTTTTAGTAGGCATTAATAACTGATGTTTGTATGGTAGCTAGCATGACCCTACATTATGGTTTCTACAAGCCATTGTGTTTTTTGACCATACCACGTGTATCCTAATGTAGTGCTTATATAGTCATACTTATCAGTAACACTCATTATGCACACCCGAAATGTAATATCAATTTAATTTTATTTGTTACATCCTTAAGCCTATACGCACAACAAATAGAAACAATATCCTATCATTCAAGGTCAATTTATAATTCCTAACAAGGCCTAAGTATCTGATGTTTATTGTGTTGTGACTTAGTCCCTCGACAACAGGTGATACTATATAAACTAGTTTGAAGTCGATGAAACTAAACCTTCGGAAAAATGAACTTCACGACTAGATATAGCGTAATAATGTCATCGTGACATTTAACCGCCCAAACAAGGTTTATTATGATGACAACCTTAATCATGAGATATCTTAAAAGCCTTATCAACACTTTTCATCTAAGACGTAGATGATTTTGAAACTGAAACAAGACTGAATAGCCACATAACGGTACGTTATTTAAAAATCGTTGTGAGGAGTGTTAACTATGCAACTAAGGGAATAATACCATTTGATCATAAAAAATGCTACATGACATCTAGTCCCTCAATATTTGCTCCTAAATGTAAAATACAAACCATCAATCGAGAAGAGACAAAGATGAACTGAACCCACCAACAGTGCAAGATATCTTGAAATCAAATTGAAGACTTTATCAAAGATGCCGACAATGTAACATGCGCACTTAGTTGTTTAAACCATACAACCCAGCCGCAAACATGGATGGGTGAAAGCTGATAACCAGTGGTGAGACTATCATCTGTAATACCCCATTCAGTAATGTCACCCCTTGCTCACCTCTAATGATGGGTGGTGAGAATACGCAAGGGTATAGACAAAAGAAACAACTACACATCCCACTTGGTAGATTTTCACCTCATCTGACAAGCAAGAGCAATATAATTCCGAGCTAACATTGGGTGCACGTAGTTTTTAATTTCTATGATGAAAGACATTAGAACATCTCTCCAAAATTACAAGGGTTCTTCTGTGCTTTGTTCAAAATAAAGTTTCATGTTCCAATGAGTTTCACGTCATGAATTGGCTTCACTCACAATGGACCCACAGTAGGATTCCCAAGCCAAAATGCAATGCTCGCCTCCTTAAATAAATTCTCCTCAACTAGGTGTTACAAATTTTTTGTGACAACACAGTGCGCAATTTACCTAAATATTCACCGTCCCCTGATACTATCTTGGGAGTAAATCTCAACTTTACTTTAATCAACCTTCAGTACAGTGGGCATTAATGTCCACGCTGTTACTACTCACTATGTCACCAAAAACAACCGTAATGCCTAACTCAAAAACAGTGAAAACATAGTCAAGTGGGTATGAGCGCTTCCTGTTCAACTCCAGGAGGTCACATCTGTTATCCAATAAGCCCCGGCGTAGTTTTTTGTGCCCATACTCCCTTCGGACTCACCCTCTCCCGTGAGCCTCACTTGAATTTTTTACTTTTCAAGAACTCAAAACCTCAAAGGTTTCTAATGAGTTCATTGAGATCCGATAAGCTTCGCATCAGTGGCCAACATGTAAAGACGCCGGCGGCTAACTCCATCGGGTAGGGGGCAGGGGGGCCCGACAGAGTCTGAGAGGAAAGGTGGCCCTATGGACAGGACCCTATGCACGATCATATGTCGGTCATGGGGCTATCACGTAACAATGCGGCGGGGCAGAGTGGTAAATTAGAAAAATTTCATAAAACATTAGGGGGGTGCACAAAGATTTTATGTTTACTCCGAAGGCCTA